>BEHA01000590.1:571549-622679 GCA_002897215.1 Eschscholzia californica subsp. californica
GACCAGGAAGAGGAAACCCCGCTTACTTTCATGGCAGGGTGCAACTGCAGCCTGGATATTTAAGATTTCAGACGGCCCGAGTGAGCAAGAATGACCCCGACTTTTAGCATTGGATATTTAAGATTTCAGATGGCCCGAGTGAGCAAGAATGACCCCGACTTTTAGCATTGGATATTTAAGATTTCAGCCTGGATATTTAAGATCTCAGAGTCGGGCAAGCCGCAAGCCTTTGGGGTATTGGGTGCTCACGGTCTGCTCTGGATTAGGTTAGATGGGCTAGTCATCGGGCTTCCGGATTACATTCCTATTCTTTTCTGGGGCCAGTTATTGGGCCTCCGGTTCAACATAACAGACTTGTTTCCTTGTCTTTCTCCCTCTAACTTATCCCACAACTCACCACCCCAATTCACTTCCCCTCTCTATATATCTCATTGATGGAACAATGGTGTAACCTTAATCTGGTTTTGGAGCTCACTTCAGCTGAGTGTTTTACTGATTACATATATGTCTCCCCACGTATTAGATTAGGGTTTAAATCTTATTTTTCTCAGAAAATTGGTACTTACCCAGTCATAGGTCTTTCACTTTGGCTATAATTAGGGAAACAACTTATGCTGGTAGACTAAAACAATAATTAACCTCCACTTAAATTATAGAAGAACAAATTAAAATCCAATGAGATAAGAGGCTACAAACGTAGACCTAGTCCATACCTAAATAGGAATCAACCGTTTATTGAGTATGAAAAAGTCCATAAAAAAGAGAGAATCAACCCGAAAATAGGGACGGTGATTTCGTGTAGGTCTGGAGTAGGCTTCAGATCGGTTCATTCTTCAACAGACCCGATCTGGTCTGTGGTCTGTGACAGACCAGATCGGGTCTGTTGAAGAACAGACCCTTGTAAATTGTAATCTCTTCTACTAGCATTACTCTTGAATTAAAATTTAGTCCAAAAGGGGTTAAAGTGAATTAATGATACTTTAATGGACCTTTCTGCAAATTTACAATTGATCAAACTGGATATCCGACGTGATCCTCAAACAAACCTAGAGCCCGAGGTTCAATAGTTTTATTACAAAGGGAATAAGTCTGACGGGCTAAATGAATTCATCACATTCTTTATGAATAATAAGATTCTATCTGACGGTCAAGATCATCCATTCGGGATTTTTTCTGTACTTGATTGGGATTAATAGAGAAATTAGTTTACATCGTTTTCTTATGAAGAGAGTGACTTCTCGGGTCCAAACAATTACTTACTATTTCTCTTTCTCATGAGCCTTTTGCCTTCCTATTTAAAACACTACCACCTCTTTCTCTCTCTACTCTTCCATTACTAATTTTGAGCAAGACAAAAACCTCTATACCTTCCTTTCTCCCTCTCTCTCTAAACATCATGAATTGCAATTCCTCTTACTATTCTTATTCTTCTTCTTGTTGTTCTTGTTCTTGGCTTCATTTTACAATGTTTCTTTTCTTCATTTTCTTGACACTAAATATTCAATCATCTATAGCCTTCTTACCACATATGTCTTCTTCTTCTTCTCCTCATCACCATCATCATCAAAATGACCTCCCTCAAAACCACCACCACCATCACCATTGCCACCACCACCATGTAGGAGATTCTTTCTCCTCTAATCATCAAGATTATCAATTCTATTTATGCCCTCAACTCCAAAGAAAACACCAATATTACCCTCCTCCACCACCATCACCACTCGACGAAATTGATCCAAGATACGGTGTCGAAAAACGACTTGTTCCTTCCGGACCTAATCCTCTCCATAATTGAACATATGTTTCCTTTCAACTCCTCTGCAATCTAGTTATACTCATCTTGATTCAATTCCATATTCTTATATTAGTTTTCTTTGTGTATCTTTGAGTACATATATTTTGCATTGGTGTTAATTTTCTGTCTTCTTGTTCGATAGAGAGAAAAACGAGAACGCGAACATTGAGTGATAACATGTATGTCTCTCTACTGCAGAGAGAAAATATCGAAACTTACTATTTTTGAGATAGAGAGAGAAAGCATTCTTGATCTTGAATCTTGATATTGGTAGCTACTTTTGAAAATCAAAGAAGAAGAGAAGATGGAGAATACAAGTGGGGTGGCATCAATTGTGGATTGTGGTTTTCTATGAAGTTCAAGAGAAGCTCATGACTATCATAAATTTATTAGAGGTACTACAAAAGTTAGAATTTTTCAGTCCATCAACTTTATGATATTGGTAGGGGCAATAATTCTAGACTTTTTTTCATTGTGTAATTCTCGTGTTTGTGTTTATAAATATGACTTTCATTCATTACTCTTTCTTGCCTATCATCATCCTTTACTATTGAACATTTGGATCTCTTTATGATATTGGTGGTAGCTCCTTAACACTCAACTAATTTACATACGAGTCCCTGTATATTTCTATATTTCTTTTCGATTACCTACAATATTTGGAAACATCATCCCATTCAACAAACATATATTCATGAATACACACACAGATCAAAACTTTAAACCTAATGGGAGATAAAGAGGGGTTAGGGACTTAGGGTTAGATAATTTTGATTGATCAGTAGCTAAAATGAAAGCGGTTAATTATCCTCGCATCACTATCACTTATAACCCTGAATATTGAAGTCCAGATTGATATAAAAGTTGGTATTTCTACTAATACAAACATTATTCAACCCCTTCACTTCAGTTTGGGATTGGAACTAGATTGTAAAAAAGCTTTGATTGATGTCTAAAATATTCTTACCCTTGGGGTTTCTTTTGTATTATCATCTCTATAACCACCTAATAGGTTACAAACCTAGAAATGTTCAAAACCTAATTTGACATCGTAATAAGGTGACCATTTTTTCTTCTCATTATCTAAACCTGGCTCGTGTGGTGGATCTAAATTATCTCACTGAAATGGACCAAAATCAACTTAATCAGCCCTACAAACGAGCCAGACATCACAAAGTAAAACAAAACATTCTAAAATCTGACTTGAATCCATCCAAACTTCTAAGTCATATTTCAAATCCAATTTGTCGCTTAACCAATTTAACTAAGGACATGGAAATTCTAGACTATTGACAGCTTAAAAGGCTCAATGCTCAAACCTCATCTTCGATTTTAGGACCTTGTTTCCACAATCAAATTACATGATCTTTTTAACCTAAAAGATTCCAAATCAGTGTCCAGTGCTACTAAACCAAAGTGACCTTCACAAGTTTTAAGTCGGAAAAACCTAAAAATTCCATAACTAAAGCTCAGTTTGTCATACTTTTGCAACAAAAGCATCTACCCATTTGTCCATTTTTTTGAAGTTCAATACTTTTTAAGATTAAATATGTAACAGTAACAGTTCCATCACAAACCCTAATGTCAAAACTCAAAATCGAACCCATAAACTAGAATTGTAAGAGAAACCCATTACTCCAATAACCCTCTAATTCACAAACCCAAACAAAAAAAAAATCACATTTTCCTCAATATTTTAAAAGATGCAATCTTTCACTATAATTTGATATTATTGTGAACAAAATCGGGTTTAGGGTTTAAGGTAAAGTTCAATCTCAACATAGATAACAATTCTACTACAAACCCATTATTAACTCCACACCTACAAATTCATTAACCCTAAAACAAATTTCAATTTGTTTCTATAAGTTTAGTTTTGAAATGGATATAAAATAAAGGAAATAAAATCATGAAATTAACATAAATATTGATAGATGTACCAGAAGGATAATCATTGGATTTCAAATCTCCATGACACTTTTAGCTTTTTGTGCATATAAAGAGTAAACCACCGATTGTCTTTTTGCTACTTGAAGTTGAGATTTCCCTTCCGAAAAAGCTGAAGAAATCGAAGAGGGGTCGGTTAGGTTTTGATTCTGATGAAACCCATCTATTGTTCTTCGTTTAGCATATTCCCTGATGTTGTAATCTGAGAAAACTCGAGCTGTTCTTAGCAGAGACCTGAAGAGAGAGACAATTTCAGATCTTGAAGGGGAAGTAGCAGCCATTGCTATGGAGGAGAGAGAGAGAGAGAGAAAGAAAGGTTAACCAGATGGATTAATACAAACACATTTTGAGCCACTCTCCTTGTATTAAGGAGCCAAAGGAAAGTTACACTTCTCTTACACCTTCATGACCTATACTCAGAAATCGAATTGCGTGGACTAGCCTTCCGGACTGCTAGCGACCTTGTGTGCTTTGACATTTTAGAGGATCCTCGGATTGTGTGGACGAACCTTCTGGATTGCAAGCACACGAGCACCTTGTGTGCTTTGACATTTTAAAGGATCATTGGATTGCGTGGACCAGTCTAACAGACTGCTAGTGACCTTGTGTGCCTCGACGTTTTAGAGGATCGAGAATTCAAAAGGCATATATAGGAATGAAGGACATCACACTTCCTCACTCACTTGTATGAGAATGGTTTACGACACATCCTCATAAAAATACCTTATATACATAATTGTTGTGCTAATGACTTGTTATAGAATTGTGTATGTCACCTCTTAGGATCCAATGAACAACCTAAACAAGCACTTCACTTGTTTATTAAAATGCTCGATTCAACATCAAAAACCTGATCACTACACTTACCCTTTTGTTCTTAAAGCTTGTTCTGATTCATTCTAGAGTTTTAATATGTGGGTTTGATTCTATTTCTTATGTTCAAAATTCTTTACTATCTATTGTTGGAAAGTGATTTCGGTATAACTTCGGTGCAAATTGTATAACTCCGAACACTTCCCAAGAATTTACTACAGCTACCATCTCAACTGTCCTGAAGAAGATGACATTGGAGAAGCAGAAAATCGACTCAATATTTAGTAGAAGAAGGATCCCTCTTAGTGTTGTGTGTTTCTCTATTCTGGTTTAAGTCTTATTTATAGACCAAGTAAACCCATTAGGGTTTCCCAGAGAACGTGGAGAAGAATAAGGAAGTTGTGGATTTGAGAGAATCATTTACTTGTTTTCCAAGAAGACAAATAATAGAGTTTTAGAAATAATAAATGCCAAGAAGTACTTATTTTATTCTAAATTCACCCAAACTCCAGAACACCCAAACCCGACCCGTGTTGGTCAGGGTCAGACCAACTATTCTCCTCAAGTGGGACTATCGGACTTAAAGGCTTTGGAAGCCATTTATCCAACAATCCCCCACTAAAGGATTACAAAGACTTCTAAATATCGAGCCTAAGTGGCACATGCACTTAAGTGTTCAGTATCTTTCGATTTGAATTGACACATAGTAAAATGAGGCAATAACAAAAAATAAAGCACCCAAGTGAAATTACTCTTGAACTTGGTGATTTTTTGTTGAGACCCTCACAGCACATATGATACCCGGTGACTTTCTACGTTCTCCACGATTTGTTCATGTTCATTTAGTAGACCCTTAACATACCTTGGGTCTATTGAGTTTTTAAGAAGACTGTTGTGTGTCTTCCGTAGAAGGCAACCTTCCACCCTTGGGCTTGTAGGGTTTTATACCCTTCTACTAGTGTTTATAGCGGAAATATGACATCTAATGTCTACACTAGTATTCCCAGGATCACATGCAAAACTAGTAATTAATCTAATGGAGATAGTGGATTACCTTAATCGCTTTTCCCTCAAACTAGTTGAATTGATTGAAGAAGACCAAGAGCTTCAAGTGTAGCTCCTCTACTTGGGACACGAGCAATCAATTTGATCTCCCACCTTGTTGTATAGCTAGCACACCAATGGTGGTTGGATAATAAGAAGACCTTCTTCTTGCTTGACTAGATAGATAGTTAATGGGAATTAGCTCACTTTCTCCTCTCTACTTGATGTGGTAGAGTAAGAAAGCTTAGAGAGAAATTCCACACCTTATTCTCTGCCCTAAGAGTGTTTATATAGAACCCTAATAAGAATCCACCTCCTTTTAGGTTTCCCAAAACACCCTTTAGAATAAGATTTAGGGAAATAGTCGAAAATAGCAACTATTGGTATTTTCTCAATTCCCTAAGGAGATGACGTCCAAACCCAGCCAAAATTGGCAGATTTAATGTTCATAACATAAGGAAACGTCCCTCCAAAAATCAGC
This sequence comes from Eschscholzia californica subsp. californica, assembly GCA_002897215.1. Taxonomy (NCBI): domain Eukaryota; kingdom Viridiplantae; phylum Streptophyta; class Magnoliopsida; order Ranunculales; family Papaveraceae; genus Eschscholzia; species Eschscholzia californica. Next base: position 577,630 of record BEHA01000590.1, read on the forward strand.
CCAATCCGAGCCCTAAAAGTGCCCGAATCGGCCTAGGCCCAAAAACCCTGCTTTTGGCCTTTTTGTACTATCTTTGCCTAATTCCTTTTTAGGCCTATGAGATATGTTTATGGGACACTCCCATGATTATATCTCACTCCCACTAGTCATATCCTAGATCAATTTGTCACTCTTATGTGTAACCCGTTGTAGGATCCGATCGAAGTTAGCCGCGAATTACTTCGTAATTCGACGATCGTAGTTGGTCTCTAGCTACAACTCTACGATCCCTAAATCAATCGGACTTGATGATCTTCCACATCAATTGTCCTATCCGACAAATTGTTCGCATTGTCACCTTGGTCGAAGGACATCTCCTTCAACTCCTTCAGGGCTCACGTAGGTGAGTTCCTTAAGTCTACCTCAGTGTAGACATTGACCCTTCTCTCGGGTCATGAAATCATTAAGAACTTTGGTAAGTTCACACTCATCATCATCAGCAGCAGCTATATACCCATATAGTCCGTCTCAATAGGACCACCATTATGGTAATGGATATATCAGCTATCGGTGCATTCATCAAGTCCTTTTCAATAGGACCACCACAAAGGGTTATAAATGCATTAAGAACTTTTACAAGTTCATCCTCACATCAGCATCAACTATGTGTCCATCGAGTCCGTCTCAGTAGGACCGCCATTAAGGTTATGAACTCATTCATCAGTAGGTGCATTCATCAAGTCTGTCTCAATAGGACCACCACAAAGGGTTATGAATGCATTAAGAGCCTCATGTTCAACCTTAGATCCAACTCTGACCTGCTCAGCGAAGCTCTGTACCCAGCAAACTCAGTTCTTGGTTTTCAGAGAGATAATACTTTTCATTGATCTAACTCTATCCAACATCTATGTACATGAATTGTGGTAAAATTGTGGATGCTAAGTGGGGTTTGGATGAGATGCAAGAAAGAACTATTGTTTCTTGGAATACTATGATAAGTGGGTATTTTCGAAACTGATAGGCGCTCTAGTGACTTTGGATGAAATGATGGATATAAATGTGGGTATTGATCATGCTACTATGGTTTCGATTTTAGACTTGAGACGTGGAGAAGGATTCACGAATTAGTTAAAGACAAGCAATTTGAAGGTCGAATTGCAGTGAGTAATTCACTGGGGAATATGTATTTAAAATGTGGTTCAACTGAGGAAACGAGATCGACCTTTGATGAAATGAGTTCAAGAGATGTGGTATCGTGGACGACTATGATTGGTGGGTATATTTTGAATAATGAATCGAGAAGAGCATTGGTTTTTTGTTATCGAACGCAATTGGATGGTGTAAGACCTAATTCAGTAATTGTTCACAAAGAATATGACTACCGAAAATAATGATTGAGTAATTTGATTTCAATATTTGTAAAACTTATACTTTAGTCAAAATGGTGATTCGCAATAGATTATTTAATTCAGATTATTTAATTCATAATCATGATTTTTTTATGTCAAACATGACCCTCGCATTTTGTTTAAAATAGTGAATTAAGGAAAGAAAATCAATTATCAATTATGAAGGAGGTAAACTCAATTACCAAATATTGTGGAGGGGGTAAACTAAAAAAACCTTAATATTTGAGGGCATTAATACTGTAACGGTTTGAATATTCTACTATTTTACACCACTTTCACTATTCTTGCATAGAGGCGGGCATAATGAGATTGCTCGACCGGAATCACCGTAATTGACTACATTTCACGTTTTAGAATTTTCTTCTGTGTGATACGCTTATAACAGTGATATTGGGTTGCTCATAAAAATACGTTTCCTACTTATAAAATTTATAAGTTTTTTTATTCAAATTTTATCAAATATGAAATATGATATAGGTAGTTGTTAGATGTTGATAGTATAAATATTTTATTAATAGATTTTTTTTCAAATTATTTAAATCTATATCAGTATTTTCAAATTTATTAACTTATAAATATATGACCAAGTAGTTTATTTATAAGTTAAAATAACTATAACTTTATTTCAAATAACTATAACTTTATCAAGTTAAAATATTTATTAGTTAAACAAAGATACTATATATTTATTAAATAAATTTCTTATCGATCGATGATAATCAAAAGTTTAAATCAGTTTATAAATTTAGCTAGATAAAATAACATGATTTATAAAGTTATGGTTATTTAAAAAATCACAATAATTAACTATATTTCGCGTTTTAAAATTTTACTACTTCGTGATAGGCTTACATTTATTGTTGTCTTTAAATTAGTTTATAAATTCAGCTAGATAAAGTAACATAATTTATAAAGTTATAGTTATTTAAAAAATCATAATGCTATATTTCGAGTTTTAAAATTTTACTACTTCATGATAGGCTTAAAACGGTGATTGTTTGTTGTCTTTAATTAAAAGGGATCAATTTTACAAAAATAGGTTACATAAACTTTAGTTACTTTGATTTTTCATTTAATAGAAATGTAGCTCTGGAATTGAATCATTTCCTTGTATTTGAGAAGAACTTTGAGATTAATAGGCAGGAAGCTTGATCGGTTTTTTTTCATTGCATAAATGCTGGTTTGTTGATCGTAATACATTTCATTTTATACAAATATACATTGCATAAACGCTATTAATGTTGGTTTGTTGATGGACATATGTTCCCGTTAATAAAATTTGTAAGTTTTTTCATTTAAATTTTATTAAATATGCAATATGAGATAGGTAGTTATTAGATGTTGATCGTATAAATATTCGATTAATAGATTTTTTAAATTATTTAAAACTTTATCAGTATTTCAATATTTATTAACTTATAAAGATACTTTATAAATATAAGACTAAATAGTTTATTTTTTTTATTTATATGAGTATTTATTTTTAAATAACTATATATTTATTAAGTTAAGATATGATTCATTAAACAAAGATATTATATATTTATTAAAGAAAATTCTTACCGCAATTGATAATAATAAAGAGTTTAAATAAATAGATAAAATTTGATTATTTATAAAAAAACTGAAATAATAAAATTTTAGAAGAAGATAGTCAGAGAAAAAAGATACATATAATAAAAAAAAGGCGTAAAAGTAAATGGAGTAAATTAGTTCTAAATGAGGAAATTACCGGAAGTCTAACATTGAATTTAAAAAGAAAAATAAAACAAAATGGACGTTAACAAAAGTAAAATAGTTCTAAAGTTACATACATAGGGTTAGCGTCAGGGGTCTCGAAGACTAGACCTTCGTCTGGATCTGGATCGTCAGCATCTGACGAAGGTTCTGGTTTCCAAACCTCCCGACAAAGGAGTAATAAAGAGAGATTAGAGAGAGAAGAAAAAGGAAGAAGGAAGGAGAAAGAAGAAAAAAAATTAAAGTCGTCGGCTGGAGCCTGGAGATCACCGGTCAGCAACGGTTTGCCGGAAAAGAAGAGAACAAGAGGTGGGTGATAAACACCCTCCTTTAGGTATTGCCTTTAAGCACACTTGGTCAACTTGACCAAGACATAGGTGAAAAATACATTGCTTTTAATAAATTTGGGCATTGCCTATAAAATTTCCAAAAAATAATTGATTTGAAAATTAGGAGTAAAAAGGAGAAATATTGGATTAAAGCGATAGCCAATGAAAAAGTAGGGGCCGAACCAAAATTAGCCTCTAAACCTTAGAGAAGAAACGTGACAAGGAAGTCGGAGGCGTGATCATGCATGCATGCCCGCGGGCCACGGCCACTCTTCACTCCGCAAAACTAAATTTGGGTCCAATGCACAAGTTATGCTGTGATTTCATAAAACTGGTTACTTTTATTGGATAAATGGGCTTACTTAACGCGGGTCTGTCCCCACCCGCCCGGAATCTACCCGGAAGAGTGGCCGAGCATAGCATCATTGTTGTATTCTATTTGGGAGCCGAAGGCAAGCTACACTTCCACCTATCTGACCTATACCTTCCATATTGGATTGTGGGGACCAGCCTTCCGGACTGTTATTTGTTTGCTTTGACATCTCAGAGATTTGTGACTTCAAAAGGAACCAACTTGAAAGGACATCACTTTTCCTGACTCACCTAAATGACTTGTATGAGAATGGTTAAGGAGACATTTTCATAAGATTACATTATAAAAACAAATTATAGTGTTAATAACTTGCAAATTATAGTGTTAATAACTTGTTATATAATTGTGCATGTCAATGCTGACAATGTCGCAGAGATACCACACTTTGACTCCCACTGATACACTATTGGTGTCACAACAAGATCACAAATTGTCTAATAGTTGCTTTGTTACGACTTACATAGAAATATTATAAGTGATAGAGTTTATCTTCCTAATTGAGTAGAAAAATAATAGAAAATGCTACAAAAGTGGAGAAGGTTACAAAAGTAAACCTACTTTATACCTAAATAAGAATATACCGTTTATCTAAAATAGAAAAGTCTATCAAGAAATAGAAAGAGAGTTGATTTGAGTATGGAGATAGTTGACGAGACTTTACTTGTAGGCTCTTTTAGCATCGCTTAGTTGAGTAGGAGCTCTTTCAACAACATAAAAAAAGGTCGCGATTTTGGGGCATAAAGAATAATCTCCAGGGAATAAATTCTCTAGGGATTCCATATTTTTCTATACATTCTCGGGGGAATATTATTTTTTAACTCAAAAATTAACTTGATTAAACATTGCCCCCTAATCTTCATCTTCTTCTCTATCACCACCACAACTTTTCACCACCACTATTGCCTCCTCTTCTCTCTCATCTCTTCTCCTCTCTCACTATTACTCTCTCTCTCTCGATCTCTCGCCCTCTATCATTATCTCTCTTTATTGCTCTCACTATCTATGTTTCTCGATCTCTCATTGTTTCTCCCTCAATCTCTCATTGTTTATTGATTGTTCTTTTATTGTTTTTCTCTTTCTCAGTCTCTCAAACAGACACTGATCCAGCAAAGAGAAGTGTTCCCTTCGCCAAAACCGGACCTCGAGGAGGGTTGGCGAAAGCCTTCGAGGATTTCGTGGCCACAAAAGGTTTTGTGGCCCTGACCATTTTGTGGCTACAAAACGTTTCGTGGCTACAAAACATTTCGTGGCTACATTCGTGGGCACGAATTCTGTGATCTCCACAGAGAGATCTATACATACTGCAAGAGAGAGAGGACGAGATAAAGACTGCTAGAAAAAGAGATAAAGACTGCAAGAGAGAAAAAGAAAAAGAGAAACTAATCTACAGAGAGATATGTCTACATCGATAGAGATAAGAGTGATCTACAATGAAATAGAGAGATCTAAAGTGAGAACAACAAAAAGATAGTCAGTGAGAGCGAAAGAGACAGTGAGGGAGAGAGATATGTGGGACATTGGGAGAGAGAAATAGTAAGTATGAGACCGAGAGAGAGAGAGAGAAAAAGAAGATGAAGATTAGGGGGTAACTTTTTATCAAATTAATTTTTGGATTAAGAGAAGAATATGCCCTCTAAATCAATTTTTATTGACTAATTCTTTATTTCCCGGGGATTTTCTTTTATTCCCAAGAGCTATTTTTTTTAGTAAAATAAAATTCTCGATATTTATCGAATAAAACACAAGGCAATTGCTCTGACCAACCTAATACAATTCTATTTTTTAGGCTAGTTAATACTACTGCCTAATGAAGGCTCTGCTCGGAAGTTTGTGTTTGCATTTTTCTTTGTCTAATAATGATTCGTTTGATTCTGATTTGTGGAAATTTCAAACATTTTGGTTCGACCTATGTAGTTGAAAGGGACGACAGTGGTTTAGTAAAAGTCTTATTTACATTGTTTTTCGTACCCGACTCAAATAGACTATGGCCTTTCCTTTACAAAAAAAACATCAAGTCCAGGGAGCCCGTAACTTGGGACGTAATTTGGAGCTCCCTAGAACCCGTCCAACCTCTTGGGACTAGAAGACAAGGAAAATCTAGAGACAGAGAGTGATTTGGTTTTTGTCTTGTAGTCCAACTAGGTTGGACGGGTGGAGTCCCCAAATTACGGGCTCCCTATATACCTTTTGAAAAGAAAAATAGACTATGGCCTTTCAACAAAAAGAAAATAGTTGTCAACAGTTGGTAGCCCAAGTGTAGTTCCAAGGTGTTGACATAAACTCCAGAAAGCCCTGGAGGTCCCAGGTTCGAATCCCAGAGAAGGTGGAATCTTTGGTTATTTGATTTGGGATTATTAGGGTGTAAATAATGTTGTTGGCTTTTAGGGCATGTTCTAGTTGGGCTATAGGCCCGGTCCTGTTAGTGTTTGAGTGGGCGGTTATCGAGCTTATCACATCTATGATGTATCAAGTGCCAAATGTAACGACATACGTAGATCGTAGTCGACTTCAAAAAAAAAAAAAAAAAAAAAAAAAAGAAAATAGTTTTCAATAAAAAAAAAGAAAAAGATTATGGCCTGAGTCTGTCATTCAAACAAAAATCACAACATTTGGAAATCGACTTGTAATCAGTCATTCAGACCATTCAGATCTGAAACGAAACAAAAAAACACCACTAAAATGCTTATTTCTCTCCACAAGTGTTGGATTAGAGGACTCCAAAGTTTGAAACACAAGAGAACTGTTGGACTCATGAATACCCTATTTCAATTTGTCAAGTTGAATCCAAATTCAAACATATTCAAATCATTCTCTATCCTGAATCAAAATGCAACATCAGCTAGTAATACCAGTTTCACTGTTATTAATTCAAGCAACAATACTACCCAAGCACGTCAACTGTTCGATAAAATGTCTCAAAGAAGTATTCCCCTTTATAACGCCATGATCAAATGTTATGTCCGCAATGAACAACCCAAACAAGCACTTCACTTGTTTATTGAAATGCTTAGTTCAGAACAACAAAAACCTGATCATTATACTTACCCTTTTGTTCTTAAAGCTTGTTCTGATTCATTAATGCTAGATATTGGTTTATCAATTCATTCTAGAGTTTTAATATGTGGGTTTGATTCTGTTTCTTATGTTCAAAATTCTTTACTATCTATGTACATGAATTGTGGTAAAAAGGTGTACGCTAAGTGGGTTTTCGACGAGATGCAAGAAAGAACTATTGTTTCTTGGAATACTATGATAAATGGGTATTTTCGAAATGGATATGCTGACGAAGCTTTAGTGACTTTCGATGAAATGATGGATAGAAATGTGGGTATTGATCATGCTACTGTGGTTTCGGTTTTACCCGTTTGTGCTTATACGAAGGACTTCAGACGTGGGAGAAGGATTCACGGACTAGTTAAAGAGAAAAAATTTGAAGGTCGAACTGCAGTGAGTAATTCATTGGTGGATATGTATTTAAAATGCGGTTCAATTGAGGAAGCGAGATCAATCTTTGATGAAATGAGTTCAAGAGATGTGGTATCGTGGACGACTATGATCGGTGGATATATTTTGAATAATGAATCAAGAAAAGCATTGGGTCTTTGTTATCAAATGCAATTGGATGGTGTAAGACCTAATTCAGTAACTGTGGCTTCTTTGCTCTCAGCTTGTTCAAGTTTGAGTTTTCTCAAGTATGGGAAATCGATTCATGGTTGGGTAATAAGATGCAGACTTGAATCTGACGTGCTAGTCGAAACTGCTTTAATTGATTTATATGCAAAATGCAACTCCATAGGTCTAAGTTCTCGAATGTTTGAACAAACATCCAAAAAAAGAACAGTTCCGTGGAACGCTGTCATATCAGGTTATGTTCATAATGGGTGTTCAAGGAAAGCAATTGAACTTTTCAAACAAATGTTAGTGGAAGCAGTAGATCCTGATGCTGCAACTTTGATAAGCCTTCTTCCTGCTTATTCGAATCTTGCCGATTTACAACAAGCCAAGAACATACATTGTTATCTCATAACATCTGGATTTCATCCAAGAATTGAAACTTCTGCTGGGTTGATCGATATCTATTCAAAATGTGGAAGCTTAGAATTTGCGCATGAGCTTTTCAACGATATACCCCGAAAAGATCAAGATATCTTCTCATGGAGTGTGATCATATCCGGGTATGGAATGCACGGACACGGTGAGACTGCAATTTCTCTTTTCGATCAGATGATAAAGTCTGGGATGATCCCAAATGAAGTTACTTTCACTTCTATTTTGCAAGCTTGCAGCCATGGAGGTCTAGTTGACGAGGGTCGTCGATTGTTCAGAAGAATGGTAGAAGATTATCGAATTAAACCTCGTTCAGACCATTATACTTGTATTGTTGATCTTCTTGGTCGTGCGGGTCGATTAAAGGAAGCTTATTTTCTAATCAAGTCAATGCCGTTCGAAATAAACCGAGCTGCTTGGGGAGCATTATTAGGGGCTTGTGTGATTTATGAAGATGTTGAACTAGGAGAAATGGCAGCAAACAAGCTTTTTGAACTAGAACCAGAAAATACAGGAAATTATGTGTTGTTATCAAAGATCTATGCAGCAGTTGGAAGGTGGGAAGACGCTGAAAACGTGCGGAATATGATGTCGAATATGGGGTTGAGAAAAACACCAGGCTGCAGCTTGATTGAAGTTAGAGATGGAGTAATCTTATCGAGTTAATGACACGACGGGCCTAGCCCATGCCCAATTGTATTATGAGGTTAAGGAAAATGTCGTGCTGCATCTTTTCGAGTTAATTACAGGATGACCCAAGCCTGGGCTCGACAGAACTTGGGCGTTGGAATACCGAGGTGCAGCATGATTGAAGTTAGAGACGAACATCTTGTGGAGTTAATGACATGGCGGGCCGAGCCGGACCCAATAGAGGGAGTTTGGGTTAAGGTCGACCAACGAGGTCCGGTTGGGCTTTGCCGTGTCATGGAATGTTTAGTCTTTCCTGAATGAAAGGGAATACTTGACAAGAAAAGGAGGGCTGGTGGAAATGTCACAGCCCAGTGGCTCTGGGTTTTTGACAGACTGGCAAGAACAAAACTGTGCTCATAAAACTTGCTAGGCTTCAACAAGTAAGATCCAAGGAGAACTATTGTATCTTATTCAGATCTGACTTGATTTTGACCAAATCATCAGTATAGACAAGTATGTGAAATTTACAGTGCCCCCTAGCTAGTAGTCCTATGATATGACACTCACAGACCTCAAAATGGGTGCCACATCCTACCTAATGTTCTTGTCTTGGGTTGTTTGTCGGCAAGGGTTAAAGTTTTTTTTTTTTGTTGTTGAACTGGCAAGGGTTAAAGTTGATATTCAACTTTTACTTTTCCAATGAAATTGGTGTTGAAACAAATATTGTTAATCTGTACATGGTTACTCAACAACGTCACAACTTTCGGCCGACAGTCTTTAGTAACTTGTATTTTCGATATTCGTTTTTTTTTATTTCTCATCAAACAAATGCAATCGCTTGAGGGAATTCTTTCACTTGTGATGGACAATTCATTCGTCAGTGGTGGATCTTCTCACTTACAAGTATTACACTATAATTTAACACGGATTAAAAAGGGTAATCAAACCGTGACACTACATAACACGTGACTAGCAAGAATCTTAACTTCAATGATCTGTTTGATCAGAAATATAACTGGTGAAAGTTAATTTCTTTCATACATTATTTGATTGATGACATATTATACCCATGACATTGTTAAAAAGAGAAATCTACTTCCGTCTAAAACATGAATCTTGATATATTTCTGTATACTATTCATATACTCTTAGTAGTGTACCACGGCCCCTAAGTCATAATAAAAAAAAGTTTAACAAAACCCTCCTAATTGCAATGCTATCCACAAAATCAATCTTCAACCCTAATACACCTCAAAATTAGGTTAAAAATTTGAATGTTGTTAATCCACTCATTTCTCTCTTTTTGCTCCCAACCCAATCACTCACTTAAAGGCTCTAATCAAGTCTTTCCCCCCTTAATTTTCTCCCCCTTTCTCTCTCTCTCTAAAGACCAAAACACGTTTTCAGTCTTTTGACTAAAAACACTCTCCTTTCTCTCTACTCTCTCTCTCTCTCTCTAAACACTTTTCCTCTCATCATTCCCACCAAAACTGATCAAAGATTCTGTCGTCCATTGATCAAAGTTTCAATCTTTCAATCTCTCTGTCTCTCTAGAATCAATCAATCAAAAAGAAAAAAGGAGCAATTTTTATTAATGGAGTTTTCTCCCAATGGGAGATATAAAGGAAGAAGAAGAGGATATTTTGATTAATCACTACTACCATTATCGTTCATACTGATATTATCAATCAAAACCCTAGTTTCATTATCAAATGCCGTATCGAGGAAGATCTAAAAATTTGAATACGAGTAGGAAAATACAAAAGAGAAAGAGATCTACTGGTAATTATCTTGTTTCAATCGACTTTGATTCTCATTCTGATTCACCTTCTCGATCTGATGGTGATCTTCGTGGGAATTTCCGGTGGATCTTATTCTCAATGGGGGATTTCAAGTAGTAATCATAGTAATAGAGATATTGTTGTTTCATTGAGAAGGAGAAGAAGACAATGCAGGTTCATTTATCACCTAGCATGAAAACCCTAACGATCTCTAGTATCAATAACAATAATAATGGAGGGTTACTTGACTCTATGAAGATCAAAGTCGCAGCTCGTCATGTCTCTTATAGGACTCTTTTTTATACTGTTCTTATTCTCGCTTTTCTATTACCTTTCGTTTTCATTCTCACTGCTGTTGTTACCCTAGAAGGAGTTGATAACTGTTCTTCCCTTGGTATGATTTCTCCTCACCTTCTTCATTCTCTTTTACAACTTTCCCCAATTACATAATTTTTTGATTAATTTTTGTGGGTGGGTATTATTTTGTTTGATTTGATTCAAATTCTTCTCAACATATATGATTTAAGCTCAATTTTGACTTCAAAATTGAATCTTGTTAGGGATTTCTTATCTGAATCTGAATTGGTATAGAAAATGTAGTTCTAGTTTGTAATTTTAGATTGTACATTAAATTTCAGCTTTGATTTTGATGTAGCTTTGATATGGGTTATGGGTAGGGTTATTATCAGAGCAGAAAACTTTTAAAGTCTGAGACTCTGAAAGTAAATTGTGCCACGAATGTAGTTAATATATAGGATCTGAAAAAGAACAAACTTGATTTAAATCGGGTAATTTAGGTCACGATTCTATATCGTGTGTTTTCTGACTCCACGCTCGTAATTGGTAGCCGAGATGGCTTGGTTTAACTTATGCTTAGGGTGGTCTACTTCTTCTTTAGGAATTTTAATTCTCGATTCTGTCGTTTCAGTATATTATCTTTCTTCCCTTCGAGGGGTTTGGTTCTATGTCATAGCTTCATTAGTTCATTAAGAATTTTTTGCTGGGTTGTTGGTGTTATATATCATTTCGGTTGAGTTGTAACCTTTTTGGGTGTGCTTTTTCTGGTGAACTTCTTTTCTTTTCTCGCTTGATCAATAAAAAACTTCATTGTTTCTTCCTATTCATGTGTTTGTGCTTTCCGAAATCTAAGTATTTTATCAGTTCACAGTTGATTGCTTTGATGGCGGAATCATTACATGATTTTTGCTGTGTCTTTCATTATGTACTTCAGATTGCTTGGGAAGGCGATTGGGACCAAGATTTCTTCGTAGGGGAGACGATTCAGTGGTAAAGATCCGTTCTTATTGCATGTTTGATTTGATTGTGAAGGAATTTTTCTACTGGTAGTAGAGGAGTCTATTTTGTGATTATATGGTTTTTTTGGTTATGCAGAAACTTGTTGAAGATATATACAAGATTCTCAACCAAGTAAACTCTGAGAAAATTCCACATGACTTAGAGTTACCAGAGTCATTCAGTGAACTTGTTTCTGAAATGAAAAACAACCAGTATGATGCCAAGACATTTGCTCTCAAATTAAAGGCAATGGTATGTTACTGAAATAATATAGCAATAAACTAATATTCTGATGATTTTTACAATTCGGCTCTACTTTAATTGTTGCAGATTGAATCTAGAGGTCCTGTCTTCCAATTTAATTTCATCTGTTTTAATCTGCATTTCCTCTGTCATTCTATACTACATTCTTCTGTGCATAGTTCATCGTTAAAGTAAGTTTTTGTTAAAGTACTTATAGCGTCAACCCAAATTATGCGGGCTGGGTGTCACAATGATTATTGACAGCAGAATAGGACATAAGAAAAAGAGAGAGAACAAGTTACTTTATAAGTTGAGTACAGCCTCCAATTCCACAAAAAAAGATTTTTGATAATTGAAGTCTATGATCAAGATGCCTAAGACACTAACTGTCTGAATGTGGCCTGTTGGAGCTCCAAAGCGACAAATATAGGGAATTAGAAGAAAAGAAGAGACCACTAGGAAGGGTTTACTTTTTTTTGGATGGGACATTCTACCTAAAGAGCTGATATTTCCTTATAGTTATAAGTTCTATGGTGGTGGGACAATTTACTAGCAATACTAAGGGATTCTCTTATTTTTCTTATTTTATTTTTTATCTTTTGAGGTAGTCGTGCGGCTCTCTAATTCCTAAACATTCTCAATTTTCTGTGATCATCTTTGTGCTGTAAAGAATTTTTCTACTCGTATTAACTTCTATTTTTGTTCATGATCCAAGGAAGATGAGAAGAATTTGTTATTTGGCATAAAATGCAACCTCATTTACATTGGTCTTGAGGTCCCTTTTTACGTGGACTGAGTATAGCTTCCCCGTAATTAATTTTCTACTTTGAAGAATCTTTGTGGGAACTCAGCTTGTAGCACTGAATATTACCATCACATGACATCATGCTGAGTGTTGGAAAACAAACTAGTATTAATTTGTGCTATTGTAGGTCATGAAAAGTATTTATATACTTGTGTGTGTGTTTGTGCATGTGCATAGTTGTGCCGTAGTAGATTTATACGTAAAACAATTCATCAGAAGTAAATGTAGTAAATGTAAGATCAACTTGTTCTTTTCGCTCCTCAACAAAAAAAAAAAAAAAACTTGTTCTTTTCGCAAGTTACCCGATTTAGCTAAAAAAGCATGTAACCGTTGCTTCGTTTGTATCTACCAAAACATGTTTATGCAGATGGACAAATTTGACGATGAGGTCAGGGCATCTAAGTTTGCGGAGCTAACGAACAAGCATTTTGCAGCTACCGCTATTCCAAAGGGCATCCATTGTCTATCTTTGCGTTTGACCGATGAATACTCTTCCAATGCTCATGCCCGTAAACAGTTGCCATCTCCCGAGTTACTCCCTTTGCTTTACGACAACTCCTTCTACCACTTTGTAGTCTCCACAGATAATATCTTGGCAGCTTCTGTCGTGGTGACTTCCATGGTTCAGTCATTTTTAAGGCCAGACAGAATCATCTTCCATGTCATCACTGACAAGAAGACTTATGCCGGAATGCATTCATGGTTCGCGTTAAACCCTCTCTCTCCTGCCATTGTTGAGGTGAAAGGTGTTCATCAATTTGATTGGTTAACAAGAGAAAATGTGCCTGTTCTTGAAGCTGTAGAAAATCAGCATGGCATCAGAAACTATTACCATGGAAACCACATTGCTGGAGCTAATCTCAATGAGACGACTCCTCGAACATTTGCTTCAAGATTGCAGGCTAGAAGTCCAAAGTATATTTCATTACTCAATCATCTTCGAATATACCTCCCAGAGGTAACCCGTTGCTACCCGAATAATTTATGTTCGTAATATCGTATAGTTGGACTTGGATGTTTAAAATGTTGTTACGCCTTCACCAGAACTTGTGAGTACTAGCGGTAATAGCATGACATAGTTAAATTAGTATGGCTAGTATGTCTGAGGGCGAGTTTTGGTAATATTTTGAATATTAAAATTGCTCCCAAGTAATTGAGGATCAGAAAATAAAACAAAAAGAACATGAAGGAGATGTGACAATCGGCAAGTTCAACTTTCTTTCAAATGTTGTGCTGGTCTGTGAAACTTTATCATGAGCTAGGATTATGCTATTTTTGTAGTTTTACCGGTCTTTTTGCAAAGATATGCTGATAATCAGCTTCTTCTGGGTGTGAACAGCTCTTCCCACATCTCGAGAAGGTAGTTTTTCTGGACGATGATGTTGTAGTTCAGCGTGATTTATCACCTCTATGGAATATCGATCTTGGTGGCAAAGTTAATGGAGCCGTAGAGACATGTGAAGGGGATGATGATTGGGTGATGTCGAAGCGGTTCAGAAACTACTTCAACTTTTCACATCCTATGATAGTAAAAAATTTAAACCCCGATGAATGTGCATGGGCCTATGGAATGAACATATTCGATCTCCGTGCATGGAGGAAGACTAATATAAGGGAGACATATCATGCTTGGCTGAAAGAGGTAAATTTTTTCACATAAATGTTGCATGTTCTGGGATGGTCTCCAGTGATAATTGCCAAACTAAGAATAACGTTATGAACTGAATACGCTAAAAAGGCAAATTTGGTAAGGCCACTTGACAGTTAAATATGCAAAAAAAGGAAATGGTAGGATACTAAGTACAATTTTCCCAATTATATATAATGTGAACGAACAAATTGACCTTGTTATTAGGAGGGGACTTCTAGATCTTTGCAGTGCTATCTTATCACTTGAATAAATCCTCGGCGACAGGATGTCTTGGGTTTGTTCATTAGTCATTAGCCTTACACATGCATAAAGAAGATTGATCTCCGAAAATTTGGTTTATATATCTAGCCAATGATAAGTTAGCAGACCTAGTTCTCTTGGCAGAGATCTCCGTTTGATATTATTTGGGTCACTCACTGAAGCTCTACTTATCTCACATATGATTTATCCGATTACTGAAACTAGATAATTATCTTTTGTTGCAGAATCTGAAGTCGAACTTAACATTATGGAAGCTTGGAACATTACCACCTGCTCTAATTGCTTTCAAAGATCATGTTCAACCAATTGATCCATCTTGGCACATGCTAGGCTTAGGGTACCAGAGTAAAACTGACATCAAAGCAGTGAAGAAAGCTGCAGTTATTCACTACAATGGCCAATGTAAACCATGGCTAGAAATCGGCTACGAACATCTCCGACCTTTTTGGACTCAGTATGTCAACTACTCAAATGACTTCGTAAGAAACTGTCACATCTTGGAGTAGTAGCCTGATCAAACGGAAGACAAAGAAAAGAAATCGATCTATCACCGAGAGAAAATTACACCGGAACAGGTTAGATTCAATTTTTTGACGCTGAATTTTTGCAAGATTAGTTCGAGGAAAAAGGAAAAAAAAGAATTGCGATACGGGTAATGCTCTATCAACTCTGATGTTCCTGTAACATAAGGAAAAGAATTGGCAGCTGCAAGGTTACCCGATGGGCACGAAATATATTCTTCCAATCTGTATAATATAGCAATCAGAGAAGAGATGCAGTTTCCTTTGTCTTCCCTAGGGGATGGGTTAGTCTTACAGTTCAAGGTTAGCCCTATGGCCTGAAGGGCACTAAAGGGTTGCCCAAATTTTCTTTTTAAAATTCTATATATTCTTACTTACACTCCATTAAAACCTAGTCTGTGTCTGTGAGGCCTTCATGAAGATGAGGCTGATTTTAATTCTTTTTTTATGAGTTAATTAGGAATTTTGTAACCTTATTCTATATCTTCTTACCTTATGAAAAGCGAAATTAGTTATTTTTTCCTTTTTAACTCATGTTATTAATTTTAGTCTTGGATGAATGATACTTTTCGACGTGATATAATGTGCATGGCGAGAATGTCATTATGTGAAAAGCAGACGCAACGAGTCTATCAACCATATGGCGAAAATGAGAACTTTATAAATAACATTCACAACGATGTGAAAACACGACACTGACCTGAGCCTGCGATTTCTTTCTGTTCTCGAATGTTAAGGCATTTGTCTAAGTTTAAAGGAAACCTAGTTTGTATTTCTTAGACCTTGGGTTGTCATCAAAGTTTTCATATTCTCAGTTGTTTAGGAAAGAGATGAATATAAGGATATGAATAGTGTATAAGCCCAGTTGGAGAAAGTCAACCTTTTGATTTTGTAATTAGGATTTGGATTTTGTGTTGGGAAGGAAATTAGGGTTACATTTTGAATAAGATTGTGCAGGGTAGTGATGTTGATTTCATGTTAAAAAATTGGTCAAATAACAATGAGTCATGCTCCAAGTCAGGACTTTCTTCTTTATATTAATGGAGTAAATCTCAATCATTCTATTCTTCAACATGAGAATGAATAAACAATCTCCATCATGTAAAGATAATCTCCCTAGAATATAGGGCAAAGAATAATATTGCACCTTAAAAAATATTCTCCTTCGTTTTTCTTTTACATCTTTTCCTAAAGCTAATATGTAACTCTTAGTAACCATTCTAACTAAAGATTGTTTGACATCTTACACGTGACTTTCGAAGCATTTCATCAATGTAGAAGGAAAACTTACTAGCTATATATTTGTTTTTTCAGTAGTTACCACGTGAATATTTCACTCTTCAATGTACTTATAGAATTTTTGTAGAATACTAATAAATTCTAAGCCATTCTTTCGATAAATGTAGTTTTTAGGTATTTATGTTTGACGAGGATCTATCTGTTGCAAAAGAGGAAAGAAAAGACGTTGCCCTACTAAAAGTTACTATATAAAAAGAAAAACGTTCTTTCGAAATCCAAAAAAGTTAGTGTAACTTATAGTAAAAATTGTAAATGACACTCGTGTCAACTTTATCATCTTAGCTTCAACACGAAGAATAAAGAGTAACTTTATTACGACTCGAGTTGTCAGGCTTTCTTAATTTGAATTGTCTAGAGAAATTTTGCGTACTTCGGTCCATTTGACACCACTAGTACATGGAAAGAGCTAAAAAAAAAAAACAAACAAAGTAGAAGCAAAATTTGAATGAGTAGTTAGTTGGGGGGTAAACATTAATTTGTCAGTTAGGTTAATTAGGTCTAAGTAGTGAAATTTCATGAAGAAAATGAATGTCATTTACTTAGATAATCAGGGGTAAATCCGTAAAATTAAACTAATCTCTTTGCTGTCAATAATTTTAGTCTTTTTACTTAAAAAACAATCACCACCTTCTTCTCTGACTGTTTCTTCCTCCTCCTCCTCTTCCCCCATTTCAACCCTAAATAATGAATTTCCCTGACTTCAACTTTCCTCCGGAAACCCTAACCTAAACCTTCACTACTCTGGGTTTTTAGGGTTTAACGATTACGTTCTGTTCCACTCTTGGCTGAGCTCGGATTATATATGTATCTTGGTCATCTCCTTCTCATATAATGTAGGCAAATTTAGGTAAAATTCAATCTTCTTTTCTACTTTTATGGATGATTTTGCGTTCACAATTCTGATTTTTCTGTTTTGCCCAAACGTTTTTTTTTGTGAAATTTTTAACTTTTTGATTGAAATTTTTTGCTGAATTTTCAGGGTTTATGAAAATGAATACAAGTTGAGGATCTTATAGTTTCTGGGTCGTTACATTTTTGTATGATCATTTGGTGATGGAAGGTAGTAGTGAAGCTTCTGATGATCAGGGTTCTGGGTGGTTTGAAGTTAAAAAGGTCTTCCCTTGTTCTCATTAGTTTTCATAATTGTTATCGTTAATTAGCTTTCGGTTTCGTAAATATGGAGTTTTTGTGTTTGTGTTATTGATTTGATTGAAGAAACTAAGGTATAATACAAATAGATAAAAATGATTAAGTGCATCGACAATCACTATAAACTGTACAATTTGATGGTTAGACTTTGTTCCCCCTTTCGGTTCTCAGTCTAGAAATTGGGTGGAAGATCACTTGGTATCTATTTTTCTACCAATAGTCGCGGTCCTAGTAAACCCTAAACCAGCTTTTTGGCATGCTTTTTGGGTCTGCCGAAAATTGTGCTGTGGAATTGGAAATTTTGGTAGTCAAGAGGAAAGGCAGAAGATTGATGTTGAATTGTAAAATAACATGTTAACATTGGGCGAAAAATTATATGGTTGCCCACAAACCTATTGGCCAAAGAGTGGTCGAATGATGCTGTTTAACTAGGTCAAAATAGATAGTTTAGAAAAAGAGAAAATTTTGCATAGTTTCCAGATAATTATATTTCAATTCAATTTGTTCACCTTCTCCTTTATCTTAGATGGTTATGTTATTTAGATTATTGAGTACTAACACATCTTTGCTAGTTATTTTCGTTCTCCCAAAATGGTTTCTTTCAGAAACATTGTTCATCTTGTAGTTGTATTTCCCTGAAAAAAATCACACCAAAACCTATTCTAGGTGCGGCATTTGTTCATGGCTTATGTTTAAGTACCATGTTGTTTGTCTTAGCTACCACAGGGCCTTCTCTTTATCCTTTTTACACTTTGGCTGCTATAGTTTTCACTTTTAAATGTGTTAATGTAGTTATGCATGTTGAAGAGTACATGGATTTAGTCTTTCATTAGGTTTTCTCGTCTATTTCAATATTATAGTAGAACTGGGCTTTTTCAAGGAGACATGTTGGATAATTATGATTTTTTGTGCTCCATGTGTTTCAAACTGACTTCTTTGAAACCAAAATTTGTTCACCTTCCTGAATTTTTTTAGTTAAGAAGGTTACTTACTTTATAAGTATAGATTAAGAAGCTTGTTTCTATTTACTTAATTAGACGATTAAGAAATCTGATGGCGTGATTAAATTCTCTGGATGTTATTGTACAGAAACATAGATCTAGCTCAAAGTACTCCATACGAGGTTTAGTTGGTGGGTTTCCGAACAGACGCTCTTCTGATTTTCCCCTCAATCAATCTTCAGCTAGTGCACGAAAAGGAAATTTACATACCAAACAGGGCTACAAAAATTCTCAAGGTGGTCAAGAATATGCAGGAACACATACAAATGGCGAAAACTGCAGGTCAGTTTCAAAAGCAAAGAATGACGTTAATAGCCCGAAAAAACTTATAGTTAATGAAGCTGGTGAACTTCCCGAATCACCTTCAGGTAGATCCAAAATTAGTATAGGCTTACAGGGACAAACAGGAAATGTTCAGGAAGTTATTCAAGAGGAGAAGTCAACCCAGGCAAGTGGTCAAAGTTGCAGTTCGGTCTCAAAATTAGAAAAGGATGTCGATTGCCCTGAAAAATGTGTAGTTAATCAAGCTTGTGAACTTCCCAAATCACCTTCAAGTAGATCCCAGAATACTATAGACTCAAATGGAAATGCAGGAAACATTCAGGAAGTCACTCAAAAGGAAAAGTTGATTATTCCCAAAATTAAGTGGGGTGATCTGGAAGATGATGCCTTAGTTTTGCGTTCTGAAAATCGTAATCAGGCTGAAATTAAATTTGGTAATCTTGGAGATGATAATCCGGTGATGCTCAACCTGTCCAGAGATGCCGCTGACTCAGTATCTTCTGATCCATGTATTCCCTTTCAACAGGACAAAGCAGTGGTAATATCGCTAGAGTCAGAACATATTCATTCTGGTATACCTTCATCAGCTGTGAGTGAAAAGACAATTGAGGAGAACTTTAAAGGAATCAACTGTATATCTTCCAATTATGTGGGATTATCAGATTTAGGTGAAAAAATGGTTAGTCCAAATGAGGCTGGCTCTTCTGAAGAAATTTGCCATGAACACATCTTGCCGACTGGCAGTGCTTCAGATGGTTTGACCTCTAACAACCCAGTTGGTGAAATTGGTCTCTCTTCCTATGCTAATGAGGTTACTATAGTTGCGACAAATCAGGGTACGGAGGATAAGTTCGAGGATGGTTGCCCAGGGATTCCTGAGATAAAAGCAAATAGGGTGTCAGGAGTAGTTTTGTGTGGCGCAGATTCCGTTTTACCTTCAGTTGTGAAGACTAGTTCTGAAGCTTCTGATGATGTGCCTGGAAGTTCTGCTATTGAAGACTTGAACGAGTCACCTGATGGTATGTTAAATATGAATACGTCGAAAATCCAGTATACGAACCCTCTGGGAGAAGGCGAATCAGGTGAAAGCAAAGAAAGGTTTAGGGAAAGACTTTGGTGTTTCCTCTTTGAAAATCTTAATAGAGCAGTCGATGAACTTTATCTTCTTTGTGAACTGGAAAGTGACTTCGAGCAGACAAATGAAGCTATTCTTGTTCTTGAAGAAGCTAGGTCAGATTTCACAGAACTAAAATCTAGAGTTCAAGGATTTGAGGAAGTTAAAAAGGCCTATTCGCAAACTTCTGTAGATGGGCCACCGGTCAATCTGAAGACTGACCATCGCAGACCGCATTCTCTCTCCTGGGAGGTTAGACGAATACTTCTTTTCCTTTACTAGAATATGCTGAAAACACTACTATCATTAATCTCTTCAGTTGTTGCCGGTAAGCCAAATAAGAGATCACTGTTTGCATGCTTAATTCAATGACGGAGATCTGGAAACTACGATATATATATATATTTATACATATATAATTAAGTCTCTACTTCAGGCTACAAGTTAAGAATTTGGGAGGTCCTTCGCCATGTGTCACGTATTAGGACAGCAGTTGTCACCTGTCTTACAGTACTTAGAAATATATGCTTGTAACTTTCTCAATTGCTTCATATACATAGTTACTAATGTCTGAATGCAGGTTAGGAGAATGACATCTTCACCTCACAGAGCTGAGATCCTTTCTTCATCACTTGAAGCCTTCAAGAAAATACAGAACGAGAGAGCTAGCATGAATCCGGTTCGCAATAATTCTACGAAGGATAATGGTTGTGATAATTTAACGAAGAAGTCAGATGGAAGAGGTAATGCAATGGAAGCATTAGCTAAATCCAGGAGAAAGAGCAGAGTTTCGGACATTGGTCAGCGAAACATGAGTGGACATAAACGGAATGTGGATGGAGGAAGGTCAGGCAAAGTGGCAATTGGACAAAATAACAACCATGGTCCTAATACATCTCAGATGTCTTCGAAGGATAGCTGTGCTGCTGGAAAGTACAGTGAAGAGCCTCGTGGATCAGCTTCTGACTCGAGGAAGCAAGTTCCTAATAAGGAAAGAGTGCTGACAGATATTAAAGCTGAGAAAAACCTGAAACTTAGGGATCTACCGAAAAGGCAAATTCGTCTTCCCGAGAGGGAGAAGGAAAGAGAAACTGAAAAGAAGACCACAGCATCATCAAAGTTCATGGACGCCTGGAAGGAGAAGAGGAACTGGGAGGACATACTTGCGTCTCCACTGCGAGGTTCTTCTCGAGTCTCATATTCCCCTGGGATGAGCAGGAAAAGTGCGGAGCGTGCACGTGTTTTACACGATAAACTAATGTCTCCTAACAAGAAGAAAAAAAATGCAGTGAATTTGAAAAAGGAAGCAGAAGAGAAGCATGCACGGGCAATGAGGATTAGGAGTGATTTAGAGAATGAGAAAGTTCAAAAACAGCGAACAAGAGAGAAATTAAGCCGTGTTAATGAGTGGCAGGCTGATCGCACTATGAAATTGCGAGAGGGAATGCACGCTCGTCATCAACGTGGTGAATCACGGCATGAAGCTTATCTGGCTGAAGTTGTAAGAAGAGCTGGTGATGAAAGTAGTAAAGTTAATGAAGTTCGATTCATTACTTCCTTGAATGAAGAAAATAAAAAGCTTATCTTGCGGCAAAAACTTCAAGATTCAGAGCTGAGGAGAGCTGAAAAGCTGCAGATTATAAAGAGCAAACAGAAAGAGGAAATGGCAAGAGAAGAAGCCGTATTAGAACGTGGGAGGCTTCTTCAGGCCGAAAAGTTGCAACGCCTCGCTGAGATACAAAGGAGGAAAGAGGAGGCTCAAGTAAGAAGAGAAGAAGAACGCAAGGCTTCCAGTGCAGCCCGTGAGGCAAAAGCAGTAGAACAACAACGTAAAAAAGAAGTTAGGGCGAAAGCTCAACAAGAGGAAGCCGAACTCTTAGCCCAGAAGTTAGCAGAGAGACTTAGTGAAAGTGAACAGCGTCGGAAGTTCTACCTGGAACAAATACGGGAGAGAGCCTCCATGGATTTCAGAGACCAATCATCGCCTTTATTGCGCCGTTCTCTGAACAAGGAGGGCCTGGGGAGATCAATATCGACAAGTAACATTGAAGATTATCAGGCAAGCAGCATTTCAGGTGTAGGAAGTTCTGCTCTAGGAACTGGCAGTACTTCCGTGCAGCATTCACTTAAGCGAAAGATTAAAAAAATTAGGCAAAGGCTTATGGCTCTGAAATATGAATTGCCCGAGCCTCCATTTATTGCTGAAAATACAGGCGTTGGATACAGAGCTCTTGTGGGAACTGCAAGAGCCAAAATTGGAAGATGGCTTCAGGAGCTTCAGAGGCTTCGACAAGCCAGAAAAGAAGGGGCTGCAAGTATAGGATTAATAGTGGGCGACATGATCAAGGTACCTGTTCCCGTTACTATTATAATTTTGTTCGAGTACTATCCTGTACCCTGTCTATAACCAGCTAGTACACTGGAATCCTCATCTCAAATTTTCATTCAGTTATACAATAATGCTTAGTGTACTTTCTCAATAGAAACTAGGAGAGATTGACACCACTTTTCTGTTTACTCCTATTATTTCTAGCACATGCACCATCAGTGGCTGTACACTTCGAGCAGTTCTTTTTGGCACCCAATCTACATAATATTTTTTAGAACTGTTCGTGAAACAAATCTTATAGAGTTAAAATGCCTTCAAGAGAATTCTAAGTCCTTGCTTTTGTTCTCTCACTTTAATTTGATTTTAAACACGAGTACTTTCTGACCCTTTACTGTGATTTAGTTTTTGGAGGGAAAGGAACCTGAGCTTAATGCATCTCGTCAAGCTGGTTTACTTGATTTCATTGCTTCTGCACTGCCCGCCTCTTACACATCCAAGCCTGAAGCTTGCCAGGTGACTATATACCTCTTAAGACTTCTGAGGGTGGTGCTACCTGTTGCTGCAAATCGAAGCTATTTTCTTGCACAAAATCTCTTGCCTCCAATTATCCCTGTGCTATCTGCAGCTCTCGACAACTATATCAAGATTGCAGCATCTTTGAATATCCCTGGGAGCACCAACTCGTTGTCAAGTAAAACTTCTCCTGAGAATTTTGCCTCAGTTTCCGAAGTACTTGAAGGATTACTGTGGACTGTTACAGCAATTATCGGTCATACTTGTTATGACGAAAAGCAGCTTCAAATGCAAGATGATCTGCTGGAGCTGGTAATCGCTTATCAAGTTATTCATCGATTACGGGACCTGTTTGCCCTCTATGATCGGCCCCATATTGAAGGCTCCCCTTTCCCTCCATCTATTATTTCTAGTTTAAATCTATTGGCAGTTTTGACATCAAAGCCGAGAACCATTTCTTCCATTGATTGGGATTCTTTTCCATCTAAATCTTTGTCAGAGGAAACTGAAGAATCTAAACTTGGAAACTTGGTAGATCTTGGACTTTCTTCTACGAATGAAACTACTGGAGATAACAGACGCCCATTATCTGTGCTTGATACCATTGCAGAAAAACCCCTCTTTGATGGATTGGGGGAGAGACCATTGGATGAATCACTTAAAGCGTCAAAATGTGAGGAGTTACCATCCGATGCTGGAATCCTGGAAAAAGGTCTTACTGTTACTACCATCAAGTTGGATCTTGTTTCCTCAGCTTTAATGCATGAAACACACGGTCATATCAAACCCTTATCTCAGAAAGATTCCACGGGTATTGCTGCACAAAAAAGTGAAAACTTTCAGGGGACAAAGAAGCCTGTTGCATTTCTTCTTTCTGCGATAGCTGAAACAGGGCTCGTCAGCCTTCCGTCACTGTTGACAGCTGTGCTGTTACAGGCAAACAACAGATTGTCCTCTGAGCAGGTAACCCATCTTAGTTATCCTTAATACAACTTTTACTTTTATAATTCAAACACCTTTTTTGCTTTTCTTATCATCCCTATTTGATAAGCATCTTCGATATAAGAGCTCTGAATTAAAACTCATACGCATGAGTTTCTTTTCGGTGACTTTCCCCTTTGATTTATTTCATTAGGATATCTTAAATTCTTTATCCTCAATCATTAGTCATAATTCCGACGTTTTGGCATTTGGAATTTGTAGTGAAAGCCTAGCTGGGAACCCAATCATTATCTTTCTTAAGTTAAGATGCCATTCAATTCTAGATCTTTCTGAGTTTTATTTGGCTCCTTGCAGCATTTCTTGTGCTTCGTAATTTAGCAGTTACTTTCCGTAGTACCAATTCTGATGTGCTATGAAATAATTTATACGACAATCCACTAATACCCACAAAGCATTCACAAATACTAGATTTTATATAACATTGCCATCAGGAATACTCAACAGTATTTCATGCTAGGTATAGTAAGCAGTGTTTAAACTTTAACAAGTAAGATATTGTTGGTACCCTAATTTCTTTTTATTAGGGAATAAGAACCAATTAACATTCTTGCTCCCGAGCTTGTGATTTTTTCACTCTCTGATTTCTACCTTGCTCTTATGAACTGAAATTCAGTAATGTCGTTGAGGTGCTATTTAAATTGTGTGTGTGGTTTATCCATGGATAACCACAGGCTTCAAGAGCTGCCATAGTTTAATTATTATGTTGGATTTCAGGCGTCTTATATTCTCCCATCAAATTTCGAAGAAGTTTCAACTGGCGTCCTAAAGGTGTTAAACAATTTAGCTCTCTTGGATATTAATCTTATGCAGAGAATGCTAGTAAGTTTCTTTCTCTTCCCCTACCACATTTGCTACATAAATGAGCTTTGCAATTTTATTTTCATCAACTGGATGACAATAATATCATGAAACATACACAGGCTAGGCCAGATCTAAAAATGGAGTTCTTCCACTTGATGAGTTTCTTTCTCTCTCACTGCACAATTAAGTGGAAATCAGCTACTGATCAGGTAATTATCAGATTTTGGATGACATCAGCAGTTAACATATTCCATTTTTTCCGGATGGGGATTAATTGAAGTTTATCTATATTATCGTGTTTGCCTTCTGTTGATTTTGATAATACTTTCACAAGTTTACTTCATGTGCACTTTTGGAAATGTCACAGGTGGGTCTACTCTTGCTTGAATCTCTGTTGCTTCTTGGCTATTTTGCTTTGTTTCATCCTGGAAATCAGGCAGTTCTTCGGTGGGGCAAGAGTCCAACCATCCTTCACAAGGTTAGCATATGACGTTACTTTATTAGATTCTCAAGCTTGTGTGTGTGCGTGTGTGTGTGAGAGAGAGAGAGAGAGAGATTTTAACTTTTCCATTTGGTTGAAACAGGTATGCGATCTTCCATTTGTGTTCTTCAGCGACCCAGAGCTAATGCCCATCTTGGCCGGCACACTAGTTGCTGCCTGCTATGGTTGTGAACAAAACAAAGATGTGGTTCAGCAAGAACTTAGTACAGAAATGATACTTTCTTTGCTCAAGTCATGTCAAAATGGGTTACTTGTTCTTCAATCCGAATCCGCAGCCGATGATGCATCAGAAGTGAACCAATCAGGCACTGAACCGAAGAAGTGTCAAGGGGATTTTCCTTCGAGATCCAACCGATACAATTCAAGAAACACCCGTTTATCTATAGGAAAGGTGGGTATAAGCAGTAGCAGAATTGGGAAACTAAGGAACCAAAAGGATAATAAAGCAACTAAAACTTGTGAAGAATGGGCCCTCAAGCATAATCTACCAGCTTCAGAAACTTCATCTTCTTTCATGCTGCACACCAGATTTCCCGGCAGCTTCATCCATAGAGCAGAAGAGTTCTTTTCAGCTGATCTCCCAACTGTTTGATGGAGCAACGATTGAACTCGAGCTCATCTTACGTCCTGTTTATTCATAGCATAGCGATGAAAAAACTCCAACTTTGAGGTCCTCTACGATGAAGCCTCAATTCAGAAAGGGAAAACTTAGATAGAAACAGCGAACTATTTATTACTTTCTTATAGAAAAACAGCGAACTAAGCACATTTGTTTCATTTTTCTCTGACTAAACCAGACATAGTACAGCTAGTTCGATTAAGGACATTACAGCAGTAAGATGGCAATATGACCTTGAAGAAGTGGTCAGACCATCATAAACTCAGAAATCAGATCTCTAGAAGTATTCCGAAGGAAGTAGAGTTCAATATTTGAGTTAGTTTTGAGAAATCGGATCGGCTACTATTACAGGAGTGAAGTATAGGAGTTACGAGTATATAGTTCAATCAAGATAATGTCAGAAACTAGTTGTTACTGTCGTTTTGTTCTCAGTTTTTATCATGGCGTCTATGATGTTTGCATGGTTGTAATTAGAACATCTTCATAACTTATTACTACAACACTTTTATATTTGTTAGTGAAAATTAATTAATTCACTGACGATACAATGTTACACATTTTACAACATCGGTTTTCAGAATATCTACATATATATTTTGAGAGAGAGAGAGAGAGAGAGAGAGAGAGATTTGAAACTATCCTCTAGACTCTTAAAATCATAAAAGTGCAGGAACATGACATTACCCTAATGTTTTTGTTCCTTTCTTTCTAGCTTCGGCGACGAGAAGGGTGCCATCTGCTATGACTTTGTCTAACTGAAGCTCTGTTCAGGTTCTGAAGCATTAATGCTCTTGTTTTACCATCAGGTTGAAGCCCTCTTTCCTGCATTTTCATATACAAGTTCTTCGCCGATGAGATTTCCCCTCGGAGACACATTCCATGAATTGCAGCATTATAAACTGATACATTCGGGCCAACAACCTGACAAAGACAACAACATTGTTCATGTTAGAACTTAACACAACAAACAAGCTCTCCTCGAAAAGTTCATAAGCCTCGGATCGAATACAAGAAATAGGAACTTACATCAAGGATTTCATCTACTTCAGACCAAAGAGATCCCCATATGCAAGATCTTATCAATGACAAATAAGTGAATGTATTTGGAACACAATTCTTATGAACCATATGTTCATAGACCTGTAAAGCTATTTTTGGTTTCCTAGCAACCTCACAAGCATCAATAACAAGATTATATGATTCGACAGAAATCATCATACTGTCTTCTTCCATCTGCCACAAAAGCTGCAAAGATCTATCCCATAAACCTAACCTCTGACAAGACATGAGAGCCGTGTTATATAAATGCGAGTTTAACTCAGAATTCTTCTCCCTTTTGATGCTCTCAAATAATCTAAGAACGTCCATGAATCTGTTACCTCTGTATAAAGCACTTAGTAATGCATTCCATGTATAAACATCAGGTTTATGCTCTGACGATCTCATTAGATCGAAAACTTTAAATGCTAATTCGATTTCTCCAGCTTTCCCAAGTGAATTGATCATGGAATTATAGGTAATACTATTCGGGTTGAACCCATATTTGAGCATACTTCGGAAAATTTCAAGTGCGAAATTCCAGTTACCTTCCTTTATACTGGCAGAGATTATAGCTTTCATCATATCTTCACTTGGGTTTAATCTGTTTTCGATCATCTCGTTATAAGCATCTAAAGCTAGTTCAGATTGACCGGATCGAACAAAAATGCTAATCAATAAGCCATATGTGACTTCTGTTGCTTGATGACCATTCTCTTTCAGACTTCTCCAAAGCTTCTCTGTCTGAATCCAATTATTTGCTTTCCCACAAATTGATATCATTGTATTATAAACAATTGCATCAAAATTTCTGCTTTCGCTCTCTAATGTCATAAACATTTCTAAAGCTGAATCACAACCCTGAATGGTTGCAACTGCTTTGAGAATCAAACTAAAACTGTGTCCTGTCGTCATCTCCTTCTTCTTCATAATTTCAAATACTTTTAAAGCATCACTAAGAAACCCATTCCTCAAAAGACAAGAAAGAAGAGAGTTACATGCATATAAGTTAGGTCGAAGATTCGAAAACTCCATCGACATGAAAAGATCAAATGCACTTCTTACCTTGTTACATCGGCTAAGATTTAAAACCCTTTCCGATAAGATCTCTTCGTCTCTTTCCTCCAAGAAATGCAACCTTGGTTCAAGATTGCAACTTAACTTTCCAGAATAAGAAGGAGATGGAATGCTATCTCCTCTTAACTCTAAGCTTTCATCTTCTTCAATATCCACATTACCCCAAGGAGGAAGAATGACTTTTTCTTCATCACTAACAATGGGAATTTCTTCATTTACTGGAATCGACATACTATCTTCCTCTTCTTCTTCATTAACTAATCCGTTTTCGAAATAACTAGCGAAAACCCGAGTTAGATCTTTTCTATTATACCCAAATAAAACCCATTTTGCTCCTGATATTGTAAGGTCTTCTTCAACCATGCACATCTTATTAAACCCATGAACAAAAACACCCTTTTTCTTTGTCATCCATTTATCTAAACCATAATCTAATTTGTAATGGAAGTTAGTATGAGGGTAATTTTTGAATGGTAGGTATATTGTAACAGGATTCTTAAGTATTTCAACCATAGTTTTGAACCAAATGCAAAATAACTAGAAAAGGATTTTGTTCAAACAGTTAGAGAGCAAGAACCCAACTCTTCATTTTTAAACTCAACTAAACTTATAAGAAAATTGATACCTTTATAGTTCCAAGCTTATGAAAAGATGAACTGAAGATGATTTTCCAAAGCTCTGAACTTTTTCAGTGTGCTGACAAACCCACTTTTTGAGCAGATGTGAATATGAACCTTCAGGGATAAGAAGAAAGATATCTGGGGTTCTTCTCAAATTAGCCAATCTCTCTCTCTCTCTCTAGAAAATGGTAAGAGATTAAGTAACACTGAAACGTGAAGAGAGGAAACAAAAGAAACTGGAAATTGTATCTTAAGTGCATTTTAGAAAAACTAATTTACGCCTTGCGCACGGTAGAAGATGCTACTATTCGCGGATGCGCATATTAGATATGCTATTTTACGCAGGGCGATCTTACAAATAGCTATTGTGCGCGTCCGCGTATTTTAGAGTTCGCTAGCTTGCGCATCTCCGCGCCTTGGCTCTGACTATCTTGCGCCTAGCGCATCTTAGCCCCACTATCTTGCGCAAAGCGCATTCAAGTTAATATGAAGGAAACGATGAGTTTCTGAAAGTTTTTCCTTAGCAGTAAATAGAGACTAGAGAGGGAGAGAGAGAGAGAGAGAGAGAGAGAGAGAGAGAGAGAGAGAGAGAGAGAGAGAGATGGAGAAGAGAATGAAAGGGATAGCTTCAATAGCTTTGTTACCATGTGGGTCGATCTCAGGGCATTTCATCAAACTTCCTGATTCTGTTTGTTATGGTCTTCAAGGAACTGGTATAGTAATTGCTGTTTCATTTACTAACTTCATTATTTATACTTTTTTGTTTCTGTTTTTTTTTTTCATCATTATAGCTTATTGATTCCTACCCTTTGATTTATTCACTATTTCCTCAAGTGGGTATGTCTCAAATTCCAGTTTTTCGTTTCACTTGTTGAATGAGTAGTTTTATCTTATAAGATGAATGTCAGGTATTACAAATTATCATTTCAAACTAGTGATGTGCTATAATGTTTTCTATCCCTTGTTATGATGTACTTTGAGAGGATTGCTTTCTCTCTCTCTACTCTCTTGTTGTGTTTCTGTTTGTTGATTTTCCTCAACTAGAAAACTGGGTCTATGAACTCATTTCTTGTTTGGGGTGGCACCAAACTTTCAAAGATCTGAGTAAATTACTTGTTACATCTTTGTTTAGATTAGGGGTTTCTGAGCTAGATGACAAGTTTTTGTCTTTCTATTGATCTTGACATGACAGTCTTCATAGAAGTCCTGGTTGGTAAATTACTATTTACCACTGCCAATGGTTGTATATTTGTATGTCAAGCTTCGGTGCCACTTTTTAGCATAAACTAAAGCCATTTCTTGATCTTCATTTGAAGAATCAAGCAAGATGGATTTGAGAATGTTAAGATCATTTTTGTTTCCTTTATGTATGAATAGAACTTGCATGTGAGATGGAATGCAGCAGAGGCGAAGATTACCGCTTAATCAAGCTGACAATCATAGATTACTCTGTGAGACTACTTACATTTTCCCTTTCTTCTTCTTCCGTCTACTGAAGAATGAAGTCTATTTACTCTTTACATTGTTCTTTTCTTTGTTCTGGTTAGCTTTTTGATTGTGTAAATCACTGGACTTTGTAGAGGAAGAGAGAACGAGTTGTCGTAGTCGAATGCAGAGGACATGATGCCGCTAGGTTCCGAAACATTGACCAAGCCCATGGGTAATCACTATTTTGTTCGCTCCATAAAACTAAAATTAGCATAGTAGTCGCCTTTGTTGCCCATTTTAGTTGGTCTATGATATAGAAACTCCATTAGAACACATAAAGGATGGAACTTCAGAAATTGCTACATAATTTTGAGCAGGTGGGAGAAGGATGTTGTGGGTATGGTGGAAAAGAAGCAAGCAGAGCACAAGATTACAGTGACATTTGACTGTGAAACGTTAAAGGCTGATAAAGCAGCAGAAGATCATATCAAACAATTCATGCCGAATCTTGCTGGAGTAGCGGATGTCGTTGGTAAGTAGTACATATTCATTTAGTCTACCCATCATATTTGTAAGGTCTTCTAGTTTGTTTGTTTGTATGCCTTCCTTGATCATGTACACGTAATCGTTATCAAACATATTTCTGCAGTCTTCAACAATGCATCCGTATAGATTGATTTTAATGCCTATTAACTTGTCTGTTGAAATGGAGATCTTCGAATGTCCAATTGAAAAACATTAAACTCATAGTAAAATGCTTCAATGTACCGTTAGTGCAATCTAACTGGTTGTCTTGTCTTCTTTTTCCAGTTTTTAATAAGAGCTTTACTTGCAGTTAATGTTGGTCCGATGACAATTGTGGGTCTCAATTTTGAAATAGAAGATAGAGTTGAAGACAATTTGGAAGCAGAAGATAACTTTGAAGAAAATGTTGAAACAGACTATAACCTTGAAGAAAATGTTGAAGCAGATAGGAAATTTGAAGGAAAAGATTAAGAAGTGAAAAAAGAAACTAAAAGAGAAAATACCCCATAGTATCAAGCTTTCTGTAATTAGTTTTACATCTTTTGGGTGATTTCAGTAGGGAATCAAAAACAGTATATAAAGCATTTTGTTCACCGAAAACCGATGATTTTTATTTACGTAACTTTTTTTACATGAGTAATTATGATCATCATATATCTGCAAAATAATTGAACAAAACCTTCCTTGAAGTACAACATCAAGAACACCTAGTCTTTTCTATTTCAAACTGGATTCTGGGGGTTCAAGAGTAGGAGTAATAGCTGCTTTCCTTCTTTAGATAAAACACTCCTTGCCTTCCATGGATTTCCAAAATAATCGAACGCAGTAACAGTGCGGAAAATTGATCTCAAAAAAAGAGTTTGGTACTCCAAAATTTATGGCCAAACCGAAGCTTCAGTTGCTTATGCCGACAGAAGGCCTTGAGTATGCGCTGCCAGGCACTTTGATTAGCAGTTCATCATCGTCGTCTTCCTTATCTTCCACCTCTACACCCTGAATCAGAAATTAAAAATATTGTTAGCTCATGAAAGTGGACAGTAAGCATGTTCGCAATTATATTGTCCAGTAAATCATACAACTATTTAGCAACAACTCATGCTTCGACATCCCACCAGTTCATATATGAGAGTGACCATTTTTCTTAAATATATTAAACAACGATAAGATAATTATCTTATAAGCACTGCAAGATTGGATCACAAATGCACTTGGTTTTACCTTCGATTGTCGTTTGCTTTGATTTCTAGTTTCGCCATTTTTAAGGTCTTTCAGGATGCCTTTAACCCGTTCCTTGGCCCTTTTCCTGTCTAAGCGTCTTTCTTTGCCTTGAGCTCTAGTAACATCCAAATGACAAGCCACACATAAAGTCCTCATGTTGTCAAGATTACATTCCCCTATCATGAAAAAGAAAATTTAAAAGCGTAAAAGTTAGATAGTTGTTCTGTTTTATTACTTGTTCCGTTTTGTGATAAACTCAAAACTCAGCCAGGTCCAATTCATCTACCAACGTTTCAAGTCAAAACAGCAGTCAAGTTGATTTTATAATTATATTAATATCAGGAATCAATATTCATACAGAGATATCCTTAAAACTATTGTTTAATTGATAATTCAAATTCAGACCTCCTCCTCGGTGAACAGGTATTATGTGATCCGCATGCCATGCATTGCCCTCGAACGGTTCATGTACGAGTTTATGGAGTCTGCGAGATATCAAAGAACAAAGCTTTAACATGGGGAGAGCACCACAAAAAACCATCATTCAAAAGTTTGAATATACCTAACTGTAACTAACAGCAACTGAAAAATCCCAATTGTGGTATCACAAATGACAATGTCACGATGTACATAAAATTATGAGTCAGACTTGGCGAAAGTGCCTAGTCCTCCGCGTTGATAATTTACAGGAAATGACCGTATGAGAAATTACTTTTATTGATTAACGTCCCGATGAACAAGCATCGTACAGCCAAAACATTTTCTATCATATTCAAGTCAAGATAACATGAGAATTAACTTGCTGCATGTCAAAACAGAAGTACACCAAATTTCCAAATCATCTACATTTACGCTATATGTATATACATATATATATACACACACATATGTGAACCAAACATGAATACTGAACATCTGGCTGTTAACATTCAGGATGGTCAAATATGTGCAGACTGAGAGACAAGTACAAAGCCTATCTTGTATTTCATAAGCAAATCTACCATTCCACATCTTATATGTAAATTTAAATTGGAACACTCACATGTTTTTATGGCTTGCCAAATTTGGAGCGACCCTCTCAACATATTCTTGTCGACGTGCAACAGATTTCAAGGGCTTAATGTATTGTACGAGTTTATGGCAGTCCAACTTGCATACAGAACAAATACCATGTTCCATATTAAATAGTTCCTGGAAAGTTCAGTGATTACTCAAAGTTAAACACAGTAAGCATAGAGGAAGGATGAAACGAATAACATTAATAGCTAATACAAAAAAAAATTAGTTAGACATCCAATTCATCCAAATGTGGACGGATAGGAATATGCCACTATTCTGAACAATGAACATGGTTAACTTCCTTACCTCCCGTAGAGATCTTCGACTGGTTCTTATGCGGTATTCCTGAAAGCAGACCAAATTACAGAATAGATCTTCAAAAAATTCAGGTGTCTTGGAAAGGTTGCTCCTGAAAATGGAAGTCTGTCAAAATATGGCGCACAGAAAGTTATTTTATCAATTAGCAAGGGTGACTTACTTGCACGGAGTTTGACAAAGTTTACAGAGAGGTTCGCCCATCTCATTCCATCCCTGAGTATATTCTTTCTCCTTCTTCTGGCCACTACAAAGGGAAACCTTCCTCCATGATGCATTGTCTGAAAGAGGATGGCTTATGTCGTTCAGAGGTGTATTACGTCGCTTGCTTCCACCTTTCAGCAGTCCCTGTGATGAGAAATTATTGGACTCTCAAATACCCAATTATGAAACTTTAACACAAAAATGAGAGAGAAAAAGAACCATCCAAGTTTCAATAGATTCATCCCCATGTAAATGATCTAATGCACAATAATACAAAGTAACAATCTCAGAGTCTGATCTATTATATACATACCCCACTTCCATGATTAATGCTCTCCTTCAAATACCATAGCTCAGAACTTAACGGAAGTTGTAGAGGCTTCCCGAGCAATTTCTTTTGATCAATGGGTCTTAGATCATTCCAATCCTTTATGAATGTCTCAACAGTATTCCTAAGTGCCTGATTAACCTTCTTTACAAACTCTTCATCATTTTTCTCGCCTATCTCAGCAGCAGACAAATTCAGAGACTCTACTTCCTCTGGACGGAAATTCTTCATTAATAACCTTGGTCTTGCATCATTTCCAGGAATGCAAGTGTATAAATGGATTCGTCCAGTATATCGACTAACCTGAAAAAGTAAGAAAGCAATTAACTATGAGTCAGTGAAATTCTTCCTAAATAACCTTTCACTTGTACACATGAGAATTGAGAGGGAACATTGTTTTCTTCAGATGTAGCATCAGTTTGTAACTACGAGTTCAGTAATCAGTGGACTCAGACTCCAAAGTTTCAGATTACATAAAAAGGTACCCAAAATACATCATTTATGTGAAAGGTAAGCATAAAACTATTTTGAAATAAGAAAAGGTAATTTTCTACCTCGAACCTCAGATCATCTGCTTGCATGAAAGAACACTCTGCTTCAGCCTCAGTTGGTTCATTTGCACGTCTTCCAGAAGTTTCCGTATACGTTCTGTTGGCTTCAGTTACCATGTTTACCACAGGATTTTTGACAGTGGTGACCTCTGCCGAAGAAACTGAATCCTTTTCAAGTTCAACATGCTCCAATCCCATATTTTTATTAGTTGCATCGCTCATTTCATAATCAGTAGGTGTCTCCAACTTTCCAACCCTAAAAATTTCAGAGGTATGGGTTTTTACACTTCTATCTAGGAGAGTATCTTCAATCATATGTGCATCATACCGAGGATCACCCTCGTCATTAAAGGAGTTAGAATCACTCTGTAAAATGAGACCAAGGCAACAAAAACATTTCCAATTAAAATATATCAATGACTAGCCCCAGTTTTAGGCAGCAATTTTAATTCACTATAGATTCAAAAATCCTAAAACAATAAAATAAGGAGTAAAGCAAGAGTAAATGATTTAAGTAGCCTTTTTACCTCAATATGAAGAGGACATGCATCTTCTGAACTATTTGCATCAGCATCGTCATCCTCAACACAAATATCCTTCTTCTCCTCAGATGCTTTATAACAAGTTCCAACAGGTTGCAATATCGGATTTAAAGCAGTCTCGTGAGAGATTGAGAGCTCTAAATTGTATAGTTCATCAAATGTAGGAGACGAATCCTCATTCAACCGCTTTTTACCAGCAATATATTCAATTTCACTAGCAGGGTTCAGAGCTGGAGCTCCAGGGTACAGATCTACAGACTCACTTCCATCTAAATTTTCACATTGAGCAATATCCCTTTCAAAACTTAGATCAGAGACTTTTTCGACCTGCCAACTCGAAAAGATTTTTAACCCAAAATTATGGTTATATTAAGTAATAATATGGACAAGACATGAACAAAAATATGGAGAGAGATAGTGATTTTTCACATAGATTATGCAATTATATATTGTAACTTAAAAGTTTTTTTTCAGGAGTTGAAGAGTATGAGAGGATGATTAACATCCTTAAGGCGGAAAAGATTGAGTTGGGTGGTACAAGTGCAGAGGTTCTTGCAGGGGAGGAAGAAGCCATGATTATCGAACCACTCTCGGTCATTGTTCCTCCACCGAGCCAGGTGCAAGAATGCAAAGAGATAGTGCCGTATGTGGGGAAGACAGTGCAGGCTGAAGCTGAGGGTTCGAAGGGTAAGAAAGGCAAAAAGAAGAAGTCTAGAAGTGAGGGGAAGAAGACCCACAAGGGTTTGGATGTTAAGAAAAAGAAGTTCAAGAAGGTCAAGAAAAGTGCAGGGGCAGGGGATGATGAAGATCAATGCCCTTAAACATTCTCAGTTGGAATGTTAGGGGGCTGGGCAAGCCAGGAAAGAAGTTAGCTGTTCGTAACTTAGTTAGGAAATATGATATTTCAGTTTTATGTATTCAGGAGACGAAAGTTAGTGACTTTCCTCCTTCTTTGTTTCGTAGTTTATGGGGTTCTGATCTATGTGGGTGGGATGGGGTTCCTTCTGAGGGGGCCTCAGGAGGCATTTTGTGTCTTTGGGACTCACTTGCTGTTACAGTGTGTGATGTACTAAAAGGCAAATATAGCTTATCTCTTTTGTTCAAGAACCTTAATGATAATTTTGAATGGGTTTTTACTGGTGTGTATGGACCCTGTGTTAATTCCTTGAGGATAGATATGTGGAATGAATTGGATCTAGTGGCAGCAAAGTGGGATAAGCCCTGGTGCCTAGGGGGAGATTTTAACGTTATCAGATTCATTCATGAGAAAAGAGGTAACTGCACTGTCACACCTGCTATGAGGGATTTTGGGGAATGGATCGATAGAAATAGCCTGCTGGATTTACCTAAGCAAGGTTTAGAGTTCACTTGGTCGAACAATCAAGATGATCCAGTGATGTGTGTTTTAGATAGATTCCTTATAAATGGGATGTGGGAGGACAAATTTCCTGGGGTAGAGCAGATTGTACTACCCAGGCCAACATCAGATCACACTCCTATTATTCTTAGAACCGCGCCGGAGCATTCAAACCCCCCTCCCTTTCGGTTGGAAGAGGTATGGATGTTAGACAAGGACTTTAAGAATAACATTGCCACCTGGTGGGCGGAAGCCCCTGTAGGAAGCACAGCTGGGCATACTTTATGGGTTAAGTTTCAGTTCCTAAAGGATAAGTTAAAGACTTGGTCGAGGGAGAAATTCAAATGTTTTTCCAAGAACTTCAATGACCTTCAGAAAGAAATTCAAGAGCTGGATGATAAGGAAGTTACTCGGAACCTGTCCCAACAAGAATTAATTTCCAAAAAATGCTTGAGAGCTGAAATGGATAAATTATTAAGTATTGAGGAAATTAGCATGAGACAGAAGTCGAGAACCCAGTGGTTGGAGGCAGGAGATAGAAACACTGCATATTTCCACAAAATCATTAAATGCAGAAGGAGACAAAATCGGATTGGCGTCATCATGAAGGATGATGTGGTTATCTCTGATGAAGGGGAGATTAGCAAAGAGGCCATCTCATATTTCAGTAACTTGTATGAAGAACCTCGTCTGTGGAGACCAGGGCTAAATAATATGCACCTTCCTTCCTTGTCTGGTATAGAGGCTGAGTCTCTTGAAGCTGATATAACAGAGGAGGAAGTGTCGAATGCAATTAAGGAGATGGCTAAAGACAAGGCACCAGGGCCGGATGGTTTCCCTATATCCTTTTTCGTCAGGGTATGGGACATCATCAAGCCACTGTTTATGGAAATGATTGCTGAATTCTCGGAAGGGGCCCTGTTCCATTGGAGGCTTAACCATACCTTCATAGTTCTGATTCCTAAGACTCAAAATAGTTCTAGATTCCAGGAGTACAGACCCATCAGCCTAGTTGGGGGAGCATACAAGATTGTTGCTAAAGTATTGGCTATGAGGCTGGCAGGTGTTATAGGAAGTCTAATTTCTCCTTTCCAAGGGGCTTTTGTGAGTGGTAGACAGATTTTAGACGGAGTTCTTATAGCTAATGAACTAATTGATTCAAGAAGGAAAGGGAAGACTAAAGGTTTAGTTGTGAAAGCAGATTTAGAAAAGGCTTACGACAGGATCAGTTGGGACTTCCTGTATCAGGCTATGGAGCGGATGGGATTCGGATATAAATGGAGGAGCTGGATATACTCGTGCATATCTACAGCCTCATTTTCAGTTCTGATTAATGGAAGACCGTCGGAGGTGTTCCAAAGCTCCAGAGGCATCAGACAAGGGGACCCTCTCTCCCCCCTAATATTCCTATTGGTTGCAGAAGTCTTGAGCCAATGTCTTCAAGAGGCAGGAAAAAGGAACTGGATTAAAGGTTTCAGAGCGGCTGAGAATGGTGATGAGATCAATCATCTTCAGTTTGCAGATGACACATTATTTTTCATTGAAGAGGATGTCAACCAGCTGAGGAGACTGAGGGACATACTAATTTGGTATGAGCTAGCGTCGGGTCTCAAGGTTAATATGCACAAATCCTTCATCTATAGTGCTACCAAGGTAGATGAGGATAATATGAGTCAAGACATGATTAAGGAGTTTGGTTGCCAAGTGGGTTCCCTTCCCACCACCTACCTGGGACTGCCTTTGGGTGAAAGCTACAAATCCAAAAAGCTGTGGGATCCTATAATAGAGAGGATTAACAAAAGGCTAGCTGCCTAGAAGGGTCAATTATTATCAAAAGGTGGGAAAATAACTTTGTTGAAATCAGTCCTCCAGGCCCTACCCACATACTACTTATCCCTCTTTTCTATACCAAAAGGAGTGTTGAAGATCATTGATAGTAAAATGTGCTCTTTTCTATGGAACAAAACTACTGGTGGTAAGAGTATGCACTGGGTGAACTGGAACCAGGTTCGCACTAGCAGAAGTAAGGGAGGCATGGGAGTGAAAAATTTAAAATACATGAATCAAGCACTCCTCACTAAATGGCTTTGGAGGATGG
This sequence comes from Eschscholzia californica subsp. californica, assembly GCA_002897215.1. NCBI lineage: Eukaryota > Viridiplantae > Streptophyta > Magnoliopsida > Ranunculales > Papaveraceae > Eschscholzia > Eschscholzia californica. The sequence goes on from BEHA01000590.1 coordinate 615,663, forward strand.
ATGAGGAGAGAAACCAGTTATGGCAAAAGGTTATATATAGTAAGTATGGTTCGAGCTGTGACCTTTGGATTAGAAAATGCAAGAACACATCTTTTGGATGTGGAGTTTGGAAAGGAATAGTGGCACACTTGAAGGACTTTCATATTATCACTAAATGGGTCCTGGGGGATGGAAGACAAATCAAATTTTGGACGGATAAGTGGATTGGGTCGAATAGCTTAAGTATAAGCTTCCCGGATATCTTTAGAGTGGCAGTCAGGCCCTTGGCTTCTGTGGCAGAGATGTATAATATTGACAGCCAATCCTGGGATATTATCCTCAGGAGAAACCTTAATGATTGGGAGTTGCAGCAATATGTCCACCTGTTGCAAATCCTTCAAGAAGCTAAATTTTCAGATGAGCCGGACTCTCGAGTTTGGTGCAATGGGGAGAGTGACCCTTTGACAGTTGCCAACTGTTATAGAAGGTTGGATATAGATGGTACCATCCTAGAGCCTTGCGTATCCAAATCTGCTTGGATCAAGGCTATTCCACCAAGAGTGGGGTTTTTCATTTGGGCCATTCTAGTACAGAAAGTTCCCACTGTGGATGCGTTGAAAAGAAGGGGCTTCCAAGTTCCTAACAGATGCATCCTTTGTAAGGAAGAGGAGGAATCGGCTGACCACCTATTCCTCCATTGTAGGGTGGCAGCTGGTATCTGGAATTACTTTACTAGGTTGTTGGAAACTCAGTGGTGTCACCCGGACTCCATCCATAATATGATAACTCAGTGGGATGGTTTGGTTAAAAGGAAGCATAGAAAGGAGGTTTGGCAGATAATCCCAGCTGCTATTGTTTGGAGTATTTGGCATGACAGGAATAGTAAAATCTTTAAGGAAAAGAATCTGAACTCTTTGGTTGACATTGAAGATGTCAAGGGTGTCATCTATTCCTGGATTAGGAGAATTGATAAGTTTAAGAATGTTACTTACTTGGATGTAGTAGTTAATTGGGAGGCTTGGATGTCGTGAAAGATCACCTATAGCCTCCCTTCCCTATGTACATAGATTTTTATTTCAATAATATATTCATTCTAAGTTTTCAAAAAAAAAAAAAACTTAAAAGTTTTACAATTAGAAACAACTTTTTTTTAAAATCTCTCATTATGCTTGTTGGTCGTTACTGACAAACATCAGTACTAGGAAGAAGAGATTGTTTTTTCTGTTGCCAAGTACGGTTATCACTTGCCACAGTAAGAGTTTGGTGACTAAATCTTGTACAATCAGAACGCTTTTATGAGGTATTTTCCTCGTATGAGAACGAGGATGGTAATATGACATACATCAGACTATCTCCATAGTTGCACCTACCACCCCATTAGAGATGTACACACTTATACAACAGACGGTGTTGATGTATGTGAAATACTACAGCAAGCTTTATCATCTGGAGCTTTGTTCTTATAATGGCTCAAAATTTCAAGCAAAACACTATCTGAAAGGATGAACTATAATTTGACCATCTTCAGCAGTAATTATTCACAACTATACATCTGACAAAAGATAAACCAACCCTCTAAGTCACTCTCGCTATTATGTCGCACAAACCCATGATTCTTTTACTTGAATGAAAAATACTTGTTAAACCTAATCGTCTTTTCTCTTTTGAGCTTGATCTTGCATTCCTCGTTGCTAACTGTTAACTCTTTTCCTGGAACCCTAGTTCTATATGATCCCTCTACTTTACCAATTTTTTTACTTAAAGAAGCCAAGCCTCCATTTTTCTCACATTAGTTGATGGTTCCTGAGTAGTTACTTGCCTTCAGTATTTTGATAACTATAAATTCATCTATCATCTGGTCTTAATAAACTACCTTAGAAAAACTAGTAGTCTACAAAATGACAAATTTTTTTTTTGAAAACTTTGAATTAATATTGAAAGCAAAAGGAGGGAAACAAGAGGGGGAAAAGAATAGAAAAGAAAAACAGAAAAACGGTGTGAGCACTCTGCTATTTAGATAATACATTAAACAATTATCTAGCCTGATGGATGCATCCTAAGTTTCTGACCCTGAAACAATTATAACAAGGGTGGTTGAACGTTCAATTACCTGAATCTCCCGCACTGCGTCGTATTTCCCGTTCATCACAGATGAAACCTTGCGGAGACTCTTGTTCAGACTTAACCAAACTGATTCGTCTGAGGTATCCTGGAAAATGATAATCATTTTCATTAATAAAGAAGGAAGAAGAAAAACAATAATTTAGCAAAAACTGTGCATGAAACACCAGAACACCTTTGCACAGAATATGTATATGTTCACTGCATTAGTTTGTCCTCGCCTATGAGCTCTATCCTCCGCCTTGTGGATAAATAAACAAAAAATATAAGAACTAGGATAAGACCAAAAGTTCTAGCAACTTTATTCAAGAAACAAAGAAAACGAGGATCTAGTTTTTCAGCCTCTCTTTTGTTTGTTGTTTTTTGTGTTTCTTTCGTGTATTTTATTCTCATTCTTTTTAATATTAATTCAAAGTTTCAAAAAGAAAAAATAAGGCAATCGGAAACTGCCATCTATGTTGCTGAACTTGCCAAACCATCTCATCAAGTACGAAAGAATGAAATTATGAACTATCAACTATGTAATATGTATCTTAAAATCAGAAACTTTTTGCACATTTAGCGGGTACATCATCTACTCTCCCACTTCTCCTGAAACACTGCCATTTTGGAGTTGGTAAAACTGATCACTAAGGAGAGCATACCTTTATACTAAGAGATTGCTGTTAATCCGGTTCTAAAAAGTACATAAAAAACAAAGTGATACACATCCAAATAAAATACTCTCCCACGATTGTTGATGATGTGGCGGGACCGATGGCTAATTATGACACTACGCTGCCAATCACTCAGTTTATACCCGACCGCCATAGTTAAATAAATCAGGTAGTCCAATTAATTGAAAAAAGAATCAGATCACACACCTGAAGCATGTCAGATGCTGTCCTTGGCAGCTCCAAGAAGACAACGTTTCTGGCTGACGAAAAGTCAAGTCCAACTCCTCCAGCAGTGATTCCAATAATTGCAATCTTGACCTGAGGGACAGAACATAATATATGCCTTTATCTTGGTATCAGTTTCCTTTTCAACTAAGTTTCACTCTACAAAATCGATAAATAGGGGCTACTATGCCCAAATGTATAATTGTTTTGGGATTTGGTGAAGCAACTTCGATTTTCTGAATAAATTTGACTGCTCCATGATTCTTCCAGTGTATACATCACAAAGCAGAAATGTTTGTAGCTAAGACTGATTAACAGCCAAACTTGTGAAAATCAACAATAATAACTGTAACCAAATCAGTAAATATCTAAAAGAAGAATGTTAAAGCACCTCTGCTGTTGATTGGAAAGCTCGTACAGCTGATTGTCTGTCTCTAGCAAGTGTGTTCCCATCAATCCTGACAAATCCAATTCCTCTCATACACAGGATCTCCTATACGATTCCAGAAACAGAGTCCATGTAAGAAATAACTCATGGAAGAAAGAATATCCATGTTCAATGTCAAGATCATTATCAGAGAGAAGAGAAGATAATACAGAATCGAAGCAGAAGTCACCGATAAGGCAACAATAAATCACTTCGCCCATGGTAGAATTGGTAATTCCTTCTTTTTCTTTTGTTTTCCTTGTTTAAACAAAAAGAAAACAGTTAAACCAAATCTTCTTTTACCTGTATACCATCAAGCACCTTCAAATGATGAGCAAAAATTATCATTTTGTGAGAGCAAAAATCCACATTAGAAGTTGTTGAACTTTCTGATTCTGTAACGATTGGATGGATAGAAAGCCATTCGTGGAACCCAGAAATCTTGGCAACACCAAGTTGCTGACTGGTAAGCTGCCTTGAACTTTTGATGGAGATACCTTCATCTGAAAGCAAATAACACAAATAGTTGGTAGCATCATACTATCAGATGCTTGCAGTATATATATATATATATATATATATATATATATATATATATATATGGACCAGTAAACAATTATGTAAGTCTAGATGTCCAGGTATGTTCCGGAAAAGGTTACAAACCAATTGGCACTTCACCTAGATATCACCTCAAGAAAAACCATATAGTTGGATCTTGGATGGTCAGGAATCTGCCTTTCTTTTAGCTAACTAACCCTCCATTCTGGGATAAGATATCCATGAACAAAAAAACTAGCATGCGAAACCTTAAATAACAAAATACAGATTCGATAGGAAATAGTTCCATTACAGATAGTGGGAACTCGAAAGGGTGGAAATTTTGTTAGTAAAACATTGAAGCAGTAGCGCATAGGATCCGAGGCAACAGGTGATATGCTTCACTGTATCATATTAATCATCGCTCAAGATCCAGATAATGTTATAATGGCTAAGGTTGGACAAGTGAATCAAGCTATTTGGGCACCACATTCATCTAGACATTTAAGAAAGGTCTTTTGAAAGTCTTGGACTTACCCTCGCACTCATTAGAAATATCTAGCGGCTCATCTGCTTCTGCATCTATTTCAGAAGCGCAATCATTAACAATAGGCCCAACTTCTTGATTGTCATTCAATCTTGTAACAACAAATGCTGTACGTAAATCTGTTGCTGTCAACATCAATCTTATGACCTGTCGACGTTTGGGTGGTAGTTGAATAAGCACATGCTCCTTCAAGCGCCTTATCTATCAAAAGCAAACATGTAATTAGAAATTAGGTACTGTTTCTTGAAAAAAGAAACAAAGGAAGTCGAGAAAGATGAGTGATCCTGCCAGTCTGCAATAATATCATTTCTAGTTATGATCTTGACCTACAAACTAAACAAAGGAAAAGTATAACCTACAAAACAAGCTGACAAAAGTTGATTTGGAAATTTCACGGTCCACTTTACATCGGAAAATAAACAGCTCATAAATAAAACAGCCTTCCCCAAAGAAACAACAATACTATACATGAAGAAATGCCAACTACTCTCCCGCCAAGTAACAGCCTTCCCCAAAGAAACAACAATACTATACATGAAGAAATGCCAACTACTCTCCCGCCAAGTTACTACTACACTGTTTTAGAAATTTTATTGTACACATTCCATCACAATAAAATTATAAATGTTTACATATTCCATTTCCCAATCACAATTATAAATGTTTGCATTTAAACTTCCATCACAATAAAATTCGTATTTACTTGTACACATTTGGCGATATTTTTCCAAAATTCGCAACAATATTTCCATCTTAAGTTTACCAAAGGTATGCCTCAGGCATTTCCCTCGTACCCTGGCCTCAAATGCTGGGAGGCTTTTGGATCTACTGGCAAGTGGCAACTAGTATGTGCCACAATATTAATAAGGAAGGATACAATTGCATGTTAAGCCAGATACACACAAACCCTTGAACTGAAAACATAGCTCATATATAGAACTCTATCACGTATATGATATACCCTAGATTGGAAATTCCACTACAAGTACATGACTGCATGTTAAATCAAATATATGAAAACTCTCTCAACGAAAACATAGCTCGTATATAGAACTATATTCTCTATACACTAGATTACAACTGCCAATACAAACACGTGAACCAACTGAGGAACAGTAACTTATAATAGTTCAACAAATGTAAGATGTGGAGAGAAGCAAATCCCTTCAAGATACATTAATCTGCATTAGCAAAGCAAGAAAAAAGAACAAACCATAACGGTTTGCTTAAGTAGAACATTTAACTCCTCCAAGCGAACACCTTGAGAAAAATCCTGCAAGAAAGAAATCACATAAACAGCTGTAAGAATTTCATGAAGAAAAAATAAATCAAAGAAGAATAGGTGTTGATCTACATTATCAATTACTCTTACTTCTTCACATAATTTGGTCAAAAGAGGGATATGGTTATATAAACATAAAACAGTATCAAGCTTGTGTTGAAAGCGAAAACTGTTGCCTATTCAGGGACCTTGTAAGAACTCATTTCTTACAATGTCCAAAATATGCTGGTCAGAACTATATGGTTATATATACATAAAACATATTAGCAATGATCATCATCCTAAATATAGAAGGATCACTTTCTTCTTGAACTTCTTAGCCTTTAGGATTTTATATCAATTAAGTATCAGCCCTTGGCTCATACCAATGAACCCCCACGAGGCAATTTAAGTACAGTGCAAAGTGATTAAAGAGAACGAGGATTGAATTTCATAAGACATGGGTAGGGTTCAAAACAACCAAATTACTTAGCAGCAAGAGCATCTGGGACTAAGAGATATTGAACCTAGTGCTTTAATATTGTTTATCGCCAACCACGCACTCAGATCACCACAATCTTATTTAAATGAATAAATAAATGAATAAAATGAAAAATTATGAATAAACCAAACCCTTAAATAACCGTCTGGCATGTAATCTTCGCTGAAGCACGACAATTACGCAATCCAAGATTCTGAATGCACGACAGAATAAGAATAGGGCAACTGGGCAACAAAGTGAAGCAATCATTATGCCGTCAAATATTTTACCTGATAAGTCTTCCCCTGAGCATGAACAACTTTTACCGCGCAATAACTTTTTGCAAAATCATATTTGCTCATTCCCAATAAACCAGGCCTAGAGAGAATGAGTTATTACCTTGTTAACAGAAGATATTGAAGTATATTAATTTGCAATACTGGATAAAAGCCAGTAAAGGCTACTTACCATAATATATTTATTTGGTGAAAAATGTCAAACGGCCTATGATCACCTAGGATGAAATGCAAAAAAAGAAAATTAGAACGCACCAAAACTCAAATAGTAGAAGATCTATAGGGAGATATACAAACAAATGCAACAAAAAAGAACATACTACCATGCTAGGAGAATATAAGTATTGTTACTAGAGCACGACCTCCCTTGCATACCGCATCTTTATAGTGAGCACTACTATGGTACTCTAAAGTCTCAACTATAAATTTGAAATATGGATTTCTAATTGAGTAATTAGCTACAAAACTTACTACTAAACTAGTGAAG
>BEHA01000590.1:626258-685786 GCA_002897215.1 Eschscholzia californica subsp. californica
TGGAGTCATAGATTGAAGGTTTTCAGGGGTTCTTGGAAACAAAGATGAGAGGAATTAGGGTTTTTGATAAGAAATGGTTTAGGGGAAATCAAATTTAGGGTTTTAGGGTTGAAATTGTGCAATTAGGGCAAACGATCGATGATTAATGGAACGTCAATTTATCAGAGATGGAGGGAAAGAGGAAGCACGTGACCATTGCAATTGTTCGAAAGTACACCCATTCAGGCGGGAAAAGGACTATAGAGGTGGATATTTATGCCCCACTTTTTAATTGTTCCACCCCACCCTCTTCTAGATATATGCAATGATATTTTTTCTCTTCTTTTCCGGAAATTGACTACCATGTAATAATCACGATAACCGCCTGATGTAAACTCTTACAAGAATGAGCTCAACTACTTTATTTATAATAAAAGTTCAATAAATCATAGAATTCACCTGCTCTGAGAATCGACTCTGGACCTCAAGGGTTTTGGAGTTTATGTCAACATTATCGACCACTTGGACTACCAAATGTTGACAATGCAATGATATTTTTTTCGGATATTGACTACGATCTAATAATCACGATAACCGCCTAATTTACAAGAATGAGCCTAAAGCTCAACTAAACTATAGTCTAAAGCCCAACTACTTTATTTATAATAAAAGTTCAATAAATCATAAAATTCACATGCTCTGAGAATCAAACCTGGACCTCAAAGGTTCTGGAATTTATGTCAAACATTATCAACCACTGGGACTACCAAATGTTGATAATGCAATGATATTTCCACTCTGATATGAAATAATGTATTTAAAAAAAAACGACGCCTATATAAAATATTGCATATATTTTTTCCACTTTCAAATAACCAACACTGATTGTCTAGATGGAGAATCCTAGTTTCACAGATGAAAAGAGGTTATGTTTTTTTGTAGAATTTTTTTCATAAACCTGCATCCACAAAAGATTTTTAGGTTACAGTTAAGAGAAATATTGGCAGGAATTAGTTTATCTATTATAATGTTTTTTCTAGTATACTTGTGACTCTCCAAACTTTAGCAGTTGTTGACATCGTCCTCGACTCCAATATCACTTGTGACGCCCAAAATTTAACAGTTGTCTATGTTGTACCCGCTTTAGACACTTCATGTCCAACGAACCCATCCAATAGTAGACCACTGCATTAGGAACCTCCCTTGGAGTTCAACAAAATACAAACTAATTAAAATAAGGCTATTTAAGCATTATATTCCAAATCAAATGATTTGATATCCAATGTGCTTAGCAAATATTTTCCCTTCATTTTTCTTTATGATATTCAACTAGTCCTTGAAAAGAGAAATCTTTTGTACCTCAGACATGACTAGTGATACTACATGAATTGTGGCCACAGCTTCACCTTCATGGCTCCATCTACTGCACGGCTAATGACACTGTTTATCGTGGTATTCATATAATAATATTAGAGGAACTGATCTCATATGTTTGAAGCGTATATTAAAGAATTTGATATCATATACACGCAGAACCATTATCTTAAAGATAACGGAAAAAGGGGGTCATGTGGGCCCTTATTTCTCAAATGGCCCCCAACTTTGTGACCAGCTTCCTGCCTGTTCCCCTTACTTTAGTAAAAATACTGTTAGTATCGTACTTTAGCCTAAATACACAAGTATAGTATCCTATTATTAGATGACTGTTTTGTTTGAAGAAAAACAAGGCACAAGATAAATTATCCTAAACAAAAAGAAGAAGAAGAAAAGGAAAAAGTTTGTTGTGCTAGAAGAAAGCTAACAACATAATTAACTACTCAAAAAACCTCAGCCATCCAAATGGACATAGACAGCAATTCTCAAAATTAACTAAACACTGGCTGGTTGTATTATTATTGTCAAAATCAGTTTCTTCATCTAATTCATGGAAGAAATGAAGAGAAAAGAAGAAAGGGGTTTCATTTGATTTCTTTTAGGAAGGAATCGAATTTATGATCTACCCCATGTTCTTAAAATGCATGGAAGAATAAAAGTTCCCATTCCTTTGCTTTGAAGAAGCTGAGGTAGTACCCTATATTTCATATATATTTATCTTTTCGTAATTATTATTAATATTACACTTTTTTTATTTTTACGAACTTTTCAAGAATCCAACTTTTTTTTTCAAGAAATCAGTGTCTGATAAATAAACTCCGAACTAAACCAAATGTAATCTCCTTTGACAGAACTAAGAGTTGTAGAATGATATGAGCTTTTACGAGAAAAGACATGACCATCCTAAAACGATCCCTTGTACGATAATATCCTTAGAACCTTCCATGCCAGTGTAAGTAGAGTGTAAGAAATTGGGTACAACAAGTAAAAGAGAAAAAGAGTTTAACTAGTTTTTCTTTAGGAAAAATAGGAAGAAAGAACCTTTTCTTCATTATCTTTGGAGTACATGCCATGATACAAAGATAAATTTTCTCAATCTAAATCATAAAACAAAGAAAAGGCCAAATCCTTCTCAATTTTTCAACACCCAAAGTTTACTTTGACAGAAAGGAAACCCATATATATATATATAGAGAGAGAGAGAGAGAGAGAGAGAGAGAGAGAGAGGGAGAGAGAGACCTAAGCATCAAGAAAGAAGAGTAAATCCTTTACTTGAACAGACCTTAACATCCAAAGCATATCTAACTTTGCTTGTTAATCACCCAAATTCACCACAACTAATACTAAACCAACCTTCACAAACTTCCCCACACTAGTTTTTTTCTTCTCCTTCAAATAAACAGCCCCATGACATTCTCCATTAAAAAGCTTGAAGAAAACATTCACCAATTACAGAGGAATCAGAAGAAATGGAAACTTTGCTTAAGCAAATGAGGTACTCTTTTCTCCCAACTATATTAACTGAATACGTAATCGATTTACCCCGACTACGCGAGTTGATTTAAAATTCATACCAGCTAACGACACGTTATGATACCTCGGTTCCATCTAGTGGTGCAAATAAATGAACTAGGCATAACCTACACCATAAAAACGGGCGGCCAGACTTGCCTCTCACATAACCGACCGACCTGTTTTATTATATAACATAATGGATGATGCTTCAGCCTGTTTTCTTTGTAATTTTACTGGTAAATTGAAGTTACTAACTATTTTGTTAGGCTGAGATTTTCTGGTTTTGGAGAAGAACCCCAAGGAGGAAGTAACTACCCAAGAGAGAGAAGATTACCACCACAAAAAACACAATCCTTCAAAGGGGGTAAGTTTTGATGAATTCTTGAGTATCATCATAACATATAGATAGCTTTTCAGAATAGATTGAAATGGTTTAGTATCTGTTGATGCCTGATGGTTTTTGTTGCAGAGAGGAAGAGCTGGTTTCAGAGACAGTTTTCTGAGAGAATGAGTCAAGATATTGATTCTAATGAAAATATCGAGTTGGCAACTTCGATAGCAGCAGCAGCATTTGCTATCAAATCGCTCGAAGATTCAGGATCGAGAAAAGAAAAGGCTAGTGAGAAACTGGAAAAAGTTTCCACCACCAAGAACAGAAAAGATGATAGGAGGATTTCCTTTGCAGACGATCCTGGTACCGTTTCCAAAAGGAATTCAAACAAGGAGATTAAAGAAGATAGTAAGCCATTTACAGGTAAGTTTCTGCCTGTCAGATAAATCAGTATGAACTATGAAGCTTTTTCTCATTAAGGTTAATAAAATGAGATGATTTTTACCAGGTGATGTATGGAAGGGGAGATCAGAGATTACGCCCGATATTGCAGAACCGAAGATGCCAAAAGAGATTGCTGCTGCTAGAATTCCATCTTTTAAGAAAACTACGACTTTTGGCGATGAGATTGCTGCTCGTAGATCTCCATCTATAAGAAAGACACCAACTTTTTCCGATGCTTACCTGAATGATACGACCTACAAGAAACTCGGAAGTAAAGAAGAAACAAAACCCAGCGGAAATAATGCACTTTCTGGAGGTGCAAAAACACAAGCAGATACTTGGGAAGAAACTGAAATGGAGAAAATAAAGATAAAGTATGTTCTTCTACCAATTTACTAGAAACTCAACCTTAATGATTATGCTATGCTAGTCTCGACTGTACGAACAAACTTGGCTAACACGAGTTTAGCTCAATGAGTGTCTGAAAATGTGCAACCATCTTAAAAATCACATATATTTGCACCATCTTTTGCCAAATTTATATGGGTTTAACACAAATATAGTTCACCATTTTTGCCAAATTTATATGGGTCTGGTGCAAATATAGCATTGCCTAAAGGGTTAATCCTGAAGAAGTTGTACCGAGATTATTTACAAAACATTAATGGCATAATAAGCAACTGTATAAATTCAAAGCTAACTAAGAAATCATATCAATAGCATAAGATCTTAAAAATTCAACTTTGACTAACGAGCAGAATTTTCAGGTATGAGAAAATGAATTCCACAATTAATACGTGGGAGACCGAGAAAAAGACGAAAGCAAGACGTAGAATTGAGAGAAAAGAGGTATGTCAATTTGATTTGGAATCTAATCAAAGTTTAAGAAGTTGATTAATACCAACTCATGGCTTACTTACTGAAATGGCAGGCTGAATTGGAGAAAAGAAGAGCAAGGGCATTGCAAAAGTACCGCATTGAGATATCAAAGATCGATCAGGTTGCTGGAGGAGCTAAATCACTTGCAGATGAAAGGAAAAAAAGTGAAGAGATCAAGACAAAAGAAAAGGCAAAAAAGATTAGAGCAACAGGAGAACTTCCTCCTACATGTTTCTGCTTCTGAGTATCATCAGTTGCGGAGAATATTATTGTGTGAAGAACGGTTTCGTAAGCCTCAAACATCAATTACACCCTAATTCTGCACCTTGAAGATATTCACTATGGCAGGAAGAAACTGTACATTAAAGTCATGTAAACATTGATAGAATTTGGCCTCCTGGGAACTGTTTATATAAGAATTCCAACTATTGTTTGTACAAGAAACAGTATTGAGTGATATTTAATTACTACAATGTAGAACTACTATTAAGATACATACAAGTCATAAGATGCACATAAAAATCAGGGTTCACAATAACACAATACAAATAAGTAGACAGAAGTAATTAAAAGCTGGTAATAACTTGACAGATTTTGATCTAGAAAGTAGAAGGCATCACGTGGAAAGACTGAAAGCAGCTTACCATAAGCTTGACATCTCCATGTGAAACCCTTAGAATGAAACAATGTAGGTGGATTCAATGATCTGTCAGAAGAAGGTTCGGTTGAGCCCTGCTTCAGGTTCATAACCCAAAATATCAATATCCAACAGCAACAATAATCAATTGCGAACTTACAATAAAGAATGATCTGGAGACAAAAGAAATAGTCACGTCAGATAACTTGGAATGAAGAATAGTTGAGAAAATGTCTGGTAACTTGTACCACGGATATAAAGAAAATTAAGTGGATGTTTTTTATAGTTAGAGAAAGAAAAATTACTGTTCGGACGTTTTGGCCGTTTAAACCTTTTGTCCTTCAAATGGGTAGTTTATATTTCTCCTTTTCTTAGATTAAAGAGGTGCCAATTTTGAAAGTGAGCAATTATAGTTAAGGTTCAAGATAACAATGTTTATACCAAATCGTCACAAAAATCTTTTAAGATAAAATTTTTTCAAGAGAGCCCTTGGTGGGACCAACTTTGAGAAAGTAGAATCCCATCAAACCTAGAGGCTTCTTCCAGTACTTCTGTGTGCTGAAATGGCTAGACATTCAACTGACATCAGAACGACAAAAGTAATGAATCTTGTAGCCGGTATTTCCAAAACCACTACTGCATTCTGGCAGAGGAAACGGGACACAACTTTCTTCTAATAACAAGAAATTTGATATATGATAAAGAGAACAAACCTGAGCATGTTTCCAAACATCACTCAACTTCAGATGTTTCCTCGGAATCAGATAGGGGTAAGAAGGTGCAGGTCCCAAGCATATGTCCATTAAGGCATACATAATACTCGATGCAATCATCATAAGCACCTAACCGTTCACCCAATGTTCGCGGAATCATTTTAGCTTGTAGCATGCTCCATAGCTTAGCTTTGCAAAACGGGCAAATCTCTGTCGGATGGAGCTTGGCATCCCTATCAATTAACAACTTTCTAACCCTTGACATCGAGAATGACTTAAAAACTCCCCGAAAAAATCCTACATCACCCTCTTCCTCCTGATCAAGATGTTCACATGGGTCTGATACATACAACACATCTGTTCTACACTGGGGCAAGAGAAAGCTTTTTCCTGAGGTCCTGGAAAACCGAGTTCTGTTTACGAAGTGCCCAGGGGTTTGAATGCTATTAAAAAGACCACCCTTGGTACACCCAGAGCAGTAAATGAGAAGCTTTCCAGTTGCCTTCCAGTTCCCATCCACACTGTGACTCCCACTAGATTGCATATCAAGCATCATCTTTGGGGCTCGTGTCTTACAAAACTCTTTCCACAGAACTCGTTTAGCAACATCACCAAACCATTTGCAGACACATGACAATGTGGCAATCAACCTCGGATTCCAATTCAGTTGTTGAAATACGAGAAAAAGCACATCTTCACTTAGGTGACCTTTTGTACACTGACAACTTGATGAGTGTATGCAACGGTACTGCTTCACAACTATCATACTTTCTACTGGTTCAACTAAGCTGAACAATAACGCTGAAAGACCGAAAAGTTTTGTTTGACCAAGTGCCCGCTTCAATCTCACGAGACCAATTACGGCTGACGATGTTAGTCAACTTAGGTTCCTCGGTCAAATCGACACCAAAGCTCAGATACCACAACCCTGAAGCGAAAAACCTTGGTTAAATATAACACTTTTGGGACTGTAAATTCAGAAAGCACATTCAAACTGAAAAAGTAATAGCTCTATACATATATATAAAGCAGAACATATAAACCAACAGAAATAACAAACTAGACGCTCCGAGGACACCCAAGTCTACATAAGACCCATAAATGTTAATAGGCTACCAAGTATAGAAGGGTGTCTCTGTGTTCGACCAGCAGCACTTCGTAGAATTAGATAGATATTAGATTTCCAACTCTAGTAACTGACTGCTCAATGCCGCACACTCCTAAGTTCTAAAAAGTTACACAACCTCTACAATGGATATCAGCAGTGAAATCCAAAACTCAAATGGGTACAATTTCACCGAGGCTAATCTTATGTTAGTATTAAAGCTCTTCAAGAAGAACTTAATCATTTACGGGGGGATAAAAAATAACTGTATTAGGGTAAACGACAAATTAAATAAAAGAAAGAACAACAACCTCGTATACAAGTCAAACGATCAATTAGTCAAAATTTATTTTCCTCCTAATCCTAAATTAACCATATAATAAAGTATCTGCCTGTCATTCTGTCCATTGAAGCCCTATTGATACACAACTCATGTTAATATCACATTACTTAAAATTCCATTCAAATTTTCGTTCACGCTAATACAGATCATTGCCCTTTCCTCTTCAACTAACTACAACTATAAGATCCAAAATCTATATACTCGAATTACTGAAGTCAATCAACAAATTTTCCTATAAATGTCTCTCCTTTCCTTCCCCCCTTTCATTTTCAAGACACCATAGCTTCGAAATGTGTCGATTTCAGTAAACCAAAGAGCCTAAAAGAAATAACTTTAACACATCAAACACTACCCATAGAAATGAATACTTCAATTAACCAAGGGATAATTAAAATAAATCAAATTTCATTAAGAACTTGAATGAATTACTATTACAGAAATTCTTTTTCCACCCCCACTTTTTTACTTAAAACACTTCAATTCAATAAGGATTCCACCAAAATCAATATCCAATCTATAGAAATAACACTTACTAGAAGCGATCATTGTTCAAAAGCTCCAATTTTGTTTAGATCTATATTTGATTACTCACCAAAACACTAAGAATTCAAACAAAATATTAAAAACCCTAATCCAAAGTTAAAAATGAACCAATCCAATTCGATCTTCAAAATAAGTTAATAAAGAAAAAGAGAATCGAAAGTTCTTACCAACTCCGAAAACACACTCATTTTGACATCGAAGCCCTAAAATTTGGGATTTGCAGAAAATGAAGAAGTCATCATCATCGACCAAAAATCAGCCCTTGGATGGTCCCCCAATAGAGTAGTTTAAGATTGGGGCATACTCTTTACCTTTGGATGTCATTTTACTCATTTTGTCTTCACCGATCTAAATTTTTAATGGACTAAATTCTTTTCTAGTATTTTTTTTTTTTTGTTGAAGAAATTTTTTTTTTTTTTTTTTTTTTTAGTTAGGATCGTCTCTATCTTAATTTAGATTATGTTTACCCTTTGTTGGCCTTATTATATTTTTGAATTTTCAATGTACTACCAACCCATAATTTTTAAGACGAAATACTAAACTCTTAGAAGTCTAACCAAGGGTGGTTGACTTATACTACGTATTACATTGTTTGTTTTAAGAAATTAAGAATTTTTAGTGGTATCAATTAGATCTGCCTAGATCAAGTTTTTTTTTTTTTTTTTTGAGTGAAGCCTTGCTTTCATTCATAAGTGATAAACATCACGAACATACAAGGTAGATAATTGTTATTTCTCTCCTCAACTTCATGAGAGTTATATAAGAAAAGTTCATAGAACTTACGAATGTAAAGTGCCTCATGAAAGAACAAAAATTGACTCGACACTGACTCAAAGAAAAGACCTTAAAGGCCGACAAAAGATCCTAAAGATTGAGAATGAAAAGACCCTAAAGGTCGACAAAATTATTACAGTAATACTAATAAAAAACGAATCAAGATGTTTCCAAACCCCTTTCTTTGCACGAATCCGTCTTCTGTTTATATCTCCTTGTGTTGTAGAAAGACCTTTTACGTCTCACCATCGCCACCACAAACCGACACAGACCACCCCTTCATCACAAAATCACCACCTGAGTCTGACCACCACCACCCTTTCCACACAATCACCACCAGTCCACCATATCCACAAAATACCACCACAGACCACCATTACCACCAAGTCGTAACAACCCCAAACCACTATACTCCACCACAATGACCCCCATAAGATGCATAGCCACAACGACAGGAAGATTTGTGAACCGGCGATAAAATCATCTCGCTCAAAACCTTTGTTGGATCTGACGTAATGTTGACCGTGAACTTTGATTGGAGAGAAAGACCCATATCAACAGAAAGACCGGAAGAAGAGAGTCATCTTGCTCGAAACCCTCGCCGGATCCGGCGAGGATTAGGCAGAAAACTATGAAAAGACTGCCTATATCAAGTTACAAGCTAGTTTACCATATCTAGTTAGTTAACGTATCTGAGGTCCGACTGTACTTATTGAACCTATTTACGGGCATGACAGATCTATTTGCCACATTCTTTTACGTACTACTTACTTATAGACGAAGAAGATAGATAACAATGTTCTCCATTGTTGATGACTAAGTGTAAAAAAGAGACAAAGGAAATGACTCATTCCAAGAGAGATTTACCAGTCGTTCTTTGATTTCTTGCTTTCGGCCAAAGATTCATGGATTGTTCTCGCTTCCCACCACTCATGACCCGTTTATGTCGTAGGTTGGGCCAGACCAATCCGTTGCATTCCTCGAGCTCCCTCGAGATAAGATGAGTCAGCCTGACTCCTTGTTATGTATTGTTCAAATCAATCTGGATTGCTTGTCAACAACAAAAAAAAATCAATCTGGATTGCATGAAAATTATTTTGTATTAAAAAGTATAAAATTTTATTAAAAAAATCGAAATAAAGGGAAGAGAATGGAGCGCAATACCGAGAAATGAATTGAAAATATAAACTTTATCCCTTTACATGTAACAAGTGGGGTTTTATTATCAAACATTGAAATTTCATGGTTGTAAAGTCCAAAAGAACTAAACAAGTATCAAACATAATCTTCTCTACTCAATTACTTGCCACTTTTTAAAACTTCTATATAAAGGACTTAAATGCTTGGTTTCTTCTCACACTTGATCAATCAATAACACTCTTATTCATTAATTGATCATCTCGCTCCCATCTCTTTCGGTCTCATCCAAATGGAGCATGGTAGTAGAAATATTCGTGTATTTTCAACTGTCGCTCTAGTCATTATGTTCCTTCTTCTTACCACGGGTTAGTATTTCCTTTTGTTATAATGGGTCTCAACTTCGTAAACTCGATAGAGTAGAGTAGAGAGGTATAATTGTGCAAACGTGAGAATTGTAAATCGGTTCAACTCTTTTATTGGCCCAAACCGCACACTCTCAATATTCCTTATTCCATATTGTGCTTATGTGGCATGAGATTCAAAATATAGGCGATTCAAATTTTAGATCATTGAGTTATATGTTTAAGATTATTATAATGTTACATATTTACTAATCTTGTATGTAATTGGATATAGGAGAGATGGGGCCAACCATGACCGAAGCGAGAAGAACATGTGAGTCGCAGAGCCACAGATACAAGGGAATCTGTGGAAGGAAGAGCAATTGTGCTAATGTTTGCAAAACCGAAGGATTTCATGGAGGTCATTGCAGAGGTTTCCGTCGCAGATGTTTTTGCACTAAACCATGCATTTGAAGGATGGGTTCAACCTCAGAATTTACACTAGACTCATGGCAATTCTCGGATATGGCTTGTTGATCTACTCAATTAGAGTACTATTACGTTTCTACATTTATGTTTGTTTGTTATTTTGGATGTAAGAAATAAGAAGTCCGTTGCATCTATATGTGCATCTGATATTTGTTGTGGTTGTTCTAATATTTGTTGTTGTTGTAATATTTTTCGTGTTCTCTTATGAATCTGAGGAATAAATTAGTCCATTTTGTGATCGTCATATTTCTTTAGTAACTTTTTCTTGCTTTTCACTTTAAAAGAAGAACTTTTTCTTGCTTTGGTGGGATGGGAATGGGATTATTATGGCCCTATGGGTCATAAGTATGGTCTGGGTTTTGGTCCAAGTTGGCGACACATATTCTGGCTTATTATTACTGTGGTTTCTGTAAAAGTAACCTGACGCATCTGAGGGTTTTGGCATGGATAGTGATGGGGCAGGATTGATGTCACACAACAATATTTCCCCAAATCGAGACAATAATTTTGGCAGTCAGACATTTTTGTATGTATAGATTGGCACAGACCTCTCACGGGAGAAAATAGTCTACAGGGTCCGCAAATTAAATCCGTGGACAACTCTTTGATAAGTAACAGTCTTCTCATGTGAGAGAGTTGTATGTACAGAAACAGTTTCTTATGTGTAAATTTCACAAAGACGGAGTTGTATTAAAGAGATAACACCCCCATTATTGATATATGTCAGAGTTAAGTTTCAAATTGTTTTGACCTAATTTGTGAGGGTTGACCGGCTGAATGATGACAAAAAAGTTGATTTTGGGTCGTTTTTGAGTCAGATGATTCGATGACGAGTAGTTGGTCCGAGAAAATGATCAACCACTATGAGACTGAGACACGGCCCGGACTATTTAGGCGAGTCAGATGATTCAGATTCAGATGATTAAAAAAACAAAAAACATACACCACTATACTAGCCTACTAGGTGTCTAGGTCTATATAAATGACAAGTTAGGTTAGCTTCTTCCTTCATTACTCAATCATCTCTTGAAGCAAAAACCATTTTCTCTCCTTTACAACATTCACAACCCATTCTATCTTCATCCAATCAACAAAATGAAGCCAAGTAACAACATCACTATGTTTTCAACCACAACCATTGTATTTATGTTGCTTCTCCTCACCACTATTGGTTCTCATTTCTTCCCTACTCTACTTGATCTCTTAATATGTTGTTTTCTCAAGTTGATGCATCTCCTTTTTATTTACTACTAACTGTGGGTTTTTCTTTTTGGTGATGATTAGAGATGGGAACAACAACAATGGTGGAAGCAAGGACATGTGAGTCACAAAGTCACAAGTTCAAAGGGACATGTATAAGGCAGAGCAACTGTGCTTCTGTTTGTCAAACTGAAGGGTTTCATGGTGGTGTTTGCAGAGGCCTAAGAGGAAGATGCTTCTGCACTAAAACCTGTTTATAATCTACTCACTCAGTCACTTGATTTGGGGTTGAAGCTCAGTTTAGATCTTTTTACTAGTTGTGGTAATGTCTCTGTTTAGTTTCTTCTGTTTACTCGTTTAGCCGACTTTAGCTGGACGGTAACATGTGTTTTTCTCCACTGAAAAGAGCACTGACTGTTTCTTTGTAGTGTAAACCTATGGCGTTTGGGTTTTTAAATAAAAGTTTATATTCTAAATTGTCTGAATCAAATGAATCTAAAATTAACCTGAATCAGTCATTCATACAAGTCAAACATCATGCCTCATACAAAGCATTCTGAAATCTGACTCGAGTCAAACTTGTAACCTGACAGAGAAAAACAAATGACATTTGAAGAAGATCAATAAATATTTGTTATGCCAAGATATGATACAAATGACATGAACCAAATATGTTTGATAAACATCTATTATCGATCTATCCAACAATTAGACAAGTATGCCAACAACAAATATAATCATAACACAAGTAAATTCTTCCACAATCAACCCAAATATATACCAAGCTTCCATTTCTGCAGCTTCACAAGCTTGTACACCACTTCGGACGGCTTTTTCCCCGAATAAATTTGTACAAAGCCAGTCTATGGTAGAAGAAAACCGAAAAACAATCTAACTTTTGAAATTCAGCCAGAACTAGTACTAACAGAAGGTTTAATGTCATGGAGAGAAATAACAGTTTCAAAAGCACCCACCAAAGCCTTTACCTTACTCTTCCTAGTCCCGACAAGCTTACTCGCCGTCTCTTCTATCACGTTATTTATGACAATTTTTTCATCTTTCTCCTGCACACCTTGGCGTCTAAGAACAACCTTTTCTGATTCCGGTTTAGTACCATTGCCATTATCTACTTCTCTTCTCATTCTATATCTTTTCGTACTTGATTCACCCTTCCCGTTTTGGTTGTCGCGTATACCTTTTCCACGCTTGAACCTGAGTTTCCTTGCCACATTGCTCACAACTTCAAGATTAACCATCTTTCCTTTTCTATAGTTTTTCGTCCCACCAAAGTCTTTATCTCCAGAGTTAACTAGAAGAGCCGTCTTTCTCCGGTGCTTGGGTTTCGTTGCTTTTCCATCTTCAACTTCCTTGTGTTCGGAGATGGACTCATTTGCCTTACTAAGGGTAGATTCATAATACCCTTGTTCTTCCTCATCTATACATATAGATTGAGAAGATTGTGGTGATGAAGATATTGATGATAACAATCCTTCTGTAGATCGACTAGATTGATTTCCATCTACACAAATTGTCGATAAAGTTTTCTCAAGTTTCGGCATAATGACGTACAAGGTTTTCTCCCTCGTTTTCTCAGCATTGGGTCGCTTTGCCTCAACTTTCCCAACTTCGGTTTGATCCTTCGAAGTAGCTATAGGTTTGACACCATTAGAGTTTCTTACTTTTAAGGCATCAACTCTGTTGGGCAAATACTTGGGAGAGGAAGAATTCATTGGGAAAGATGATGTTGTTCTCACCATCTTCGGCTTTAAAGAGACTACGGGTTGAACAACTCTTTTCTCCGAAGGTGACGAAACCTTGGTAGGAGAAATTGCAGGTCTTGGACTAGCACCTACTTTCTTGGCAGGTGATGAAATTTTTGTCGAAGAACTTCCAAGTTCTCCAATAACATTGATTTTCTTGATGACTTTGGGTGATGAAACATCTCGGTTTAGAATTTTGGTTTCTCGCTTGATGGTTTTCGGTTTTTCGTGTGCCAGAGTTGGGGTTTTAGGCTCAGGTGAAGGCTTTGCCTTCAAAGCGGATAGTTGCTTCTTTCTCTCCTCTAGAGTTGGCATCTTCGTGGGACTTTGAACTCCGAATGCTGCTAGTTTTGACTTTTTCAGTATCGAATGTCTTCCATTTGTTTCATAAGCATTTTCCCATCCGTATTTGCACAAATCATGGCAGGAACCAATAGATGCTCTGTGATAAATCGGAACGGTTCTTTCTTTACCATTTGAAATACTAGCTCGTCCAGTCGAATTCCTTCTTGTGTGACCAACCTTCAATTTCGTTATCTCAGAGTTCATGGGTGATTTCGGGGTAGCTGGACTTGCTGGGGTCAATGGTAGCTCAATAATCTCTCCAGACATAGACATTGATGTAAAATTGAACGGAAAACAGACGAACTTGAATCCTGCAAGCAAGAAAAAGGAAAATTTAACATACAAGCAACGCGTTCGTTTTTGTTTTATTGTCTGAAACTGATTCATCTGAATATGAAAAATGTACGAAAATCAAACCAAATTGGTCATCTATAAGAGTCAGACAACACGAGTCAAATAAAAACAAATACTTTGAAATCTGATTCGTCATTCGAGTTAATTGACATGAGTCAGATTTCAAATCTGACTTGAAGAAAAAAAAAAACAATGCAGTTGAGATTGTTATATGAAAAAAGAATGAAACAGAAACAAATGAAAATGAAACAACTTTGATGATGGTTTTGTTTGATTCTTCGAGCTCGAAATACGTTAGAAATATCATATACTAGGGTTTATAAATTCAAACTCATTAACACAAAATATACAAAAAATTGTATAGTCTCTTCTCTTTGAAATGAATCAAATCAAAATTTTTATACAAAAAGTTCCCTTTTTTTTTTCTTCCTTCTTTGAAATGAATCTAAAAACCCCAGAGTTTCAATCAATCCAATAAAAAAACCCTAATTTTCTGCAACCCATTATAACCAGAAGAGAAAAAAATGCAAACCCATATTGACATTTAAACAAAAACAACTTCTAGTAACAGGGAAAGATCATACCTTTTTTGTAGTATCTTCCACTGAATGTGAAGAAAACAGAGAAGCCCTAGTTAGGGTTACGTTTAGAATTCAAGAAAACAACAATGAAGTAAGCTTTAAAGATCAAAAGCAATTCACCCAATGGCTGTGAAATATAGAGAGAGAAAGAGGAGTGTCCTAAACCGTGTCGGCGTGTCCTATTGAAAACAGAGGGATTTTGTGAGAGGACTTATTCAAAGAACCACAATTTCACACTCTGTCATTTCTTTTCCCCTTTGAGTTAAATTTTGAATTTTATTGATATTTTTAGGTATTTTACAGATAAAAATGAGGTGTTTTTAGCACTAATCAAACTACTAAATCCTTAATTTAGACTTTAATTACTCAACTCAAAATTAGTTATTAACAATCAAGAATGTTCTTTTATTCTTAATTTATCCATTTTTTTGTCAATCTAACGATTTAATTAGCGTGTTTTCAGTTAAGTCCGTAGTTGGAGGTTTTCGGTCAAGATAGATGTTATAACTCGTAGTTAGAGATATTCCATGGAGCTATTGAATATTTGGAGAGGGACTATTATAAGTAGGTTATTCTCAAAGGGAAAGTAGGATAGGGCTTCTAACTATATATTACTAATGAAATATTATTACAATTTCCAAACAAAACCCCAAAAAGTTTAATGTTTCTTCCGGTCGCGAAAATCATTTTATTGTTTCTTACTAAACTCTTAGCTCTCCTGTACTACTAGTTCACGGTTGTCGTTTTCACGGGATTCCGACCCATCAGTTCATGGATTGTACATCTCTTTCCAACTTATTAGTTCATCAATTGTGCATCTCTTTCATGACTTCCGAAGAACTACATTCCCCTTGGTGTTTCCATAAAAGGCGTTTGAATGTTTCTACACTCAATTCGTGGACTAATAAAACCATGGACCGGAAAGAAAGAAACTCAAGAAAGATTAACACAAAACAATAGGCAATTAAATATGTACTTCGTCGATCATGTATATCCCAATATACAATAACAAGAACTCACAATGTATATAAAAAATAATAAACCTCTTTCTTTGTATTTTGTTTAACTCTTTCTTGCAAGAACTTTTTACACACAAGCAACTTTATAGCCTTAACTTTGCCGGTACTGAGGGAGTTTCTTTTTCAATCCATAACCAACCGGACCTCTGAACAAATTTTTAGAATGTGGTAAAAAAGATGTCACATCAGCTTTTAAAACAAACGCTCTGAGTAATACTCAAAAGTAAAGAAGAATTTTTCTATAAATACAATCAGATCGATCAAAGAAGTGTCTCAGGTGAAGATTTCTCTTACCAACCAATCCAAATTAGGGTAAGCAAAACAGAGTATTAGATAGGCAGGAAGTGCAAGAAGAAGTGTAACAAGTACATAAAAGAATAAGATGACAATACATGGAATAGCATATAGGGTAATCACAAGAAATATCACTATCAAAGGTAACTTTGAAGTTAAGTTCAAAAAGAATGTCAAAGTTTTGCTCAAGGAAGAATAAATCCTGTCCATTATGAGATATCTAACTTGATGATCATTGGTGTTAGAGGTGACTTGTTTTTTGCTAATAATGGAAGTATGATGAGAATCTAAGTGAACTTTTTTTCCATTAAAGCTCTCGATTATCCAAAGGAGGAAGAAGTTTTTACGCGGAAATTTGAGGTTCTTCTTATAAGCCAAACGAAACGATAACATATAACACCAAGGGCAAGAAATGAAGAGTGGGAGTTGAATTGGTAAACAAGGCAAATTGATGAAACCCCATTGAAGTGATAAGATACAATTCTTGCAAAGAGTATGACCACACCATAAAACATAAGGAACATTTTCGACGGTATTAAACGACTCAAAACATATAGGACATTCTAGTCCTTTCTCCCTCTCAGTTTCCAAGCAAATTTCTTCATAATCTTCGGAGCATGTTTTGCTATGTTGTGAAAAGTTGTTTTCCTCTTCACTAGTTCTAGCTTCTATGACATTTGAAGTGAAACTCCACATGGAAAAAACCTAAGAAGAGTGATCTTAGTCTTGGGTAAGTCTTGTTACTTGGAAAACTATCCAGGAAGTTTGTTCTTCACCAGTCAAATCTGAAAAGAAATATTTGGTAACAGTGAGGAATGTACATCAAGAAGAGTTTTAGATGATGGTGGTGTTGTTTTAGGGTTTGAGTCTATAACTCGTCTGGGTTTGATTTGTCTGACTGGTTGAGTCTTACTTTTTTTAATCAGGGAACAATAGTCATTTTAGGTTATTTCAGACAACGGACACCTAGTTTAGATTTGTTTTTTTTATCAATCTCAAGATGGACCCAAATTCAACTTGCGTGTTTCATTGGGAGGAGTTAGATGTAAGAGTCAAATAACAAACATTTATGATATTTAAGTTGAGTCAATTTAGATCTTGAGTCGGACTTCATATATGAAACTGAAAAAATACAAACACCATTAAGGACTTGGTGAAATAACACTAAATTCATACCAAATATTTGAAATTTTGAAACAATTTTCTGCTAATTGGATAAGAATTTGAATAGAATTTCAGATTTTCAACTATTCAATGTTAGACCCAATAGAAACTTATATGATTGAGTTTTGGAGATTGTGAAGACAAATCCTTCAAGTAAACTCTTGTAGAAAACAAGTCGCATATTGAAATCGGTTCAAGTTTGGATCAAGTTGTCATCATTAACAATAAGAAGAAAAACTACATGACAATAACTTGTCATAATAATCATAAACTTTACTTAAACAGAAAACTACCACTTCTTTTGTCTTCATACGAAACAATTTCAAAACCCAAAATCCTGATAATATGAAACAAAAAAGAAAACAAATGCAACACCGCATTTAAAATCATAATAACCTAAGATTCAAACAAGGGAAATTGATCTAAATAATTTGTACAATGGCATCAATATATGTTAGGAAAAGTTACAAACTTGAATAGAGTAGATCTTACCACACCAACAAAAGGCGACGAATGACGAATTTGATGATTTATTTAGCTAGCAAGAAATCTACTGAAAATGAAGAACTCAATAAAAACCAAGTGAAAGCAATCTTTTTCCTTACCTTGAATTTTTCTTTTGCGAGAAGGCTTGTGGGTTTTAATGATTAGAACAAATGTGGCCTCATTTTCAACTTAAATATAAAAATGACCACGTTTTCCAACTTATAGATATAGGATGGCCTAATTCTAATTATATTTCCTATTTTACCCCTATTATACTCTAATCAATTTGATGAATTGAGGAATTCGAATTGGATGATTACTAATCTCTTGCATAAGAAAAGATATGTTTCCAGCCAAGTGAAAAATAAAGCTAAAGATATTTGTGAAGGGAGGAGTATAACTTATTAGACTTTAGGATAACTCCCATCATATTTCTAAGGGTAATCTTGTCAATTTCATTACATTTTACCGGTTTAAGATTATTAACCTAACGGTTAAATTTAAAATATAATTTAATTATGATTAGAAACTTGGTTTCTTAGTTTTGTATCATCTTGCCACCTTGAGAGATTGGAAAAACAACTTAGTAATCAGTTCTTAGTCTTATCCATTTACACAAATTAGTGCTAATCAAGTAAGAAAGAAGGGCACATCTGGAAATACGAAAGCTGACATTCTAATTTTTTATTTCATATTGTATATTTTCTTGAATTCGTCGTACTTTGAATTTTTATCATCGACAAAATCCGAGGTTTTATTTGTATATTATAGACGTGGATCGCCCACAATTGTCGTTCCATTAACCATTTTGCATAAATTTGTCATATAATAAAAGACTTGCTAAACAAAGTCTTTGAAACAGAATTTAAAATTTTACAAATATTAAATTACACCAACTGGTCAATTCAAAAAAGTAAAAAAGAATTATACAGGAATATAGGATTATACGAGAACAATAGATATCACACTTTGTATGTCAAATAGCTTAGATAGAACAGCAATCTCTTGTTCACGTTACTTCAGTGTTACAAATGCTATGACACGTTTCAAATGCCGGACTCGTTTCTCTTCTTTAAGATTAAAACAATTACGGTCTCTTTGGTTAAAGGGTATCGAAGGGTTAACTTAGAATCGTTTTTAGTTCCTTTTGGCGGACATCTTCGTTTCTTTTTTAAATTTTGAAAATCTAATTTATCCATATTCAATGTTACAGGATGTTAAGTATATTCTACACAAAACTTCTAAGATCAAATTTTGTCATTTTCAAGATGAGTTGTCGGGTTTGCAAACTACAAAATGAAGAATACTTTACAAATCAAAAATATATCATGCAATTCCACAGTTTTATAATTTTGATTTTTATATTTTACTAGGTATGACCCGTGCCTCCGGCACGGATGTTGATGTTGAATGAAAATATAAAACAAAAAAATTATAATTCATAACAGGATTATTCTTAAAAAACTGAACTAAAAAAATGAAATTGGAAAAAAAAATTATTACAAAGTGTTGAAGAGGGCACCCAGATCATGCTCGGTTTTTTTGCTCGGACCTGACATACACTGGATAAATCCAGATCAGATGGCAATTCATATATCATGGGCATCATCTCTTCCTTTATCCTTTGCACTAAAATACATCCCACGAAGACATCTAGAAAAGCCCCCATAATGCATACATACTAACCACAAATTCACACAGTTCGAGTGCTTATTATTGAAGTGAAGTGTTCGATATTGTCGAGGATAATCTATGAAGCAGCGATAACATTCACGTCCTAAACATATTAAAGAAAACCATGCTTATATTTCTTAGAAATATTACACTGCAGTCCATATATTGTATTTAACTGACTCGTAATTTTGGTAAAACTACATAATATTCACTAACTAACAAACTGGATTTAGATGGATAGATGTCGTTTTATGAGTCATTAACAAATACATAGGCAGAGTAATCTATGCACTTCAATTTCACTTCGAAAAGCTTATTACAACAGTGACAATCTTCACAAAAAGCCGGGTAGAATATAGAATCTATCGTGGGCTGCCGGATTTGGCCAAACCAATTAAGAGACTGACATGGGGTAAATCAAACCATCCACGTAAGATTTCAACCCACTTTGTTTCAACAAAAAAAAAAAATTTCAACCCACTTCAGGACACAATATATTTTTTGAGTTTATTATATAAAATACATGTGTTGCCTGGTTATTATTTTCATCTAATTGTGAAAATTTACTTCATATACAACCTTCAATATCTTTTTTAACAAAGACTCTGAGAAACAACATTACATGACACTCAAGATACAAATCAACATATAATATGAAGATCCAATAAGTACACATACTGCAATATATATAACTATAAATTTTTGAGTTTATTATATAAAATACATCATTGGCGTGGGATGTTATGGAGCCATCCTTGAAGTGGGATGTATTTCAGTGCAATGTCCATGAGCACATATCCTGTATCTCTTCTGAGTGAATAACTTATGGTTGGCATGAACATTTCAACATCAACAAACAGAAGAAAATTGATGGGTTAAAAATGAATTACTCACAAATAAATCTAACTTAAATCTATCAATCCAAAAGGGAGAGAGAAACATCATAAAATTGTTATTGAGAAGAATAATTGAGTACTAACCTTGGCAATGATGGAGCTGGGAATCAAAACAATTCTTAGAAAGAAAGGGGAAATCGAAATCCCTACTACCCACTTTCGAAATTGAAAAGCCAAAAGAACATTGAAAATCAAAACAATTAAATTGAATATTAGGAAATTATATTGAATATTAGGAAATTAAATTGAATATTAGAGTTTTGAATTTACCAAATTAGGGTTGTTGAATTGGATGAGTCTGTAGCGTACTCTAGGTGATAATCAACCAAAGTTGTGGGATGGAGAACATGTAACATCAAAAGTTCAAAACAACATGAACCTTGATTCAGGGAAAGTAACCTTGATTATAAGGGTGCAAAATCATGATGAACAGCTCTGGTTTTGTAAGGAGGTAAAGTAACTGAAGTTCCTCCATTGATGAGGATTAATGGATGAATGATGACAGGTAGGAGAGAGATACAGGGAATATTGAAGTGGTGAAGAAAAAAGTAACGGAAGACATGGAGGAAATCGTTGGAACATTGAAGTGGTGAAGGAAAGGTAACGGAAGAGAAAGCAGATTGTTTAATGGGAGAGAAAGACTAAAGGTTTGTTATTAAAGCAACTGCTATAGGCGCCATCCCACATTTAAAAAAGTCTGGGGCACCTAGAGCTCAATTGCTATGATTTGAAGCGCCTAGATAATTTCCCAGGTTTGCTTTCAGGGCACCTAAAGTATGAGCCAATTAAATTAGAGCTATTGATGAATCCCCAATACTAACCATAACGGAAATGATCAAACGGTTGAAATTAGCGATGATCTTGGATGGACGGCTTGATTTATCTTTTTGTTTGGACTAGTCATCACTTTTCAACCTGTTTTATTATATAGATTATAGAGTTATTTTCTTTTTTGCCCCCTACTTTGTGACCAACTTCTTTTTTGGCCCCTTATTTTTCATAAATTTAAATTTGACCCCCTTTTTTTAAGGTAAATGTCGTAACTACCCTTTCTATAGATATATTTTCAAAATAAAATTAATTAGAAAATATCTCTCTCCACCTCACCTCTCTCTTCTTCGACGAAGGTCGCCGGACAGAAAATTTTCCGGCCCCACCTTCAAACGAAAAAAAAATTCTCTCTTATTTCTTCTCTCCCTACTCTCTCTAAACACAGCGACGAATCCCCTTCACCGGAGCTTTAGAGAGAGAGAGAAGAGAGGAATTCTTGTTTTTTTCTTATGTTTGAAAGTCGCCGACTGAAATTTTTTTCGATCGACAACCTTTGTCGGAGAAGAGAGAGGTGGAGAGAAATAGGTGAGGTGGGGAGAGAGGTGAGGTGGAAGTGAGGCGGAGAGTGATTTTTTGTAATTAAGTTTATTTTGAAAATATATTTATAGGAAGGGTAGTTATGACATTTACATTATGACAAAATTTGAATTTATAAACCAAAGGGTAAAAAATGAAGCTGGTCACAAAATAGGGACCAAAAGAGAAAATAACTCATAATATTAACTGTGTTGAAGTTTAATGCATTTATACTTCAACAGAAGAAGAAAGAAAAAAGAAAGTAGTATATTTTGCAAAAGGGTCATACATAAGTATCGGGTTTTGCGAAAGGGGCATGACCTTTTATATTTTTGCAAAGGGGTCGTGGACTAGAGTTGACCAGTTAAGTTCTAACACCGTTAAATTTTAATACCGTTAATCTAATCCCATTACTCAAAAATATATCGTTACATTTAAGAAATTTATACGATTTTGACTCCAAATTCGCAAAGGTGAAAAGTTAAGACACCCACCTCGAAAAGTATTACTCCCTCTGTCCCATTTTGTTTGGGTGTTATTCCTTTTAAGGAAGTCCCAAAATGTTTGTCCACTTACTTGAAATAAGACTCATTTATTACTAGTCTTATTGATGCTTCCCAATCTACCCTTACTTTTAATACTAATAAAAAGTTTCTATTGGTTCTACACTAGTTTCAATGTAGTTTTCATTGTAATACTCTAAAGTAAATATGGGTAATATAGGAAAATACATTTAGTTAGGAAGCAATAAATGAAAATCCTTAATAAGTTGGATCTCCCAAAAGGTCAAATAAAATGGGACGGAGGGAGTAGTATTTTTCTAGATTTTTATAGTATTACACATTTACATAATGAATTTCATAATCTAACACATAATAAAAATGATATAATCAAAATATATTTATGCGGAATATAAAAAAGGAATCAAAATTTCAACTCCAACATAAACATGAGAGAAAAAACCTAAATGCACATGAATATAAACCTAAACTTTACTCGGTCTACTCAACTTTTTTTTTTTTTTTTTTTTTTTTTTTTTTTTTTTTTTTTTTTTTGTTGAGAAAGAGAAAAGAAACGAAAAAACCAAAAGAGAAACTAGCCCAACGAGCACGCCTCCCTGAACGCTATTTCTGAAAGCCACATCCTGTTTCCTTCATGCATTCTGCCCCATTTAGCTAGCGAGTCTGCTTTCTTGTTCCTTTCTCTCGGAATGAAATTGAATACTACATTCCCGATCTCCCGTGCCAAAGATTCTATGATGGATATGAGCTTCTCCGATTGCCATGCTACTAATGATGGTTGCTTATTTAGGCGCCTGATAAAGTTGAGGTTGTCATTCTCAATACGGATATCTTGGATATTATTATATTTTGCCCACTCCAGCGCCTTGATGATCGCCAAACCTTCACATTCCTCAGCGTTTTGTCCTTTGATCATATAAGCAGCCGCTGCCATAAATCCTTCCTGATCATCCTGAATGAAGCATCCCGCACCTGCTATCTCTGTGACTGATATAAACGAAGCGTCAACTTGAATCACGACATAATGGTTTGAGACTTGGGTCGGCTGTTCTAACACTCTCAATACATCTTGATCATTAATGGTAATGAGAGGCCTTTGGGTGCTTCGGATCCTGTTGCTCGTCATCTCAGGGGTAATATTTGTTTGTGCAATGCATTTCTCACATCTAGCTTTCCACAGTTGCCATAGTACGGTCTACTCAACTTAAAGAGTTAGAAAGTAAAAAGAATTTAAGAAGTGTGATGAGGATTCGTAAAAAAAATGAATTTAAAAGAAAAAATATCAGAAAGCTGACAAAAAAAAAACCCTAAGCTCTTCTCTTGTCGGCACAATCTCTTTGTAAAACTCAATTAACAACACCTCTTTCAATTTCTGATGAAAATCGAAAGTGGAAGAAAGTAAAAAGGAAGAAGATGAATGATGTTAACTATTCATGTAAGGTAAATCCAACATTTCTTTAACGGTCAATGCTAGTCCACGGCCCCTTCGTAAAATAACAAATAATCATGCCCCTTTCGCAAAATCCGGTACTTACCTACGCTCCTTTCGCAAAATAGCCCAAAAAAAAAAAAAATCGTTGCATCATAATATGTGTCACTAAAGACACTCTCCAACCCTGAATCTATCTAGAGTAATCTACTTTATTTGTACTCTTGATAACACAAATCAACATATGTTAGGCTTGCATGCACACCAAGTATGGATGTTGTAACCTCTTAGTTTATGAAGTAGGGTACAATTTGTCATGATCTCTTTTTTTTTTTTCTTATTGTCAAGGTACACTTCCATTATTTTTTTTGTGGAAACAAATCTTATAGAATCAACAGAAGTCAAAATGGACAATGGATAGTTTGGAGTAAAAAATACTTAATTTTAGGATTGACCCAAATAATTGAGGGACTTACATTTAAAACAAAAATAAAATAGGTAAACTGTCAAATCAACCCATTAAATATGTTCAATCCTGACTCTGTCTAGGGCAGATTATTACAATAGGACCAAACAAATTGACTTGTTTTCACACACAAAAAAAGGTAATATCTTTAGAATTCAATCTTAGTCGACATCCTTTTAAAGAACAGCAATAGCAACAAATACAATTTTGAAACATTATAACAATAACATATAGGTTGTCTATACCATTACAAAATAAAGGTAATATTTCAGTATTCAATATCGCTCTATACACAGAATCAAGAAATGGCAATACACAAGACCGATGATTTCAAAGTGTCACCTTCTTTGGCTCTGAAGAAGTTTCTTAGTGACTCACACTGAGATATTGAGAAATGGCAATCAACCAGATCTTAACAGTTTTTAAACAAAGACATCACTAATGAGGCCATGAGGGTTTAAAGATCTAATCATACTGAGATATTATATTCACAGGGTGTTTTTATAAAACTAGACAGATCGAACAAGCATATCAAGTGATGATTTCTCTTACAAGCCAATCCAAACTAGGGTAAGCAAAACATAGTATGAGAAAAGACGGCAATGCAAACAGTATTGTGACGAGTAGGTACAAGAGTAAGATGGCAGCACAAGCAGGAACTGCGTATAGGATAATCAAAAGGAATATCACTACCAAAGGGAACTTCGATGTTAAGTTCAAAAAGTATACCAGTGATTTCCGCAGGGAAGAATGAATGTTTTCCATAGTTAGGTAGCTAGTGGTCGTGCTCATATGATGATCCGGGTCTTGCGTTTGAAGTTCTGGGTGATTCGTGTTAGGGATCCTCCGGGAGTTGAGTTGGTTTCCGAGGAATAAACTTCTGTTTGAAGGCCAGAGTGGTTGAGTGTTGCCAGTAGAAGAAGAATGAGAATGGGATTGCACTCTATCACCATTCAAGCTCTCTATCATCCAAAGGAGGAAGAAATTCTTGCTCGGGAATTTCAGATTCCCCTTGTAGACGAATCGGAAGGATAGTACATGGCACCATGGGCAGGAAATGAAAAGCGGGAGCTGGACAGGTAGACTGGGAAATTTGACGACAGCCCATTGAAGTGCTAAGATACAGTTCTTGCAGAGAGTGTGGCCACACCATAAAACATAGGGCACATTCTCGACGATATTAAAAGATTCAAAACATATAGGGCATTCTAGTCCTTCCTCTCTGTTAGTGTTTGAAGTAACATCATCATCGTCAGAGCAATCCGAACAATCCTGACTGTGCTTCGGCGAGTTGTTTCTCTGTCTACTAGCTCCAGATATGGCATTTGAAGTGAAATTCCACATTGTAACACTGGATAAAGACTGTTTATAGCATAAATACTAGTAGATTGAGCTGTCTAGATGGCAGTAGTTTTAACCTTGATGGAGCATTATTACTTGCTGAAAAGAAATGAGAAAATAAGGAATTGTACAGCAAGATTCAAGAAAAAGCATCAGCCATGATCAGACAGCTTAAAGGAGTAAAATGAATAAGAACCTTAAATATGGGTCTATCGGTACAAATACCAAAAGCATATCTCCCAAGTCCTAACAACAAATACATGAGAACGGTGTGGGTGAGAGATCTTGAGCCTTCTTGCCCCCAGTGGTCGTGGGCCTCTCTCACCCCAAAAGCTAGCTCAAGAGATGAGACTTTCATTCACAGTTACAAACTGACTACAACTCCCACAATGTGGGACTAACTTCGACAAAAAACGTATGATCTCGAGAGACAGAATGAACTATCCACATGTTTGGAAAAATATTGCTGTTTTGAGTTAATGTGTATGTAGTTGTACTCACTCTTAAACTGATTTTCGAACAAGAAACATACAAAAAATTGAAAAATGTCAACTTACACAAATTTCCCACATAATCAGTGAGAAGAATGACCAACAACTTGTTTACAATCTATCTATCTATCCACCTTAAGTCATCAAATCAAAATTGAACATAAAAAACGATAAATCGGTAAAGAAAGAAAATCGATAGAACACCAAATCAAAATCATAAACCCTAAAATTTATAAGAAATGGGGACATTTATTAAACTAATAATCATAAGGGCATCAATTTTATCAGAAAAGAAAAAAATTACAATTTTTATGTCTATGAGAAAAACTGCTAATTAAAGAGTAGAATCAGTGAAGGGATCTAACCGTACCAAAGAGGAATTTGATGATTTGTTTAAAGAACGAGCGATCTATTGAACGGAAAAGAGGATTTGGGAAGGAATCAATAGAGAAAGAGTGGAAACCCCAAACCCCTCTTTTTTTCTCTCTCTCTCTCAGAAAAAAAGAAAATAGATGAAGTTCGCGTTGGTCATTAAAAGAGGTATGGATTTTGGCGGTTTTGGCCATTCTGGCCCATTAATAACTAGTACATTTTTTTTGGAAGACCGACTGCGATCTCCGTAATCGTGATAATTGACATTTGATACATTATAGACGTGATAAGTTCAATAACCGCCACTCAAACACTAATAAGACCGGACCTATACCCCAACAATGACCTGAAACCCAACAACATTATTTATACCCTAATAATCCCAATTCAAATAATCAAAGATTCCACCTTCTCTAAGATTGCTTTCTGGAGTATATGTCAACACCTTGGAACCACTTGGGCTACCAACTGACAATAACTAGTACATTTTATGGGCACAAAAATCATAAATATTTTAAAAGATAATAATAGTAGTTTTGATAAAAAAAATTTAAACCAAGCCAAACAATATTTGTTTTGATATTTTCTTTGGCATGTTGCTTTAGGGGAACAAGAATATCAAAAACAAAAAATATTTGGGGTGGGAATATCATATCCTTTTTCCGATGTTTACCCTCTTCTGACTTTGCCTTCATCTCTTCTCACCACCGCCACCACTCATGTGTTGTCTCTCTCTCTATGTTTCGACGAAAAGGATACGTTCACTTGTTGGAACCTTTCGTTTAGAAAAATTAAACAACTTTCTTTTGAAGAATCAGACGAGGATTTATTTGAGGGGCATTCCCTTCGCCAGGACAAGTAACAAAGAAGAGAGTAAAGAGAGTGGTGGTAACGAATATGGTAATTTGAATGGAATATTGTCTAGTCCTAGGCATGACGTGGCAGAGAGAGGTGATGAGATGAAGAAGAGAGAAAAACAAATTGATAAAGTAGGGGGCCATTTCTGAACTATCAATGAAACTTTCAACTAAAAAAAAAGTGGGTGATTTGGGAAAATAAGAAAATTATCCGGCGTACTAAGTTTTAGGTGGAAATACATTTTTTGAAACACTTTGTTTCCTTCAAACACTTCAACCTTCAACTTCTTCCCCAACCAAAATCTGGGCGACTCCCACTAGTTCGTCTCTTTTTCTCTATCTATCTTTTTTCTCCCCCCCCTCTCTCTCTCTCTTGTTCGTGATTGATAAGTTCCGGCGAAGGGACTCTCTCCTTCGACGGAACTTTTAAAGAAAAAAAGAGAGAGAAGCAAGAAGAGGGATGGAGAGAGAGAGAGAAAGAGGAGAGAGAGTTGTTGTCGGCCAGCGACTCTCTGTCGGCAACAAAGGAGGGTGTGTTAGGATAAATTTCTTTTGTTTTTCACCCTCTAAAATTTTGCACCCCGAATAGTTCTCTTATTTCCCCAAATCACCCAACAAAAAAAACATCGATGTAAGTTATTGATAATCAATAGTAAAATATACGAAAAAAAAAGAGATTGTATTCATTACAAAACTTGTAATTACATTATTTCCTCAAACAACAAATCCACATTAGCTAAGATATTAGAGAAAGAGATGCGAGATCCAATGATCCCATTCATCTAATATATCAACATTTAAAACACAAAAACAACACACACAAATTGAAGGAAGAAACAACACACCATAACATAAAAATAAATTAGCAGTGCTAAACGACCCGACAACAGGCCAAAAGTTGACGTGGTCGGTCCTAATTTGTCAAGTCGTTTTTCTCTCCTCACGCCTGACCAATTGGGGTCGGCCATCACCTTGCGGCCTGTGGTCGAAAAGTGGGGCCATTTAGCATTTTACCCAAGTGGAGAAATCAATCTCTCTTCAAGAACCCTTCAGCCATTTTAACATATTGTCCCATCCCACCACCACTATGATCAGACTTACCATCTTCACCACCACCACCATGTTTACCACCTGAAGAAGGTTCATAACTGGTTGAATGGGAACCAATAGTACCAAGGGCGGAGCCAGGATTTGAAATCACACCTGGCTAGCCTAAAATTTCAATAAAACAAACGGTAGAGAAGAAAATTTTTCGTAGGACTATTGTTAGGAAGATGTGATTTTTAATGTACTTATAATTAGTTAACTATGTTATCAACGATCATGTACCCTTATGTTTTTTCTTCAAAGGTCAGTCGATAATTTAGAAAGCAAAACAAAAACAAATTTAGATGAATTTCTATTACAAAAAGATCTCTTCAACAAAAAAAAAAATTATAAAAAGATCATGTATCTTATTAGGTAAGTCTTCTGTAAAATTCATGTATCTTATTAGGTAAGTCTTCTGTAAAATTCATGTATCTTATTAGGTAAGTCTTGTTTAAAATTCATATATCATCTACCCAAATAATCTAAATTAGTAGCTCAATTTATCAAATCAGTAATCCTAACAATAAAGTAATAGATAATGAATCAATCAAAATCAATAATCCACCTAAGAAATCAAAATCACTAACCTAATAGTAATACCCAAAATAATCAAAATTGAATCATTAGAAGATTTAATAAAAGTCAAAGAGAAGAGTAGTAAACATTACTTACATAAGTTCAAGATGACAAAGCCTTGAAGTCTTGAACCCCTTAATTAGTTGTTAAAAAAATTGAAGATAAAGAACTTGCCCTAGATTTCACTTTATCTCTTAAATGTGTAGAAAGATTAGAATCTTAGAGAGAGATGATGACGTTAGAGTGTTAGAGAAGATGAGAAAAGACATTCATGAATCACGAACCCTAGATTTCACAAGTTTGAAGTTTCAATGTTTCATTCGAAATTTCGAACTCTCCCTCTCGGTTCTTCACGACCCTTTCTCTCTCTGCGTTTTTTTACTCCTTCCAGACAAAGAGAAAAGAGAAAAAAAAGTAATACCCCTGGCTGCTTTACAATAATACCCATACCTCTTAACGTAATTAACATAACTGCCCCTGGCTGCAGCCAGGGGCAGTCTCCATGTGCATCCGCCCTTGAATAGTACCACCAGGTTCACCACTTGATGATTCAAATTTGGTTGAATGGGTAGTAATAGTGTTTGAATGATGACTACCATTATTGTTATCATTAGGAATATTAGTAGTAGTTGTTGTTGTGGTAATGGTGGCAGAAGATCCATATTTATCAAGATAATCTTCAGCTTTTTGAAGATACTTTCCTAACCCTTGAGTCTCATCTAATTTTCCAAAATGTGAAGCTCCATCAATCAAATCAGCAGCTGCTTTAGCAACTTTAGGTTTATCCATCTTGTCTGTACCTTGTTGAAGTGATTCAGCTACTATCTTAGCACTTGATAGTAACTCAGTTGTTGAAGGTTCTTTGTGATGATGTTTCTCTGTTATTTCTGATGATGAAGTTTGCTGGGGTTTCTTTTTCTCATCTGATGAAAAGAAATCCATGATTATTGTAATAGAATATACTAACTTAAAAGTTCATTTGTTCTTTTCTCTATATATATAATATGTTAGATTTAGATCTTAATCCACAATTTTCTATTCTTAATCTTTATGTTTTTAGCCAAGTAAATGATGGAAGACAATAATTAAACAAGTCATTTGTGTGGTTTTTGTAAGCTTTTGGCAATTGACTCGGTTTGATCCGATTTTTAGGATGTGAAAAAAAAAAGGACATAATTGGATGATTTTAGATGATAGATATTAGAAAATCCCAAAGAAAAATATTACTTGGCCCACAACACATGGCCCAAATTGGCCCTAGAGGACAAGATAGATTTCACATTATGTACTATTTTGCCTTTTGGGACCATTTATATTTAGAATTGAATCGAATTAATTTTTAAAATGTTTGCTTTTATCTTACTTGTGATGTCTGACTCACCCGAGTATTGGGTGTACACAGTTCAACTGATTCAAATTTAGACGAATCAGACGAAACACCACGACTGTCTAATTTTTCACTATCAGGTCAATAATAATCAGGTCAATAATCCAAAGACATTCATGAATCAGTCGAATCCTTTGAGAGAGAAAATGCAAAAGGAATGTAAAGTAGGACTAAATTGTGATCACAAAAATGAATTATCGACAGCTACTGCACTTGCTATGTGAAATTAATTTCAGTTCCAATTATAATGGTTCGAGTTAATATTGATTCTCAGAAAGATTCTGCTACAACATTTTGATTTTGTGAAGGCAAAAAACGAGAGAGAAAAGAGATAGTAAAATTTATTATAGTGATAGTAATAAGAGTGTTAATAGAGAGAAGGATATATAATAAGGGTAGTATTGGAAAGAAGAATTAAAGTTTAACAGAACAAGGAGCTGCTGGGGCCAAAAATGGCTTGTTACACAATCATGGGGGGGCCAGATGTCTGATTGGACAATTTTAGGGAGCCAAAATGGAATTAGCTTCTGTTTAATACAAGTTAAACCTAAACGGTAGCAGTGAACAGTTATACTACTATATATCCTGCCAAAAAAGGAAAGCATGATATAAAAATATAAAATGTGACGACATGAGAGTATTATGTCCACATAGTGATGACAACATCTATCTATGAATAACTTATCCTATATAAACCACATGCCCAAGATCAATCCTTCACATCAACTCATGTTTCAGCATCTAACAGAGGGTTTTACTCCAGAGGAGTGATACTGAGAACACAGGTGGTGGTGGCCTAGTGGTGCTGGTGGCGGTGGCTGAAACCACTCGTGTTCTCAGGTCACCCCTTTGGAGTCCACTGTTTTGGCAGGGGAGTGAAGTTATCGACTAACAACATTCCTCCGAATTATCGTAGTTTATTCTTCGTTTTGAAAACGGACCCAGTTTTAATTTGGAACTGATAATTTGGGTCCATTTCGACCATCTCATCCACCACCTCGACCTGTTCATGATACAGTAAATTCAAGGAGATTCATATACAACATCAAGACGAAGTCATAATGGTCGAGATGTGGATGAGATGGTCAAGATGGATTAATATCAGTTCTATGAAACAGGGATTCATTTTCTTTTCAAAATGAGACAGGTTTTGGTCATGAAATTCTTTCGATGAAAAGTCAACTGTATTAGCTGATTCTCATAATGCAACTATCTTCTTGTTTCTGTTTTGCAGGATTCTAAAGGTCTATTCGTAAGAGCAGTCAAACTATATACATCCGTCTCTAGAAGCTCATTGCAGCAGTCAACTATATACATCCGTATAAGAGAGAGGGTAGAGAAGGTAGAGAGTGAGAGAACTAACCGATGCATGAAGAGGCAAGCGAGAAGTTGAAGTCAAGCTGTTCACTCGTAAGAGCAACCACCATTCCACCAGATAAATCAAGACATTGCTTCTGATTCATTTCATTGTGAAGGCTGAGATTAACATAACATGTTATGAAATTGTAGAAAAATTTGATTTAGTACTTTATCGAATCAACAAGTTAATAAGTGACATAATTTGCGTACAAACTGAGTAATGAATTGGTAATTGGATTGCTAGCTATTTTCAATTAGTTAACAACATAAACATGGGGTTCACCTTCTTGTACCCAATACCTGATTGGCATAAATATTTGATAAAATACAATGTGTATGTTGACGTGTCCATTAAATAAAAAAAATAAACATGAGATGAAGTGATAGATTATGTAATTTGCTTGCCGGGCACGTTGAACTGACATGACCCAGAACTGAGAAGTTTTCACATCTTCGGCAGCAGAGATGGCCTAACAACCCTTCAAAATATTTCCTGCGATACAAACTGATAAACGGTAAATGTTTCAGTTGAATAGAAAGCAAAAAACTAGGCAAAAGAAAGAAGAAAAAAATACAACGAAAAATACTTCGAACGTAAATGACCAAGACATATAGACATTTTTACTCGTTTTCATAAACTAGTGACTTCTTTCCTATGGCATACATTTCATGCACCATATCCAACTTCAACTGAAATAACTGGTTCAACATCGATTTCAGCATTATGTTGTTCGTCATGTCGCTTACGTAATACTGACATCTGACATGTACATGGATTGTTACGCAATTGTACATACTAAAACCAAATATATCTGACACTGACATAAATGTTTAGGGTGGTTTTGGAACATAAAATCTTTACGCTACCCAATGATATTCAATTGTGCATACGTACATGAACTACCACTTGAAAGGTTGAGCATGACAGAATTCAGCTCCATTAATTTATCATAAGAATAACAGAGTTTTACATTTTGGTTAAGGGTCCAACTGGGCATAAGAAGCCCTTCTGACATATTATACCTTGAAGACATCTGATTGCAAGTTCCTCCATAGATGGGAATTATTTTGCATCAAAGCTTAGGCATCAGTCTACCCTGCTTTCGTTTTGCGAACTCCTGAGCTATGCTTATTGCGCTCCTACTGTGACGAAGTGAAAACTCAGCAAGTAGAATTTGACTTTCATCCGGCGTCAGATCACTGTGGAAACCCTGCAAATTACAAGGTTGAATAGGTTACCACGTGACGCATCAGAATAGAAAATTTCCATATAAAGAAAAACATAACATAAAGAAAAGCCATGGGTCCGTGCAGGAACACTTTACCATTAAAGAGTTAATCCAATATAAGCACTTCCTTTTTTCTAAGCATATAACTGTCCTTAAATCAATTAGATGGGCTTCTAATAATTGTGAGGTGAGACATGTATTAAATCACAAGGGTAACTACTTCTTAAGATCTAGACAGGTATATCCACCCCCCCCCCAGTAATGAAAAGCTTGGTAATTTATTAGGAGGAACAGCTTCATGGGTTGGTTACAGTCCCACTTGCACTTCAATTAGTTATGGAAGATTTTTCCATCACTTGGAAACTTAACAATTTTCTTAATGTTCGAAGAAGTATCTAGTTAGTATTTTTTTTCCATATATCAGGCGAGTGGTCCTGTCACAAACGGCTATTACCAGGCGAGTGGTCCTGTCACAAACGGCTTGGTGCATGAGAATTCCAGCAGCAACAGAAACATTGAACGAGTCCACCATGCCTTTCATGGGAATACTACAGTGCAAGTCAGACAACTCCAGAGCCTCGTCACTTATGCCCCTGCAATCAGGAAAAAACAACTTTAACAAAACATATATGAAACAAAATGGTTATCGTCAAACAATAGAATAAGATTATTGATTAATAATCGCTTACGGGATAACCAAAATTTTTGTCTGCTGACATACTTACAAGTAAATACTCGTATTGGAGTATCTCATCCGATGTATCATGACTTTCCTCTCATCCATATGACATGCACGAATGGCAGCTAAGATGCAGGATATATCCATGATTATTTCACGAATCATGATATCCTAAAGTGACTACTATTAAGATGTCTGGTGTTGGCTCTTTGGGTCTTGAATAAGGCTCGTGGACCAGATGCAAACGTACTCTATAGCATGGGATGAAAGAGGACCTCCCTTTCCTAGAATGAGAACTTCCTCTCATTTCTAACTTACTGTGCTACAATGAGAAGATAAATACATGAACCACCCCAGCATACTTTATCATGTCTTTAGCATGCTGATTGATCCAAATCATGAACAGACTGAATAAAAATTAGACAATATTATCTCTGCATCTCAGAGTCCATGTCTTCTAAATTTCTAGTTCTTTTATTACCGTGGATCTACTTGAACCTAATACTGGGTAAAACTTAAGGTCCGGCAGACATTTTAAAACAATAAATATTTCTATATTGCAACTGCAAGGAATCACCTAGTCTTTTATGCAGTTTATAGTTGATATATCAAGATACGGGCTTATCCCGGAGGTCATGATCATATCTGTTATCGTCTTTTTGCCAATATGGTCTTGTACTTGATAATGAGTCAATGACTACATAGCTATCAAACAAAACTAATAACATAGAATTGTAAAAGAAATGATCATTATACAACTTAAATACTCGTTGCTTTTATTGCCTCCTCATGCAAATACAACTCTTAATATTGACCAAGAAATATGTAATACGATAAGCCTGTGATGTGATGTAAAGCCATGTATAAGAGATCAAAAGAATTAAACCATGTAGGTTGGTGCAAACGGATAAGAGAATACCTATTTTCATTTCCGACAACTATTGCTGTAGGGCACGACCAGTCCATATTATAAACAGAAACCTAGACATGTAGAAAGGACAGTAAATTTTCTGATCTGTCTCATGATCAAGAATTGAACAAAAAAAATCACAACCAGCTTAGGACGAATCTTGAGACAAATTTTTTAAATTCACAAAACTAATTTCTGATGATGAAGAACAGCGCCTTTTAAGTACTGTCACTGTATAACACTGGAGTACAAAACTTTTCCTTGACATTGTGAAACAGCTATAAAAGGATATGTATGATTGATATGAAAGTCAAACTGAAGTGTTTCAATACCGCATCTTTTCCCAAATGTGTTGTAGCAATACGATAACCCCGTGATTTAAGCACATCAAAGCATTCTTTGGTGGAGTCCCAAATTTCAATGTCCAACCATTTCTCAGCACCCATGCTAACATGACGATTATCTCTATACCTGCGACAAAGACGACAAATAAGTGACATGTTCAAAAACCGAGAAAGATGAGGTTCAAAGACGCAAAACTTAAACCTAAATGCACATGAAAATATTGAGATTCTTGATGATAAAATACCCATATCTGAATGAACTGAAACTGGCCATGGGCAAGAGAATAACAAATAAAAATGAAAGCTTTCACCTCAAATATGGTTGCACCTTTTCGTGTTATCGCAAGAAACCACATGAACGGATTGAAACCCTAAAGCATCAGCTGAACGAAAAGCTGCCGAAACATTTCCAAAATCACCTAAACCTTCCACCACTAAACAAACAGAGTAACTTCTGTTCTTCACAACATTCCTTATCCTTTCTTTCCTTGTATCCATTATATAAGGATCAAGAGCTTCTATTACTTCACTACTAGTTAAATACGAATTCCCCGATTTAAACATATCAAGATAAGGAAACCATTTCTTTTGATCATTTATTACCACTTGACCTAATTT
Source organism: Eschscholzia californica subsp. californica (assembly GCA_002897215.1). NCBI lineage: Eukaryota > Viridiplantae > Streptophyta > Magnoliopsida > Ranunculales > Papaveraceae > Eschscholzia > Eschscholzia californica. Next base: position 661,654 of record BEHA01000590.1, read on the forward strand.
ATCAACTTCAATCTTTCTCTCCATTTTCATAAACCTAGAAACATCATCTTTGTTTGAAAGCAATTCTTCCACGGTATCTTTTGCTAAATCTTCTGATGGTTCTAAAATTACACTACTTTCAACTATTTCATCTAACTTATCTGTTGTTTCAGGAGAAATTGCGTGGGCAATAAAACCATAAAACCTTGAAGTTCCTCTTTTGTGATTAAACCCTAAAAACAGTAACAAATCAAAGGTAGACGACTAAGAAATACTAAAAATCAACAAGTATGTGAATTTAAAGAGAGAAAGTGGTTTAGGAACTTACCTCGGTGTTGACAGGGCAAGGAATTGAATATATTAGATGAAGGTAGAGGAATTGAATGATGAAATTGAAGTGAAAATGAAGTGAATCTCCGATGATTGGTGCTAATAATTTGTAATTTGTTTTCCAGAGAAAAGAGGGATGTGCGGATTAGGGTTTTACAAGCGCTCATTGTAGAGAGTGGAGAAAGAGTACAGAATGTCTCTTTGGTTCGCGACTTCGCGCCAAATGAATGTCCCCTTGAGAGGGTGTAAAAAGAGGGTAAGTAATGGTGGTGACATCCAAAGTAGAACAATTCCGAAAAAAAAAACATCCAAAGTTGTGTTTCTTATTTTTGGGGCCTGGCATTTTTTTTTTTTGAGAATTCGACTACGGAGACACGGGCGGAACCAGAAAATAGTTAGCGAGAGCAAAGGTGAAATCTAATAGATCACATCATACATAAAAATTTTGTGGGAGTCAAAATTATCAATAGAAAGTCAAACTAAGAGTCTTTACTAACCCAATTCCAGAGAGGGAAATTTTCCTCCCCTAGTTCTGCCTCTGTCTACGTTAGTCGTTACAAGGCATTGATACATCAGGATCTTTGATAAGTGGAAGTTCCTAAGTTTAAGGATTCTTCGTAGATATCTTGCCGAAGTGATAGACTCCAAAGGAGAAGTTTCCTCCTTTAGATACGTGGAGTCCAAACTGGCTTAAACACTTCGAGATATGTAGCCGACCGAGATCTCTCTGGAAGTTTCGGGATTAAGTCGGTAGGTCGTTTGGCGCTTCTGCCTCCCCAGTTCTGGGTGTAAGACATTGGTCGAACCTGTGTGGACCCCCCTTACTCCTTTGAGGATCCCAGGGTTGACCTGTTCATGCCAAGGGCGTTTTGCAGGGTTGGTTTTCTCTGGCCGACCTCCCAGTTAGGGGAATATGCGGCGGGCCATCAAGGGTTCAGCTGTCCTGCTACCTTAAGCCGGGTTGACCCAATGGACTTCAGGTCTGATCTTGACTCTTTAGACGTTAGTCGACGTCTGGACATTTTGTGCATCATCAGTCGTTGCAGCGAAGAGAACCTTTCCCCTCCTAGGGTCGTGGATGGGCCAGTGCGGACAGGGCGCCTGATGTGACATGAAGATGTCACATTTAATGCGTCTAACTTGAACTAACTAGTTCGTTTCGGGTGTTAACTTTAAGGATTTTTTATTTAAAAGCCCAAAAAATTGGGTCAAATAAAAATTAGGCCCACCATAGATTAATAATTCATACAAACCCCATTTTTTTGAAAATAAACCAATATCAAACCCAATTTCGGATCCCTATGTGCATTTTCCCATCTCTAGAAACCCATTACTTTAGATAATCCCTATTTTACCCTTTATATATATAACCCAAATTTCCCTCATTATTTCCCTTTTAAGTCAGAGAATTTCTTTCCTTCTCAAAAAAATTTCTTTCCTTCCATTATATCCTTCCATCTTTTCTAGAAACACAAATACCTTCCCTCTCCCCACCGAAGCTGTTGTCCGGTTTGGCGAAATCTTAGTCGGAGTTGTTGTTCGGTTTGGGAAAGGTTTTGGACATCTTCTTCAATACACATATCATCATGATCAACAACTTTGTTATCATCTTTATCATATTTTGATCATCTTCTTCTCCCTTAATCTTTAACTCATCTGCAACAACAACCAAGGTATGATCTTCTTCATCTTCTTCTTTAATCTTTTGTTGCCACAAATGTATTATTCATCATCCATCTTATTTATCTCTTTTCAAACTAGATTCTTCGAACTTTGATATAATCATTTTAGATCTATTTTTGACATATGTTTGTTCTTTAAACTTTGATATGTTTTTAGATATGTTCTTCCAACTTTGATATAAAAAATTTCAAAGAAAACAAAAGTACAACTTTAGATCTGTTTTTTAGTTTCTCTCTCTAGAAATTACGTTTTTAGCATATTTTGATATTTAACAAACAAATTTACTGATTTGTTAAGCATTTTAATATATGTCTTTAGAATGATTCTAATACAACGAGCAAACTTAAAAATGTTTTATTAATTTTTATAAATGTTACCACCAAAACTCAGATTTTTTTCACTTACGGAAATTGATTAGTGTTTTAATCATCTTAATTTTGATATAGAAACGATGTTGGTTTAGCGAGCAAACTCAAAAATGCTTTATTTATTTCATCAATTTTATTGACATTTTTTATTTTCTTCAAACATAACATCCGTTTTTTGGAAGAATTGCGTTCTAGGAACATTCACGTGTTTGTTTCACGCACTTATACGTTTGTTTTGAGCACAAGTGGTTATGTTTTGAGCACACATGTAAATGCTCAACGTAACCATTAAACACTATCTTTCTCTTTCTTTTTTTATGTTGCAACTTATCTTCAAAGATAACAAATACTATATATTTTGCATTTTTTTTAAATAATTTCTGGACATATTCCAGTTTGTTCTAAAAGTTTTTGACATTTTATTGCGCTACTATTCTCTGTTCATTCAATACTTTTTTATATGAGAAACCATATATGATTGTTCTGAGACCAACTACTATACTTTATAGCATTTTCGATACTAGCCTGGACAAGCATGCATATGTTTATTGCATTTTTTTTGCTATTTCGTGCATATTATTATTTGTTATCGAAACCACATTTTTTTTTGTTACTGATTGTTAACCACTTGCAGTCTCATTTAGAAAGGAAGTAGATAAAACAACTGATGATTCACGCGACGGGAACAAAAAATTTGTATCGGAATCTTGAAGTCCCAATTTAACTCACATAGGTCAAATATGTTCAGGACGAGTGAAAGCTTTTGAACCAATATCCAGATTTGTTTGTAAATTTTTAGCTTGGTCTCGATGATGATTTTTTGTATGGAGACATTTTAGCTTTTGTAACTGGCACAAAAGATTTTGTTATAAATACTTCAATTTATGTTGTTTATTTAACTCATTTATGGTTTCAACACTACCGTACTTGCTCAAAACATTAAATGAAATGCGACGCGAAAAACAGGTTAGTAGAAAAATTCTTGAAAATTCTTGAAAAGTTGAGCTTCAAATAACTACATCTAAAATTTAAATCATTATCTATCTAAAACCTAACTAGATGAAAAGTGGATCTAACATATGAACATAAATGGTGAAGAGGATTATGGTTTGAAGAACAAAGTTTGAAAAGAGAAAAATAGATAAGAAGATCTTCATTAATGGAGCAACATAATTTCAAAGTTCTAAGCAACATAATCTTTTAGCTTTAACAAGGTGAAAACCCATTACACAGTTTCTTGTTCTAATAAACCAAAAAAGTACAAACTTAGATCTACTTTTCGGTTTCTCTCTTTAGAAATTACGTTTTAGCATATGTTGATGTTTAACAGACAAATTGTCAGGTGTTTTAACCATTTTAGAATATGTTGTTTGTTAAGGGGTTTTGTTTCAATCATTTAGGGGTCTGTTGATGAGTTTTGGGTGTTTTACTTGGTAAAAAAGGTATTGTTATTCGTTAAGTATTTTGGTGGATTTTGGAGACATTTACATTTATGTTGAAGACATTTAGGATTCTGTTTCAAACATTTTGGGTATTGTTGGTAATTTTTGGGTGTTTTACTTGGTAAAATATCTTTTGTTCTTCGTTAAGCATTTTGAGAGTTTTTGGCGACATTTACAGTTATGTTGAAGACATATGGGGTTTTGTTTTAAACATTTTGGGTTCTGTTTCAAACATTTATGGATTTGTTGACAACATTTTGAGTTCTGTTTCAGACATTCAGGGAAATGTTGATGATTTTTAAGTGTAAACTTGGTAAAAAGCTTTTGTCTTCGTTTAGCATTTCAGGTGGTTTTGAAAACATTTACAGTTATGTTAAAGACATTTTGGATTCTGTTTCAAATATTTACGATTTTGTTGCAGTTATTTTGGGTTTTGTCCCAGACATTCATGGGTTTGTTGATGAATTTTGGGTGTTTTACTGAGTAAATAAGTCTTTGTTCTTAGTTTAGCATTTTGGGGGGTTTTTGGAAACATTTTAAAATATGTTGAAGACATTTTGGGTTATGTTTCAGACATTCAGGGGAATGTTGATGATTGTTTAGGGTTTTACTTGGTAAAAAAAACTTTTGTTATTCGTTTAACATTTTGGGGGTTTTTTGAAACATTTAAAGTTATGTTGAAAACATGTTGGGTTCTGATTTAAACATTTGCGATTTTGGTCCGGACATTTTGAAGAATGTCAACTACAATGTTGGACATGTTCAAAGCATTTTATGATTAAGATAACAAAAAATTGTTCTTCAAAATATATGAGATGCAGAGACAATAAACAGTTTGTCTCAGGAATTAAACAAAATATGAAGAAACAATCAATAATGTTATGAACATTCTTCAGGTGCATTTTTACATTGTTTGACACTCTTTTGGATGAATAAGAAATTTACAAAATAAGAGTTAGCCATGTAAGGATCCATTCACTAAACAACATGAGTTAGAATGTTTGGAACAATATATAAAATTCATAGACAAAAAGAAGAAAATCTAAGACAAATAAGCAACATATGCAAACATTCTAATTCATGTTGGAGACATACGGAAGAATGACAACTACAATTGGGCGCGACACGATTCACAAACTAGCTTTTCTTATCATTATTTTGAGAAGTAGCAGGTGCTCTATCCGGTTCCATAGATGAAAATTCTGCAAGCGGAATGAACAAGCAGTAGGAATATAGGAAAATGTTCGAGACACTAAAGCAAATGTTATCAGCATTTCTAAAAATGTTTAAAAGTAGTGGAAAATGTCAAAGGCATACTCATTCAGAATGAATCCCGAATATGAAGAGCAAAAATATACATTAAACAATTGATAAATATGTTTCTAACAAAAGGTGTTCTCATTATTGAAGAAGTGTCGGTATTTTGAACAACAAAGAATGCTTAACGAAGAACAATAGTTTTTTTACCAAGTAAAACAACAAAAAATCATCAACAAACCCCTGAATGTTTGAAACAAAATTCAAAATGTCTTCAACATAACTTTAAATTTTTCCCAAAACCCCTAAAATGCTTAACGAAGAACAAAAGTTTTTTTTACCAAGTAAAACACTAAAAAATCAACAACAAAACCCTAAATGTTTGAAACAGAATCTCAAATGTCTTTAACATAATTGTAAATGTCTCCAAAAACTCCCAAAATTCTTAACGAAGAACAATAAATTTTTTACCAAGTAGAACCCCCAAAAATCATCAACAGACCCCTACATGTTTGAAACAAAACCCAAAATGTCTTCAACATAACTTTAAATTTTTCCCAAAACCCCCAAAATGCTTAACGGAGAACAAAATTTTTTTTACCAAGTACAACTACCCAAAATCAACAGACAAATTTAAATGTTTGAAACAGAATCCGAAATGTCTTCAACATAACTGTAAATGACTCCAAAACCCCCAAAATGCTTAAAGGAGAACAATAGTTTTTTACCAAGTAAACCACCCAATAATCATCAACAAACCCCTAAATGTTTGAAACAAAACCCAAAATGTTTTCAACATAACTTTAAATTTTTCCCAAAACCCCCAAAATGCTTAACGGAGAACAAAAGTTTTTTTTACCAAGTACAACACCCCAAAATCACCAACAAAACCCTAAATGTTTGAAACAGAATCCGAAATGTCTTCAACATAATTGTAAATGGCTCCAAAAACCCATAAAAAATGTTTAACAAAGAACAATAACTTTTTTACCAAGTAAAACACCAAAAAATCATCAACAAACTCATAAATGTTTGAAACATGACCCAAAATGTCTTCAACATAACTTTAATTTTTTCCAAAACTCCTAAAATGCTTAACGAAGAACAAAAGCTTTTTTACCAAGTAAACACCCAAAAATCAACAACAAAACCCTAAATGTTTGAAACAGAATCCCCAATGTCTTCAACATAGCTGTAAATGTCTCAAAAACTCCCAAAATGCTTAACGAAGAACAATAGTTTTTTTTACCAAGTAAAACTCCCAAAATCATCAACAAACCCCTAAATGTGTGAAACAGAACCCCTTAACGAACAACATATTCTAAAATGCTTAAAACACCTGACAATTTGTCTGTTAAACATGAAGATAGTGTTTAATAGTTACATTGAGTATTTACATGTGTGCTCAAAACATAACCACTTGTGTTCAAAAATAACAATTTATGTTGCAAGCACGTAATGTTATCTTTCCACAACATTGATTTATGTTCTGGGTTTGGATGGAAACGTAAAAAAACAGAAACAAATAAGAGAGAAGCAAGAAAGAAAGATCAAAATGTGTACGAAAATATGTTCTAAATAAACCAGATATGTCAATCGCAAATAAGGAAGTGATGTAAAAAAATAAATAAGATAAAGAAACTCCAAAAACAACTTCATTAATGGAGCTTCAAATAACTAGATCTAAAACTCAAATGTTTATCTCTCTAAAACCTTATAAGATAAATAATCCATGTTAATATAAAAAAAATGTTTCAAACACAGAGAAATCTGTTATGATATAATCCCCTTCTTTATGTAAAATCTCTTTAACATTAAGAGACAACATCAAAACCTATAGTTTTTCCCAAACAAAATCCTAATAATCTTCAACAGACCTTTCAACAATCAAAACCCTAATATTTCCCCTCTCCCCTGAAACCAAAAATAGAAGATCTTAGATACCCTGAGTTTCTCTGGATTTCAGTCGAAATTGGTGGAGAGAGTCGATGGAGATTTAAGTTAAAAAACGATTTGCAGAGAGAGAGAAGATGGTTTTTGTAGAGAGAAATGGAAAATGGTTTTTGTAGAGAGAGAGAATGAGAATATGAAATGTCTTTTTTCAGCTTACTAAGAGTAAATGGGTTTTGAGTCTTGGGTTATTAATAACCCCAATCTGACTTAATGGGATGCCAAAGTTTTGGGCGGGAAATTTGGGAGGAAAAATTTGGGAGGATAGGATTGTCTCTTATTTGTGTAAATGAGGGTAATGTGGTACTTTTACAAAGTGGGTTTTTTTCTCATTAATATTTAAGATTGGGCCTCCTCCCTATTATCCCACATATTTTGGGCCTTAGAATTACGGGCCAAGCCCTAACTTTAATAACTTATGCATGTTTTCATGATAGGTGACAAACATGAACCTAAGCATGAGTTTGGAATAAAACAGAGCAAAACATCATATTTTCTTCCCATATGAATATATGGGCGAAACCAAAAGAAAATAACGCCAAGGGTAGTTGGTCCTTTCAAGAAATTAAAGATGTAGAGACATAAGATGAAGGCACCCCCTTGGTTTCTAAATCAAAACCCAACTCTAAAAACTCAAAGAAGAACAAGAGCACAGAAGGATTTTATGAGCACCCCTCCTTATATGGGTCCAAGTCAACAAAGTCAAATAAGTTGACTAAGTCATGGACATAGGATTTGATTAAAAGAAAAGATATCAGGTCTTGTTGGGGGTTATCTTACACTACACAACATTTTGGGTTAGAGAGAGATTGAAGAGGCTAGGTTTTTGAGTTCTTGAGAGTTCTAGAGTTTGGGAGGAAGCTAGCTAGAGAGAGGAAGAGGAGGAGGAGCCGGCCAAGCTAAGGCCGGCCAAAGGTTGGCCGGCAAAATCGAGGGACGGTCATTCACGCCGGCAACAACAACTGCTCGGGTTGTTTGAAGGAGCACCTCGGGTTCCTTCTTCATCTTGCTCGAGACGCACGGGATGAGCAGCTTCGGCTACGGGACAGCAAGGGGATGCACGGGTTCTTCAAGGGACGGCTCAGGTTTGCAAAGATTTGGTCGGATCTTGTCTTGGCCGAAATTTCTTCATCTTTGGCCAGATTTTTCTTAGGTGTTCTGGCTACTTTCTTCGTCGGAAACCTTAGGGTCTTTGTTCCCCATCCCATAAGTTTGCTACCCATGTGTTTGATTAGGTTTATGGTGCTGAATCTTAGAGAGAGAAAGCTTGGTGAAGCTTTTATGGAGTTTTGGTGATAAATGGAGAAGATGATGATGATTGCTATGGGGAACTCTGAATTTTGTTTGGGGACACACATTTTGCATTTCTAAAGGGAATTTAGAATATTGCTAAGGGGAGATCGACAACACCTTAACTACTCATATTTTTCGACGATCTTAGCCTTGCATCATATCGAAAAAGGGGGATTCTCTCATCATTTTCTTTTCATTTATTATTCGTTCAACATGTTTAGCTAACTTTTAGTGTGTCGATTATGGGATAAAGTTGTGATGAATTTGTGATTATGTTTAATATGATTTGATGTTTTGATTATGAATGGATGTTCATTTATCTCGACTATCGTTTTAATCATATTTACATGTGTTTTGTCATGCACCTCACATAGTTAATAGGTGAAACGAAGTATTCGATATCGATCGTAGTCTAAGTCAAATTTCACGTGTCTTTCATGCACTTCACATAGTTAGGCGACTAAACAACACCTTCGACGGCTCGGGTTTAACTGATGAGGACGTTTGTTTGACTAAGTATGGTCCCCAGATATAATTAGTGGTTAGAGACATCTACCATAGCAGTCGAACTTCGATTGTACTTCACACATTAGATCGGACCAACACATGGTCATAGGTTTATCATCACGGATTTCCGGACTTCGACACCTCTCTCACTTATTCTTCCCCGACTTTTGTTCCTCCGACTCTTATCTCGAATCTCTCACGCCCGTTTATTTAGATTATTTAGTATAATTTTACTTGCTTTCTTTTTCTGTTGCTTTATCCAATAAAACCCCCCATTTACCTTTATCCTTTTCCGTTTTTGTCTAAGTTAGCCTTTGATATCTAAACTGGTGGATAAGACCCTTTGATATCCGAGTTATCTTCCTGTCCTTGGATGGACCCCGGCTTTGTCGGATTACTACTTGATACCTCCGCTTGGGTTTGCAACCTTTCGGGTGCATCAGCGCCCGCACTGGGCCCTCCACCACAAAGGGCCTATTGAGTTCTTTATATTTCGTTTAATTTAACGTATTTAGTGAAGCAAGACTAACATTAGAATACTGACCTGATACTAGCTCAATTGGTAAGTCGCATACTTTGTGCTTAACAGGACACGAGTTCGACTCCCATTGAAAATATTTACAACTTAACTCTATCCATCTATCTTTAAAACCTTAATTTCAAACTGTGTTTAAAAAAAACGAAACTCTAATTTCTATAAAATCCTATACAAATTAGTAGACTTTGTGTTATTTATAAACCTCTATTATAACATTTTACAGGTAAACTATTTCAAATTTGTGTTCATTACTTCGACCACAAAATGAAGTTTTGTTCTCCTAAATTAGTTTACAAAAATTTTTTTTTTCACTTTAAAATTTTGTACGTGTGATTCTTTTTTAGTTATTTTGTAAAATGGGCAAACATAAGTAACACCTCTACCAACCTACATATAATCGACCATAAAATTTCATTCATTCACACACAAATTGATATTTTTTTTGTTGAAAACACATAGATTGATTTAAAAATAGAAAGTAAACATACATAACATTCATTTATTTAAGTATCTAAATATTAAAAAATAATATCAACAATAAGCAAGTGTTTCCAAAAGGATCAAAAGAAGTAAAAATCATCCACCTAAAGTATCTAATACTACTACTTCATCCACTTGAAGAATCAAAAGAAGTTAGATTTACCTAGATAACAAAAACTCTTAAAAATCAAATGATTCTGTATTCAACCAATTCAAAATTTTCAAACAAAAATTATTTTTTGATTGAACAAACCCTAGGTATCAAAAGAAGAATCAATACACAAAATTATAAATCAACACAAAATATTGATTAAACATTCATTCATAATATCCAAACATCTAGAATTAATAATTTAAAACAAGAAATCACAAAAAAAAAAAAAAAATCCTAATATCTGGAGAATTGAAAATTAAAATTCAAAACTCTAAATTTGAAAAGAAACTCCAAGAAAACCCATTCAATTATAACTTTGTAGCACTGTGAAAATAATAGGAAATGATGAAGCTCATCTCGTGCCCCAAACTCAACTCATCAGCTGGTACTTATCTTTGACAAAGATAATCGAACTCTAGCTTATTCTGAGGTCTAATTCAGAATTCTCGTTTCCTTCCCCTACAAACGAGTTTATCAACAATGGCAATGAACCAAAAAATTGAATCTCAAATGGAAGGGATATTTTGAGAGCCAATGAAGTATAATTCTCCTAACTTTTTTTTGTTTATAGGATTTTTCCATTCTGAAAAATCTTGGAGTTTGGTGTTTTTTTTTTATCTTAAGGTTTATCAAAATTGATTCATCAAAATACTAAAGTTTTCACCTTTAATGGGTGAAGGTATATTTTTTTATTGAACAAATCCTAGGTATCAAAAGAAGAATCAATACAGAAAATCAAAATGATTCTGTATTTAATCAATTCAAAATTTTCAAATTATTTTTTGATTGAACAAGCCCTAGGTATCAAAAGAAAAATCAATACACAATATCAAAAGAATATAAAGTTATGCCCAAACAAAATAATTCTGCCAACGTATGAAGATACTATAAATAATAATTTCTTAATCCAAATATTTGGACTGAGAAGATACTACAAATAATAATTACTTGATTCAAATATTTGGACACAAAAGAACTTGATATTACGCGGAGGCATTTATATAGATCAGACACATTAATCCAACACAAAGGGCTTCTAAAGGCACCGGGCCAAAAAGTTGTTAGCGGGCGGGCTCTATTAGAAGCAGACCCAACAACTAATTTCTTTGTTAGCACCAGTCTCATCTGTAAGCACCTGACCTCATCTAACCTAATCCTAACCTCCATTAAATCTCACAATTTGAAAATCAATTTGGAGAAAAACCTTCATCTTCTCTCTCTAAAGCTCAGAATCGAATTTCAAATTTTGCTCTCAATCAGTCCTTTCACTCTCACTCTCTAAGTGTCACAATCAACAATCATTTGGTGAAGACGGATAGTGATGAAAGATGAAAATTTTAATTTGCCCTAAAAATCTATCGGACGGCCTGGACCAGTCCGAAACCTAAGAGGACCAAACGGATCAGCTGATCCGGGACCCAAGAGGACAAAACGGACCAGTTGATGAGACCTAAGAATTTCGATGATAGTGGATCTTTATTTCTTTTAAAAAGATGATATAACACAGTTGAAGGATGAATATCTCACTCGGATTGATGGTTCCGTTTACTTGAGTGACCGCCGATAAGTGTCGATGTAGTTGTCGGAGAATGTCAATAGTAGTGCGACATAGGATTTTGTTTTGAAAGAAAAAAGAATTTTATTTTGGGAGAATATCTAAAAGAAGAAAACGGAGTCAACGAGATGGCGGCCCACTAACAGCCTTTTGATCACATGCCTTTACTCTTGTTTTAGGAAACAAAACACTACCAAAGCTACAAAATCATCTTCTACAAAAAAAAACCTACAAAATCACGTCGCTACTGAAAAACAATGGAGATGGAAATGGATACTCCAAAAACGGAATCTCAAATCAAACAAGATGATCTCTTCAAATCCGCTGAAAAAGGAGACTCTTCAATCTTCAAGTCACTTTCTGAACAAGACCTTCATAGAGTTCTCTCTCTAAGAAACGAAGATAATCGATCTCTCCTTCACGTTGCAGCTTCTTCTGCACAAACTGAGGTCTAATTCTCCTAAAACCTTATCTTTTTGGTTTCTAGGGTTTATCTATGTTTATTTTCATTCCTATATCAAACTGAATTATTAGCTCAAAAATCTTGAGTGTTTTTGTGTTAGGGTTTATCAAAATTTACCTAATTTAAATCAATATATTAATAAAGTTTTGACCTGGGTATAGGTAGTGAAGGTTCTATCAGGTGTTGATCCATTGATAAGTGGTGTAAATAGTACTGATGAAGAAGGATGGGCACCTATTCATTCTGCTTCTAGCATTGGCAATGCTGAAATTGTTGAAATTTTGGTTAGTAGAGGTGAGATATCTTATGGGTTTTTGCTTTTATTCCTAGCAATATATTATCACATACTCTGATGATCATGTACTCTAAATTTGGCATACCGAAATCTTATATACATACATAATTTTGCTAGAACTCATTGGGAGTGATTGATTGCAGTTATAACCTCTTATCACAAAAAGAGTGTCTCATGAATGATCGAGCATATGAATGGTTTTCTTAGATGAAGATTTAAGGGAATGTTTTGAGATTAAAGTGATTAATCACTTACCAAAACCATTAAGTTTACTGGATGAAAGCAATTAGACGAATTGTTAATGGATGTTCATATAAACTTGTAAACCATTAAAACTAGTAGCTAAGAGAAAAGAGGAAGAGTCGGCAGTTGCCTTAGACCTTCATCTCTAAAGATATTTACGCATTTAGGTCGGGGACCTATACAAAGTTTCAAGTTCAAGTGTTTATAGTTACTATCCATCTACAACCGTGATAGTCTGCCCGACGTTCGACCTAAGGCTGACAGTTGGGTAAACTTAAGTGCTTGTGAGGGTTGACCCAGATTAATAGTTGATTGAATGGAAACAAGTATATCATACATTTACAAGTTTTTATTTTATTTTATGATAGATAGATCAATTGTGGGTATTGATCCTTCCACACCAAGGTTTGGTAAATCTTACCATCTCTCGTGGGAAGTATCTGTGTCGAAAACACAAATATTACTCCTTTGTTTCCACCATTTCGGAGTATATGAACTATGATAGTATGATTGTGGATCAGATGTATTAAGTTCCTTAACAGGTAATAAACATGCCAGAAATCGATTCAGATCAATCAGCCCCCTATTTTCTCCTCACCTTTATATGTTTGTGATTTTTGTAGTGATCAGCTACATAAATGTAATTTACACTAACAGAAATCAAACATGACCAGGAGCTGATGTTAATTTAAAAAACAATGGTGGTCGAACTGCTTTACACTATGCTGCAAGCAAGGGATGGGTAAAAGTGGCCGAAATCCTGATTTCCCATGGCGCGAAGCTTAATGCAAAAGACAAGGTCTTTACCTTCTTACTACTTTTATTAAATCTTAGGTGGTTTGTAATTTGTTCTCCTTGATTGAATGTGACTTGTCTGACTCGTTTGAATTTGAATCGTCTAACAGAAATAGTCCCAAAATCAACCAAAATCAGCTATTGAAACGAGTTATACAAAAAAACACGTTGTGAAATCTAACTCGAGTCCATTCAGACCTCAAGTCAGTTTTTGAGATCTGGCTGAAAAGAAAACGAAAACTACCATAGTTGTTAATTGTTATATCCTATTTATTATTTTTTCCATCATTGATTGACATTTTAAACTTTGATTTCTTTTTAGGTTGGATGCACACCGTTGCATCGGGCAGCAAGCACAGGAAACTCAACCTTGTGTGAGCTCTTAATTGAGGAAGGAGCAGAGATTGATTCTGTCGACAGAGAAGGTCAAACTCCTCTTATGAGTGCAGTTATATGCTACAATAAAGAGGTAAATTCGATTTAGATTTCTTTTATTCGGCGAGTCGGATACTAGGAACCACAAAATCTACTATGGTGGGCTTGTGAAGTTTCTTGGAAGCTATATTTATGTATTAGTTGAATCTTTAATGATATTTTTTTCGAATAATAGGTAGCGCTTCTTCTGATAAGGCATGGAGCGGATGTAGATGTTGAAGACAAGGAGGGATATACTGTGCTTGGTCGGGCTTCAGAGGATCTTAGACCATTACTAATCGATGCCGCTAAAGCCATGCTTGAAGGTTGAATTTTGAAGCAAATTACGTATTATATTAGAAGGATCTTCTTCCTTCCTCCAAGTTTACTTACCATGTATTTGGAGACTCTGAGAGTACTTGTATGAGTGCTGATTGTTGAAGTTTCTTGAGTATAAAATTATCCAATACCCAACTAAAATTTGAATTGGCTATCCTGGTTTTGGTTGCATATCTTAATATGGGAAATACATTTTCATGTAAACTGGTTGTAGTCAGGAACTAGTTCTTCTCCATGTGAAAGATGGTACCAAATTACTTCCATATTTCCTTCTCTCAGGTAGTGTTTTTTTTTTCTCTGTCACTCAAGGAGTGAAGTTTTCGAGGCGTATTTTGAATGTTTATTATTTTTGTTTGCTTCGTCTGAATGACTGGTTTAGAATTTGTTTGAGTTAGACTAGTCAAACAAATCAAATTAAAGCCAGACAGATGTGAGATGGAATCTCAATGAACAGTTAGGATTGATTTGAAATGGGTTCCAAAACTTCCTTAGCATAGGCTGATTCTTGGCCTCATAATTTTTCTGTCTTCTATCTTCACTTCACAGTTTCTACCTCTCCCTTTTAAACTAGAGATAGAAAACATTTAGAGAGAGAGAGAAGATAAACAATGGTTTCCTCATCTTGTTCTTTATTCACCAATTCAATCTCTCTCCTCTCACCTAACTCCACAGTCCCTGAGAAGAATCTCAATTCTCAGAAGACTACCAGTCTCTGTTTTAGTGAAAGACCCAAACCTGTTATTAGCTCTGTTTCTCTTTCTTCCTCACAATCTATTGTTGTTCCTCTTGCTGCTTCACTTGCTGTTCTTCTCTGGTCAAATCCAGGTAAACCCACTTCTAATCTTCATCTATCTCTCTCTCTCTAAATCAAGCAAGCTAGCTTATGGTTGTTGTTGTTGTTGCAGTTAATGCTGGAATTTTATCAGGGTATTCAGGGATAGAATCCATCCCAGGTCCTCAACTACCTGAAATCGACTTCCTTACCCGTTTTAATGGTTTGATTTTTTGCTTTCCTATATAAGTACATATTTCCTGATATTAAGACATCATCTATGAAGAGAAATTTGGTTAATTAATTTGATTGATCTTCTTGAAGATATATTGTAAATGTTGTCATTTTGCAGCTGAGAATCAGAAAAAATATGCTGAATTTGATGAAAGATTTAAGTCATCTCCAGTGCTTAAGGAGCTATTAGAACGATCAAGATTGAATAAAGAAAAGTAAGAAAATCCATCACATTATACTAACAATTCGATGTGATAGCCACATTGTGCTTCGAGTAGTGTCTGGGGCCTGAGTTATAGGTGTGATGTCAGTATCTTGAGTTGTCGAGGTCTTTTCCTTGGACTTGTGAGAGCTCACACCTAGAACAAAACACTGTATGTTTGGGCTTGAGACTAGGTGTCAAAGTAATACCAGATGTTAGGAGTTGGGTCGTACATGTGGTGGTATTAGAGTCGAGGAGGACTCATCTCTGAGAGTGAAAGTTGCATAACATTTCATCACTCAGGGACTGCCCAAAGCGTAGATTATATGTGAGATGTCAGTACCTAGGGGTGTCAACGCGTTTTTGATAGACTTGTAAGAGTTCATGCCAAGAACAAACCCGTCGACAAAGTGGTAGAGACTAATTGAGGACAATATCGACAAACGTTTCCCAACTAGGCGACCAAATAATCAACCCTTGAAAACATATATACAGTATATATAGTAGTAGAGTGGGAGGAATTTAATTGTGGGAAAATTTCAGGAACAAGCAAGAAATTCAAGACAAGTACTGTCTAAGAGGGGCAGAGTGGGGTGTGGGAGATTGCTCAACTGATGGAATGACAGAAGATGAAAAGGAGAAATTCATTGCAATGTTAAGAGAAAAAGTTGGAACAAAATAATACTCTCTGCTTAAAAATGGGACTAATTCTTATTTTTTTTGTTTCTCAAGTCTCTTTTGATTTTTTTCATGGTAGAAATCTTATATATGTAAAATTTTGATTAATCTATTGTCTAATTCAAATACCAAATCTAACTGGTGATACGGTTATGTCTCGTGAAGCCTTCACCAAGAACAAAAATCCGCACATATGTAAGATCTCACAACGCTAACGAGAGTGTCCCAAGCCTAGACTATAGGTGTAAGTTCAAACTTACAGTGATAAAAACAAAGACAATATCCGCAACTGCTAAAGCTTGGGCACCCACAAATAATGTAGCATACGACCATTATGCCTCGGAGAGTAACGAGCTAAAATTATGTGACTTAGATTTAGACAAATGAAATTCAAATATTCTTTAATCGGTAATTTAAAAGTTAGACATTATCATTAACGCGTTAAACTAGTATCTAAGACGGTAAAGTCCAACTAACAACCATCTATTTTATAAACCGAAAAATGTGGCACGTGACATTAGGACTTTAATTATTTTCATTAGGCGAGATTGTGATAATCCACATCACTCACGAGAGCGTCCAGAGTCTGGGCTACAAGCGAACGCTCAAGCTTAGTAGTGTCGAGACTTTTTGGGGATCTCGTGGAGCCTTCACCAAAAACAAAAATCCGCGCATGTGTGAGGTCCCAAACCGCTCACGAAAGTGTCCCGAACCTAGATTAGGTGTACGTTCAAGTTTAGTAAGCGGTAAAAACAAATATAATATGGTCAAATGCTAAGGCTTGGACGCCCAGAACAAAGCAAATCTAAAAATATGACACCACTTTATATGCCTCTCTTCAAAAACTGCACTAATCCAAGAACACTCTCACAACTTCATGCTCATCTTTTAATTTCTGGTCTCCAAAAAAATTCTCTTGCTTCCACCAAACTCATTGAAACTTATGCCAAAATGGGTAATCTTGAATCATCTCAAATTGTATTTAATACCTTCTCAAATCCTGATTCTTTCATGTGGGGTGTACTAATTAAAAGTTATGTTTGGAATTTCTTCTTCAAAGAAGCTATTTCAGTTTATCATGAATTGTTACTTAAAGAAACTCAATTGTCTAGTTATATTTTTCCATCTATTCTTAAAGCTTGTTCTGGTCTTGGGGATCTTTGTTTAGGTAAGAAGATTCATGGGAGGATAATTAAAAGTGGGTTTGAATCAGATAAAGTTATAGAGACTTCATTGATTTGTATGTATGGTGATAGAGGTTGTTTAGATTATGCACGTCAAGTGTTTGATAAAATTCTTATTAGAGACTTAGTTTCTTGGAGTTCAATGATTTTAAGTTATGTTAGAAATCAAAGACCCCATGAGAGTTTGGGATTATTTCGTCAGATGTTATTAGAAGGAATCAAAGTTGATTCAGTAACAATGCTTAGTGTAATCGAAGCTTGTTCTGAATTAGGGTTTCGTAGTTTAGCAAAGTCTGTACATTGTTATATATTAAGAAACAAGATTCAAATTGATGGGTCATTAGAGAATTCTCTTATAGTTATGTACCATAAATGTGGGGACTTCGAAAGTTCAGAGCTTGTGTTTAACAAGTTGTCTAACAAGACTACTTCTTCATTTACTGCCATGGTTTCCTGCTATAATAATCTCGCTCGATTTCAAGACGCGTTGAACATTTTCATTAAAATGCAAGAATTTGAAGTAGAGACAAATTCGATAACAGTAATGGGTATTTTGACATCTTGTTCTCAGCTTGGTTTGATCAGAGAGGGTAAGTCTGTACATGGGTTTGTTATTAGAAGAGGTTTAGATTCTGATTTCGATTTAGTCGGGCCTTCACTTCTAGACATGTACGCTAGTTGTGGGAAGCTAGAAAGTTGCCAAATTGTGTTTGGTTCGATCCAAGAGAAAAGTTTAGTTTTATGGAATTCAATTATATCAGTTTATGCTCGTAATGGGTTGTTTGAAGAGGCGTTGGGATTTTTCGTGCAACTCCATATACAAGGACTACGACCTGATTCATTTACGTTAGCTAGTTGTCTCTCTGCCTGTGGAGCTACTGGTTCTTCTAAGCTTGGAAGTCAAATTCATGGCTATACTACTAAAACAGGCTTGTGTTCGAACGAATTTGTTCATAATTCTCTCATAGATATGTACTCTAAGTGTGGGTCTGTCGATAATGCATTCATGACATTCAACGAGATCAAACCAAAAAACGTGGTAACTTGGAATTCGATGATTAGTGGGTTTGTTCGAAACGGAAATTCTGTCGAAGCAATCACTCTATTAGACCAAATATACTTCGAAGGTCTAGAGCTTAATAAGGTAACCTTCTTAACTGCAATTCAAGCTTGTTCTCATTTGGGATATCTTGGTAAAGGGAAAGTTTATCATAACCAGCTTATTATCCATGGTTTAGAAAAGGATTCTTATGTTGATTCGGCTCTCATAGACATGTATTCTAAATGTGGAGATCTTCAAATGGCTCGGGTAGTCTTCGATAACTTATTAGAAAGATCTGTAGTTTCTTGGAGTTCCATGATATCAGGATACGGAATTCATGGTCATGTTGACATTGCCATTTCGCTCTTCCATGAGATGATAAATTCAGGTATCAAACCTAATGAAGTAACATTCATGAGCATTTTATCTGCATGTAGTCATTGTGGATTAGTCGAAGAAGGTAAATTCTATTTCAATTTGATGAAGAACTTTGATATTGAACCCAAGTTAGAACACTGTGTTTATATGGTTGATCTTTTAAGTCGATCGGGTGATATCGAAACTGCATTGGAGTTCATAAAATCTACCCCATTCCCTCCAAGTGCAAGCATGTGGGGAGCTTTACTAAATGGTTGTCGAATTCATCGAAGAATGGACATGATCGAAACCATTCAAAAAAACATATTAGAACTTGAACCAGATAATTCCGGATACTATATATTACTATCTAATACTTTTGCAGAAGGAGGAAACATGGATGAATTTAGAAAAATGAGATCAATGATGAAAGATACTGGTGTAAGGAAACCACCCGGATACAGTTCAATCGAAATAAACCGAAAAATCTACAGATTTGGTGCAGGTGATACTTCTCATTCTAAAATGAATGAAGTTTATAGATTATTAGATGATATAAGAAGTTTAGCAGAAAAACAAGGTTATTTGTTAGAAACAGATTCTTCCATTGAAATTGAAGGAATGAAGAGAAATAGTGCTCAGAGTCATAGTGAAAAACTTGCCATAGCATTTGGGATTATAAATACTAGTCCTGGAACTATACTACGAGTATCAAAAAACTTAAGAGTTTGTATTGATTGTCATACGTTTGCGAAATTTGTTTCGAAGATTACAGATAGGGTGATAATAATGAGAGATTTAAATAGATTTCATCATTTTGCAAATGGGAGTTGTTCTTGTAGAGATTATTGGTGAGATATCAAATTGGTGTCTATGTAAAATATGTTTCTTGTTGTAGATTAGCCCTAGGTATGTTCGCTATATCAGAGTATTTAATTTCACTTATGCAGAATGAACGTTCTTTCATAGTATCAGAGCTTGAAGTTTCTAGAAGACTCACAGTTTCTGAAGTGATATAAATTTTTATTCTGCTCCTGGAGATCCCCAAACGAGATCGGGCCTTTAAATCTTCGAAATCTATAGACAGAATTGAGACGTGGAGTTTATAGCACCACTATGGGATAAATCCAACACTCACTCAAATCCAAACTACACCCATAAACACTGGACTATCACACATTTACATGTCACTACACCCGAGTTGACTCAATCAATTTTAGCCGATTTCTTATTCAATTGGAACTGCTTGTTACTGGATTCAATTAAATCCTTAGGCTTATTGCTCAATGGGGTCCCCTGCTCAATTGCCCTGCCGAGTCAACGTGCATAGAGACTATTTGAGTCTAGAATTTGGCCGAGTCAACTAGGTTTGGATGTGGCCACGTTGGAATAGGAAGCCTAGTTTATCCATTTAGGAAAGGGGAGAAAAAAAAGTGATAGTCCAACCAAAAACGATCAAAAAGATGGTGAGGTTTTGAAACAGCTTGTGGTATACAATTTTTCATATTTTTCATTATATAGACTCTTCTTATCCTCTTCAAATCTTTCATGCCCTAACTAGAGACTAGAGAAAGAAAGTAATTACAACTATAGAGAGAGAGAGAGAGAGGTTGAAGAAGAAGATGATGAGTATGGAAGGGACTTGTTTTTTAACATCAAATTCTTTCATCAAAACCATGGATTTGATGCCTTCAATTAAACCGAGACTACCCAATTTGGCAAAGAAAAGGATCAATAAATTTCCTCTAAGAATTGGTGGAAATTCTAACTACTCTACTTTTACTTGTAAGTTCTCTCTCTCCCTCTCTTCTTTTACTAAATTTAGATATTTCTTTTATCATGTAGAAATTTTATGTTTGAGCCATGATCAATCAAATTCTTCCATGAAATTTTATGTATTTAATTCATCCATCTCGTACTCTAAGGTGCCTACGCCCTAACCTAGAATCGGCTCTCCTAAAACTCGTTATGTGATGTGAGAGGAATGTATGTACAAAAATGTATAAATTAATATAGCAGAAGTCACCTGCGAAATTGGCTAAGAAATACTTGTGTTTATTTTGTCATTTTGATAATTGGGTGTTGGACACAAACACAATAGGTCGGAGCCTCCTACAACCATCATCCAATGATGACTACGAGCCGACAAGTGATGCTGACTGGAGATCATTTCGAGCAAGGCTCGTTGCAGGGGAGCGAGCGACTAGGCAAGATGAACCGTCCACATGGGTAGATCCTGATACAGTCGAAGACCATCCACCCGAGATAACAATCGATGAAAAATGGGCACACCCACTCCATGAGCCAGAGAAAGGTTGCTTACTTATTGCGACAGAGAAGCTCGACGGTGTCCACATTTTTGAACGAACGGTGATCCTCCTCTTATCGACCGGGCCAGTCGGTCCGACCGGCATTATACTCAATCGACCGTCGTTGATGTCAATTAAAGAGACTAGATCAACTGTTCTAGATATTGGTGGTATATTTTCTGATAGGCCATTGTTCTTTGGAGGCCCATTAGAGGAAGGGTTCTTTTTGTTAAGCCCATCACAACTTAAAGAAGGTAGTAGTGAAGATGATGGGGTAGGTAAAAGTGGTGTATTTGAGGAAGTAATGAAAGGTTTGTATTATGGGACTAAAGAAAGTGTGGGGTGTGCAGCTGAAATGGTTAAAAGAAATGTTGTAGATTTGGGTGATTTTAGGTTTTTTGATGGGTATTGTGGGTGGGAAAAAGAACAACTAAAAGATGAAATTAGGGCTGGTTATTGGACAGTGGCAGCTTGTAGTCCAAGTGTGATTGGTTTAACTAGTGTTGGAAGGATTGGGTTATGGGAAGAGATATTAGGACTTATGGGTCAGAGAAAAGTATGGTAGGGACCCTAAAAGAAACCCTAACTTTTTTGGTCTAAAGGACACTAAAGCTGGTTGATTGTGCCCTAAAAAGCCAAAATAGGAACATGTAATTGTGGATTCTGACTGTCTTTTAGGTTTTCAAGAATTGAGAAATAAAAGGGTATTCCTTGAAAGTTGGTTTTTTGGGGTTGTGAAGAGATAGGGATCCTTAAATTTAAGGGGATTCCTCTTGAAATTGTGACCCCAAAAAAAAGATGTGATTTTTTTTTAGGAATGTCCTTCATTTTCAATGACCTAATTTATGTACATATTGTTATTTTAAGTTAAAATTGATTATGGTAAAGTTCCTATTTGTAGTAGTAGATTTGTGGTTCTCAAATTGAGGAAACTTGTTCCAATTTATGGAGGTATTAGATATTTGGCCTTCATTCTTGTGTTTAATTAAGATTTCCTCAAATAGCTATTGATCATGAAATATTCACAATTTAATTTATGGTTGGATTATTTGTGGTCGACAGGTAGACTAGTAGTTTAAGCAAACTTTCATCTGGTTAGGTGTTAGAAATCAGAAAAGATGAATTTCTTTGCACAAATTTAATATATATATATATATATATATATATATCGCCTAATAATTGAATAAGAAGAAATTTAATTTCGAAAGGAGAGGTGTAGCTTAGAAAGAAAAACAACTTTTGTCATTAGATTTATATTCTACACCAATCAAGGAATACATTCATTGACCACATCAATGGTAGTCTCTAATTAGCATGATCTCCTCCAAGAATAGGAAAAAGAATGTGTTCTTTAGCAATATTCGTTTTCTACTTTTCGGGATAAGCTTGATATTTTCTTTTAGTGTTTTCTGAATTTGTCACTAGATGGTAATTGTGTTTATCTATCTCAATAATGGGCAATTGAATTTGTGAGACTTATTATTTTTGACAATACACTAAAGTCATGTTTGACACAAGAAAATTGGAATCATAAATTAAATAATATACGGATGAAATAATTATCTACGAATCATATTCTTCACTAAAACAAATGTTGAAGTACGATATTATAATTACTAAAATCACATTATCGCATTATTATTATTGGTAGTCATATTCTTTTTTCGCACGACAAATATTGTGTTACTATTCTAAACAAGAATAGTAAATCCAAAGAGGTAAAGTCATTGCCAATTATTGAAGTGGTAAACTCTATTACCGATTAGTATCAAGGGAGTCATGTAAAGAAATCCGTTTCTTTTGAAATGTATTTTATAAAATGCAATCGTGGACGACTTTAGTACTAGCGAATACATACTATTTTCCTACACACATTGTCAACTGACCTCAAATTATCTAATATAAAATGTTCGAAATATTTTATAGATAGTTGGAAGTCAAATTAGAAGCCAAAGTGTAAATGGAGTGTCACTATAAGTAAAATGCTAAGAATATTAAGGAACTTGGATGCATAGACAGCAAAATGGAACCCATGATAAAAAAAAATGGTTGGTATGTCCCTTTCAGCAAGACCATCAAAATTTGTATCATTCTATTTTTATAATTAGAGATCCTTCTTCACAAAATCTCTTTTACTCCAAAGTCCAAACTGTTATTTTCGGCAAAAAAATCAATTTGAATTGTCAAAGTTACTTATAAGAACTGAACTTACTAAAAAGATTAGTCTTTTCGCACGGATAAATTATACATATGATATAATTCAAAACTAGATTTGCAACTTTTAAAACTATAAAAATGCAAACTCTGAAGATATGGTTAGCCCGATCAAATTTTCATAACATAGGAATTTGGGTTGTGATCTTAGCAAAAATCAATTTAGAATCACTTAAAAAGTAGTAATAGATTTGGTTGATTTATTAGCCCAATAACATATAGATTGGATCGGATTGGATCCTGTACGGATTCCAATGAAATTGTTATCCCAATACCTAGGATAGAATCTCATCTCATTATAAATTTGGGTTTTTGTTCTATTTTGGTGGTTTGGAACAAAATTTAGGCTTGATTAATAATTATTTTTATCCCCTCAGCCTGCATTAAGCTACTATTTTGAAAAGGGCAAAATTACTATTCATAAATTTTATTAATATGTATTTAAATAAGTTAGCTGTCACATATTTCAGGCACTAACACACAAAATATATCGTAAAATTAAAGGACTCGTATTTAAGGGGAAGTTGTAATAATTTGTATTGTTTAAGATAGGGTTTGGAGTTTGAACTAAAAGTGCACGTTCGTGTTCAGTAAGTATCAGATATTTTGAATAGACTCGTTTAACCTTCGTAAAAAAACAAAAAAAGTCATGTCTATAAAATTACGAAAATAGGAGAGGACTCAAAAACTTATAAAATTGAGTAATTAACAAAATAAATTAGAAGGGGTTTTTTTTTACCAAACTGTTAGGAGCCCTTATTTACTTCATTCTCTCGACAGATTATTAATTTTGGGAAAGGAAGTTGGCTTACCAATCAATGGCTGACAGGTGTACAACAAAAATCTTGACGGGATTTGAGTGCGTACCAGACACAATATTGATGAGTAGTTTGAAGAAAATCTAGGGTTAATTTTGTCAGACGCAAACTCATTTTAGAAGCCCAAGATTCGTGGGCGCAGATCCACATTGGGATCAGAGAGTTTTTAGTGATACAGAAAAACAAATCTAGAGAGAGAAACTCAAATAATTCCAAATGAAATTTCGTGTACGGACAA
>BEHA01000590.1:700769-739861 GCA_002897215.1 Eschscholzia californica subsp. californica
CCTCGTACTCTTCTCGCAGGTATTCAAGAATTTGGGCACACTTCGCATCTCTCCAAGCAATTTCTGATCTGTACAAGAAGAAAACAAGAATGAATAAACCCAGTACAGAAATCAAGAACGAATAAACCCATTATTTGGGAACAAAATTTTACCTATCGAAAAGACCCACTTTGAGAATCACATCTGCTAAATTTGAATTTGCCTTCCCTACAAGTTGAAAGAGCTTCTTCCTTTTCATTGTGAATGTACCCGTCTTCTCCATACCACGATTTATATCTGTGAATTGTTCAACCATGCCATCAACCTGAGAAATGACGACAAATTTTCAGACTGTTTTCAAATCGGGCAACAAATAGTGTTCTCTGAGTTATTTCACAATGACATAAGCATCTCAACATTTCAAGCTATATTGATTTAGGTGTTTCATTTACTCAATGATAAGTAATATCGTAACATACACTATGCCCGAACAGGTCTGAAATAAAACTTAGTTAAGGATCTCTTGAGGTGAACTAAAGTTTGTTTTTCTCCCAGTCAGATCTTAAATCTGATTTGGTGTTTGAGTTGACTTGATCACATTTTCAGAATATTTGTTTCTGCCTGACTCGTCTGAGTGACTGTTTCGGGTTAATTTTATTCAGATTCACATGAGTCGGATTTAGACGAGGAAGAAAGAACAAATGCCACCTAGTAACATCTTAACTCCATCCCTTGCAAATCAAAACCAAATACTGGCTCTTTCAGAATTATATGTGGAATTCTAAGTGATGACTACCTGTGAGACAAAATAATCTAGGGCAATACTTTGCCCAAGAACACTTCCGATAACCCGTATTCCGTCAGTATCTAGGTTTTTAAGAACAATATAGTCAGGACCTCCTTGCATATCCTCTGCCAACTGTGGTCTTTCTTTTACCGCATAATCTGTAAATATAGAGAACAAAAGGAATCAGACACGATTCATCTTTTAATCCTATGAAAATTGAAATAGTACACATCTTAAGGCACATAAATTTGTATATCCTAGAAGTCTTACCATCCTTTCTCATCTCTTGAAGCAGTCCGGAAGCATGTTTTCTAACGATATCCAGATAACTTTCAACTTCATGATCCTCTATGTTAAACAAGACAGCGGATCCATATTGGAACACAACCATGTAACGACAAGAACTCTCAGTTTCTTCAATTCGGGCGCCCTAATATCATATATGTTATCATTAAACAAAATTTTGGACTGATCATACTATAAACAAGAATGAAGTATTCTTATAAGGAACAAGTAAAATCAACATCAACGAAGACCTCGATTGGTGGGCATAGACTAATGATCCAGAACGTTGAATGTGGATTCAATATTCTGATAAGATCATGAAAAGCTAACATTGGACATGAAAGGATAAGCTGCTACACATTATCCACTCTGGCGTTTTATCAGATGGGTTTCTTACGATGTGTTCTAACTCCTAAGCCATGAATAAGAAATATGGTAAGCTGCCTATTCATAATGCCATTAGCCTCATGAATGAATAGCATTAAGACCCTCTATGAATTCTGGACTCTAGTAATCAAAATGGAAATTCTTTATTTTCTCTTAATCTGTAGACTAAAAAGCATACCTAGACTATACAGAATACAGATAACCATCATTTTACTCACACAATAATATGAATTACCCATAAGAGAAAAATAGCAACATCAAATAGGGATATCGTTCGAACCATCTTACAGTAATATCTGTAGAGAAATCGCAATAACGAAGCGCAATGTAGTTCGGTGCACGAGAAGTGGCAGGGATAACATATCTTGAGTTTTCAGCTTGCATGCTTTTTAAATCGATACTGCCAAAGCCACAGTTGTGAGAGAGCATCCGTAGAGAAAATATAGTGATGGAAAGATAGCAAGTCACAAATTGTAAGCCAGAGAGATAGATAACAAACATATGATAGGAAAGAAAAAAAAAGCTAACCAAGACCAAGTTTCAAGAC
This sequence comes from Eschscholzia californica subsp. californica, assembly GCA_002897215.1. NCBI lineage: Eukaryota > Viridiplantae > Streptophyta > Magnoliopsida > Ranunculales > Papaveraceae > Eschscholzia > Eschscholzia californica. The sequence continues at coordinate 702,755 of BEHA01000590.1, forward strand.
AAAATGCTAAAGAAAGCGTAAAAAACATACAAACATCATAACTGAAGTTAGTGAAGATAAAAAAAAAAAAGCAATAAAAAAGACGATGAAACTGCAGTAAATGCAAACCATGGTAGCAAAGAACAAGGAAAACAAGCATACACAAGATATCGAAGTTTCTACCTATCTTAAGGGGGAAGAAATGGAACATAAATTGAAGGCTGAATTGAACTTATCCTCTAAACAAATCCTGTATGCAGGCCTAACAAGAAATGAAAACCAAGGCAATAGTCAAATACAAGTTCTGCACAAGTAGGGGTTCTACCAGATTAACTTGATTTCAGACTTTGAGAACCAGAACAATGGAAGACTGAAATTACCATCTTAAAGGGTGAAAGCCTCCATGAGTTCATTCAGGATAAAGACTTACGACTTAAGATACAAATTCGACCATTACCAGCATTACATCGGAAACCCAAGACTCCGAATTCCATATTGGCAACTAAGACAAGATTATCACTAAAGCGGGTTCGATAAATAAAATCGCCAATGGTAATGCTAAGTCTAGTATTTTATTATCTACCAACTTTCGCAAGCAATTAGTCTGGACTCTTCTAAAGTAGTTGATAGTTGATACTTCTTTTGACCTATATGTTTAGGGTCTCGGAAAAGCTCATTTACTACCAAAAATTTACACTTGGGTCTAATAGCTAAGACCAAATAATGATTAGAGATTGCAGTTTACTTCACAGAAACGTGTTGTCGAAGATTTCCCCAGTACCAATGCCAAGCTCTCAACTTTCTTTTTCATATACAGCCACCAACATGGATTCCATTAAAAAAGTTGGATTGAACATATGGTAGTTTAAATTTGAATACTATAAAGAAATTAATGTTATTAATTGAACTTCTCATGTTTCCGTCTTCTAGATTCAAATTTGATTTAGTTTGCTTTTGCTTCACGTTTGTTAATATGAAAACTGAATCAAACTATAATATACTCAACCAAATCTAATTAATTGAAGAACACCCACAATCCAGGAAGCCCTAAAACCTAAAAAAGTTACAAAAACACAACCGGCAAATCCAGAGATACCCAGGTAGTAAAAACTCTTCAGGAACAAAACCCACATTAAAAAAATCAAGAAATATGGAAACCCAGAAACAAATAGAACATAAAGAGAATGAATACCTGGTACAAAGAAAGTAGGCTTTTACAGGAATCTTCCCTCTTTCTTCTTCTTCCTCCTCTTCTTCCTTAGATTCCAAAACAAACTTCTGCTTGAAATCATGATCCCCAACATTGAACTCTTGGTCATAGTCATTGGTTGGACATGGATTTGCAGAAATAAATCTAACCCCTAATCCAATCCTTGAAAACGGCGGGAAGGAATGGGTAGGTTTGATTAGTAGTTTATTATGATGGGTAGAGAGAGAAAATAAAGATGGGGATTTTGATTTAGTGATTATGTGTTTAAGGAGAATTGAAGCTTTCCATCTCCCCATTCACTCTCAAATCTTCTTTATTAGCAGAGAGACAGAGAGAAAAAGAGTTCTTCCTGTTTTTCTATTTTCATCTAACAACAAGTTTTACCTATTTGCCGGCAACTATCTGGGGCTATCCTTTTTTATGATCCTGCGTAGTATATTATCAAATCCTTTCTTATATATAGAGTAGGATTTTTTTTGGGGACATTCGAAATAGTTAGGGGGACATAAGACTTTTGTTTTTGGTCCCTCATTTCTCTTATTCATCTTCGTTCACAACGTCACCCCCACCAACCCCATCAATTGAGAGTTATGTGAAACGCTCTGTAGAGTTTCTTGCGAAAATACGAAAACTTCTTGAACCCCAAAGAGGATAGGGAGAGGGGAGAGAGCAAGAGATGGAGACGGATAAGAGATGAAGGATAAGTGGTGGATGGTGGGTGTAGTGGCGGAGTAAAAAAGATGAATGATGGAGATAAAAATATACATTTATAGTTGTAGGGGTTTCAAATAACTTCATGTGTCCATGACTCTCATGTCTTTCGTCAACCACCTTTTGGTGCAACGGTTGGACACTTAAGCTCATGAGGTCGTGGGATCGAGTCTTGGTAGAAGCAGTTTGCCATCAAGGTTTATCCTATGTAATTGAAGGCTTTTAAGCTATAAATAATGTAATAATTTGTCAGACTTTAGACCTCTTTGTCGTTGGACTTTAATACTCTTTCATTCTTAGTTTAAATTAGGCAGTAAGGAAATAAAAAAGAACAATAAATGAAAAAAATGTGATGGTTGTTGTTGTTGTGGTGGTGGTGGTCAAGGCGTTAGTGAAATGAAAAAGATGAAGATGTTGGGAGTTTGAGATAACTTCCATTTCCCCATAAATCATATGCCCCTCTAAAATTTGTGCCCCAAAAGAAAACTGTTCCCAAAGCACCCCCACGTTTGAGAGATCTAGTACAACCAATAACAAGTTCAAAACATAGTCCTTCCTTTCTATTGGTCAAATAAAATAGCTAGAAGAATGACGACATTAACCTTATATCTTTCGTCAAACCTTAAATTACAGTAGAGAGAGAGAGAGAAAGAGGGAAAATGAGGGTTAGAGACAAAGAGGGAAATTGAGGGTTAGAGAGAGAAAGAGAGGGTAAATTGACTGAGAATTTGTTTTTGTTACAGAGAAGAAAGAATGAAAATTGCTAGTGATTTGAGGGTTTCTACCTCTTTTGCTTCATACCCTGAGCATCCCCCACGACACTCTCCTATCAATTCCAAGGTTAGTTTGTTTACTTCTTACTGTAATTCAAATCAATTAGAACTGTAATTAATGGGTACTTGTTTTTTCTGCCATCTTGTATGAGTATCTAATCACAGGCTATAATCTTTGGTTATGATGCTAATGATGGCTACCTATACCCTTCATTAAGAGTTGAAATTTTGTTTAGACATGATTATTTAACTACAAAAGTGTAGAGATTAGCAGCATTTTTTTACTATAGCCCATGATTTGTGAGTCGGTAACAAAGATCGATGATGCCAAATACCATCGGCTAGAGTGGTCAAGAACTTTGTTTCTGACCTCAAGGTTTGGGCTTTAAGGCGTTTTCGGTTCAGACTTCCTTAAAAAGTTTGTTGACCTATACAAAAGAACGGTCGATATCTAAAACATTTTCCTTATGGTACTAATAAATCCATATTACTTTATAGTTAGTATCCTCGTGCTTTTTGTCGCATTTGTTATCATCCTATATGCATATTAGCGTGTAGAATTAGGAGTGGCATTATTCCCTATTCGTCACTCTTTATTGACCTAAATTTATGTTGTTTCGAACTTGTGTTTTAGAATTTCGGCCTATACTTGTTAGTGACATCAAAAGCTTCCCTTCGTCATCACGAGATGGAAGGTTCTTAGCCGAATAAGATTTCATTTACCATACTTTTGTTTTCTTTCTCCTTGTGATTTTAATCATCAAAGACTCTTATTTGTCATATAAAGCTTGGTTGAATTCTGCGTAACGAATATATATTCATGCAAATACCATTCCTACTCCCTTCCACGTGTATAATGCAAAACTCAAGAGAATAACGTTTTCGTATTTTAGGTTGTTCGTAGGGGTTTCACGGTTGTGGGTAGCTTTAGATGTATTTCAAAATGAAATTATCAGAAGAATGCTTATGGTGGTAGTTTTGATATCTTCATTGTAGAGTTCTTCGTTTACAACGAATTGAAGTTGAAATACTGGACATAATTTTTGTTAGATCTTGTTTCTATTGAATGTTTCGGTTTGTTTAACCAAAATAATAAATTTTGACCCAGGATTGAATTACTGCAGGTAGGATTCTATGATTTTCAGACTAGAAGGTCTGGCATTTCGGAGACCAACCATCTTCGACGATCTTTCAGAATTACAGGAGAAAACAAGCTCTCTCGAGAACCCGTAATTCAAGAAGTCGAGAATTTACTCTTCAAAGCCATTAACATGAGCTTCTCCGACCGTTTAAACTTAGCGTGGAAGGTTCTATTCCCACCATTAACAGCAACAAAGAAGATGAAATCCAATGCGAATATCGCCAAACAACGTTTAAAAATGATTCTCTTCTCTGATCGATGTGCAGTAAGTGAAGAAGCAAAAGAGAAGATTATAAGCAATGTCATTTGTGTTTTATCTGATTTTGTGATAATCGATTCACAAGATAAAGTTCAACTTAGTGTGTCAACAGATCCTGATCATGGAACTATTTGCTCTGTTATTGTTCCTGTTCGACGAGTCAGACCTGAGTATCAAGAAAAGGATGAAGCTGGTATGATAACAAATGTTGAGTATAAAGATACTGGGGAAAGTTCGGGTTGTGTTGATGTCACGTTCGATTTCTTCATTCCTGATCAGAGAAGTCTGTAAATTTTAATTCATTGTTCTTCTCCTTTGGATTGAAATAGTTGTGTAACTCTTGAGTCTTGAGGTATTGTTTGTTTAAGCAAAATAGAAGTGTTTGAGCCAGTTTCAACCTTGATATTGTACACTCTGCTTACACCTGCGCAGTCTTCGTATAAAGATGATCTAAGAGTTGTATTTTCTTTTGGTCGAGAATATCCCGAGTGGATACTGATCAATGAAAATCATCCTTCTACATTTATGTCATTCTTAGTGAGAATTATGGATGAAAATCAAGTCTAGCCACGCAAGATAGTAATGAGACTATATGTCCCAGTTACGATAAACTTGTACACAAAAACTGCACATTGACTAATCCAACGATAACACGTAAAGACACGCAATTACTAACACGATTGAAACATAATTGTTTGATTAGTAGCTAATTAAATCGATTATTGGAGTATACAAATATTGGTTGATAGTTGGTTCCGCCATTGTTTGAGAGAGCATCTGGAGCCTGGGTTATAGGTGCTTGCTCAAACTTAGTAACTGATCTTTTAGGTGGATTCGTAAAGCCATCGTCAAGAACAAAGGTACATGTTGTGTGTGCATTGTGTGTGTCTGCAGATGCTACCAGAAGATGACAACTTGTCTCTTAGGATGGAGGGATAGTCCCACACAACTTAGGGAAGTATTCGATGTCCGGGCTATAGCTACATGCCCAAGTTTAATACATGGGGATGCCTTTTGGATGGGTTTTGAATTCGTCAAAAACAAAACTCCTTACTTATTTGACTTGGCTTGACTAGGGCCGGGAAAACGGTCTGAGAATCCGAAACCCGACCCTAACCGCCCGATCCGAGGCGATCCGGAGATCGAAGGAGATCCGGCGCGGGTTTACCCGGCCCGAAATTAGAACAACTAAGGTAACCGCCCGATCCGAGGCTTGACGGTTAGAATCAGAGACAATATCGATAACAACTAAGGTAACTGACGCAACTAACCTCAACCACGACGAAATTAGAACAAATCACCACAGGGGTTATTGTGTCATTTTCACTTGACTTGGTTCTCTATACTCAGGGGCGGGAATATATTTGAACTCCAAATTTCTCTCAGTTCCTTTACTTTGGTCAAGTGCAGAAATTAGGGCATTCTCTTTCGAATTCAAAAACCTTATTCTCTCAAATTAGGGTTCTTAAGAAATTCTCTCTTCTGGTTGATCAAGCTACCCAAGAACCAAAACAAACTTCAAATTGGCCGTTGAAATTGATTTTTGAGAGTGGGTCTTGATTAAAAACCCTTAATTTCAGTTCATTGAATTGAAATGAAGGGATCTTGTTTGAATATAGAAATCAAAGACGCAATTTCTAGAATCCGATTCGCTCCTCATTCAAATAATCTCCTAATCTCATCATGGGATTCTGTAAGTAATTTTGTTAACCCAACACTTTTTTTTCCTTCTTCTTTGATAATTTATCCATTAATGGGAGTTTCGTTTTGCAGAAACTTCGGCTATATGATGTGGATGATTCTGTACTTCGATTTGAATCTTCTTTAGAGGTGGCGCTTCTTGGTTGTTGTTTTGAAGACGAGTCTACTGGTTTCAGCTCAGGGTCTGATTGTTGTATTCGAAGGTATCCCACTCAATAATTTACTGAAATAAAATCTTTGTTTACTTGTTAAGGTTTTGTAAGTTTTTCTCTGTCTTGAGGTCTGAATTGATTTGAGTAATATTTCAAAATGTCTGTTTTGTCTGACTCGTGATGTCTGACTTATCCTAATTGCTTATTGGGTTGATTTTAGTTTTTGGTCCATTTGCCTCAGACGAGTCAGATTGGTCTGATTCAGAGAACGAGGAAAAGGAACACCACCCTTGAAAGTAACCCATCATAGATTTGCTTGGAAACTGTAAGTATAGGAGGCCAATGAACAGTGTGCAAGTCTATGGACATATGAACTATGAAGTATCCCATTTTACAGTTTTTACGTGTGTTTGATGCGTATGACTTGCACATTTTCGTTATGAACTATAACGGTTGGAACTGAAATGTGTTAAGGCTGCTTGATGTAAAAATTAGAACAGCGGAGTAAGCTCTCTGGCAGTCATTCGTCTCAAAAAAATTATCACATTTCTGATTTACACATTTCGAAAAAGGGCCACTCTTTTCTACGAGGACAGGTAGCTTGCGCCTCCTTCCTGAATTCTTTCATTGAAAGGGCCACTCTTTTCTGTGAATTGGAATGGGTAGCTCTGGCTGGGCTGGATGAAAGGGAATATAGGAAATAGGAGTAGTCCTAAGTTGGCTGGTCGGACTTGGTGAATGAACCAAGTTGGCTGGCCGGCCTTGGTGAACAAACCAAGTTCGCCTATGCAAGAGTGAGGAAGACATTTCCAACAATCAACTTCCCACTTTTGATGTCTCGCGATTCTTAAGAACAACACTGGTTCATATTATTAAAATGGTTAAAGCTATTACACAAGTTATATTTTATTTCCATTTAACATAATTAATGCTGTTTTTCATTGTATTTGCTTACCGTATTTAAATGAGGTTCTCAGTTCCATACTGTCAATTAAAGTTGTGATTTCTTGGTGCTAAATGTTCTTAGGCATGACTTCAATTCAGGGATTGATTTTATGGTTGGCAAGCATGATGATTTGGCAACGTGTGTTGAATATTCCGAGGAAACCTGTAAGTTGCTTGACTGCAATACTCTATTCTTTGTTTTGTGTGGTTTCAAAAATGTTAATCTTTTTAGGCTCCACTCTAGCTTGAGAGGCATTATTAGATAAAATGTTTGTCTACTCTTGTGGATTCGAATGCTCGACTTGTTATTGAAATTTGCCGACTGTTTCCTTTTCTAGGAAGCAGCTCTTTAATTAAACATATTCTTCCTCTCTCAGTATATTCATTCTACTTTTGGATTAAAAAATTATCACATTTACACATTTTGAAAAAAAGAGAAGTTGAGATTTTATGAAGTGTACAATCTTAAGGTATTGGATTTGGTGTAAGGGTTTTTTGACACTTCTGACATATAGACTTATTATTGGAGCTTGGCCATTGAAATTTACATAGTTACTCCCACATGCATATGGAAACTTATTATACTATGGTTTCTGCAAATGGAAACCTAGTAGTCTAGAAGTTGATAGTCTAGTTCATGGCATGCTGCTTTTATACTATTTTAACACTCCTTCATACTGCTTTCTCTTGTTGCAGGCCAAGTAATAACTGCAGGTTTGGACAAAAGAATAATGTCATGGGATGCACGCGGGGGAAAATCTGCTGTGTACTCGAAATCTGTAGATAGAGAAGTGACATCAATAACAATGTGTGGGCTTTATTTATTAGTTGCAATAGGAGCATCAGTTAGTATGTATGATTTACGGAAATTTCAAGGACCGCTGCAAACAGAATCATGTATGGATTATCAAGTAGGATGTCTTCGCTCTTTTCCTAATTGTGAAGGTACCTTTTATCGTTGTTACTGACGTTATTATTTTCCATTTCTTTAACATTGAATCTTTCTTTCGTTTCTAATCATGCTCTTTTAGAAGATGTATTTTTTTCGATCTTTACATCAATGCTTTGTATCAATTGCTTGCATAAGATACACATCTTGAATGAGTTTCCTTGAATTGCAAAGACACGTTTTTATTGCTCCTCCATTTGGTGATTTACACAGTTACTCATTGTTGTAACCTTGTAATTCATATTTTATTGAACGGTTTCTGACAAGAACAGATGCTGCCGTTTCTATTTAGTTTCCATGTGTTTCTCGGAAATCATGTCCTTTTTTAGTTGTTAAAACAGATGTCGAAGTTATTTAAGCTGCAAAGTTCATTGATGTACGTTTTGTATCTCTTTCATGCAGGCTATGCGTCTGGATCTATTGATGGACGTGTTGCATTGAAATGTCTGGATCCATCTCAGGAAACTGAAAGGAGGTTAGCGAAGGCATGGTTATTTCTCATTAGTTCTACTAGCCATCTGCCAAATACATATTTTTTCTGTCCAATATTTCCTATTCAACCTTCTTTATTTAGAGATCGTGATATGTAATAATAATATGTGGCTATAACAGCTGTATGTTTTGGTGTCATCCAAAATCAAAGAATAGAAGACGCCATCTTTATGCAGTGAACGATATCGTATTTAACCCAAGGTACTCATCTAACATTATCTTCTTTTTGTTATATCATCGTATATAGCCTGTTCGCTGTTATTGACGGTTAAGATCGTCTCATTCATGGGTTTTGTTCAATCCAGCCGCTATGGTGCCTTTGTCACTGGTGATAATGAGGGACATGCTATTATATGGGATGCTCAAAGTAGGAAGAGATTGTTTGAGGTACCCAGTTTTTTGTTGTTTCTCCCGATTCCAAGTCATTCTCGTCATACTTTAATACACAAAGCTGATTATTTTGGTCATACCAATCAAAGCTGATTGTTTTGTTAGTTTCTAGTATCCCAAGTCGTACTTCTGATTTCTTTTGTTCTTCGTGTCTTCTTTCTTTCTAGTTTCCAAGGTATACCAACAGTGTTGCGTCACTATCATATAACCATGACGGACAACTTTTGGCAGTCGCATCAAGCTACACGTACCAGGAACTCAATGAAAAGTTAGTTCCCTGTCATTATTTCTATGCCTTCTTTTCTTTATTGTTACTCCGGTTTTGATTGTGTTCGTTTATGCGACTTCTTTGCGCAACTTCTTTGGAGTTTTGAGTAAAAATTATGCGGTTGGACACAAGTTGCACATAAAAAAACGTACCGTTTCACATAACCATCTTTAACATTATTCAAGGTATTTGTGTGGCTAAGCTCTAATAAGGTAAATATTTGTGTTTCGAACAGAGAAGAACCTCCTCAAATTTTCGTACATGAAATGGATGAGAATCAAATGGAAATAGGATCAACGTCTCGAGGAAGTTCCAAGTAGCATGAACTTCATCTTCAATGAAGGTAATGGTATTCACAGATCATTATGAGTTGCTTCTTAGTTTCGGAATTCAATTGTGAGGTTGTTGTAAGTTAAAACTTTAGGTTTTGTTACACAGTTAGAATGTGATTATCAAATTGTAAGATTTCATTATAAGTTTTGAACATAATCTAGGAAGTACTCCATATATTATAGTTTTTTTTTTTTATTTGCCTCCCTTTATAATACCCTGGTGAAACTTTTAGTAGACGTGGGAGATCAATTGCGAGTTCAATATATGATCCAACATTTCACAAAAGTTCGACTCAAGTTTAAGGATGATGTTAGTGTGTTATAATTCTCATATTGTGTTGTTATTCTTATTGACATTTTTGAAGTTAATTTTCTTAATCATTAAATAATTTTTTTTTATGAGATGAATCAAATAAAAAATCGTTTATAAAAGTTTTCTGGTGTGTCTCTCCACTCACTTTCATCTTTTTTGTTGGTGTTGACGGAGGGAGGGGTTAAGAACCCCAAATCACTAAACTGAATCAATCAGTTTTCAAGCAGGAAAAATATTGTTGAGCTCATTTCCATGTCAAATTTTCAGAGCACCTATCAACCCACCCTACTAAATGACATCATAAACTAATACTTCACATAAAATACATAATTTCAACTTTGTTATAGGGCGGATCAGCCTTTTGGACTGCTAGTAAAATTGTCCGCTTTGACACATCTGGTCCTCGCGATTTTAAAAGTCCTAACTAGGGAAGGGTGTTAAAGCTCTTAAGAGGAGCACCACGCTCCGTCTCGCCACCGATGTGGAATTGTTGCTGCAACACACCCTCCCAAGCGGACATAGTAGCCTAGAAGGCTGGTCCGCACCATCCTATAGCACATTATCAGCATTATTCACTCTACTGCCAAAGCGAACATTATCACTAGCAGCCCAAGAGGCTAGTCCGCACCATGTTATAACACGTTATCAACACGATTCGCTCTACTGCGATGTGGTCTTGGGAGGGCGTGTTGTAGCAACTATCCCACATCGGTGGTGGGATGGAGAGTGGTCCTCTGAAGAGATTAAACACCCTTTCCTCGTGAGGTCTTTTAAAACCGTGAGGTCCAGGTGCGTCAAATTAGACAATATCACTAGCAGCCCGGAAGGCTGGTCTGCACCATCCTATAACAAACTCGAATTTTTGGATAATATCTTGAGGCCAACAACCCTTGATCGGAGCGGTAAGAGGTTATAATTTTCCACCTTAACGGTTGAGGGTTGGAGGCACACGCTGAACAATTCAAAAAATAAATAAAAATATCTAGGTCGATAAATGGCACGTGCGGGACCAACTTGTATGTTGGATAATATCTTGGGCGATAAAGTCGCACGTGCGGGACCTCTTTCTTTAGCAGCGTAAATGCAACGCGAGGTTTATAAACCCTATAAATAAAAAGCTACATAAATCTTTCCCCAATTCCTCCGCCTTCATCTTCTTCCAACTCTTTCTCTCTCTTGATTTTTTTCTCCTTTTTAGGGTTTCGGCTTCTTCCAAAGCTTTTTGAATTATGTCTGACGAAGAACACCACTTTGAATCCAAAGCTGATGCTGGAGCTTCAAAGACTTATCCTCAGCAAGCTGGTACCATCCGTAAGAATGGTTACATTGTGATCAAAGGAAGAGCTTGCAAGGTTTGTTCTTTCTCTTGATATATACCCTTTTCTGATTATTGTAATACTAGATCTGTGTTTTTAGGGTTTCTGTTAGATCTTTATTTCATGAATATGTGTTTTTTGTTTAATCGATTATATTTCGTTCTTATGATTGTCTTAAGATCCTTGACTGATTTATTAGTTAACTTGATCAATGGTTTCCATGATTTATTAGGGTTTCTAATGAGTTCCTTTGTTATTGTAACGTTATACCATGAGAAGATCTGATTTTTATTTGTCATGGATTTTAATTATTTTGGAATATGGAACTGTTCCATGATTATCCAGAGATTATTGTTCATCTACACACATTGTGGTAGATGTTTTTCTTCATCCTGACTTTATTTGGTTAATTTATAGTAACCCTTTGCTTATCTATTGTTGTTTTCTTCAAACCACTTATCGTTGCATCAAGATTTATTGTTTTTGGTTTGATTAGGTTTGTTACTTTTGTTCCACAACCTCAGAATTGTGTGTGATATAGCCTCATTCTCGTTCTATTTAATGATTCACAAGCCAATTCGATCCCTTTCTTTTAGTCGTCTCGTTTAAGTCCTTTTTCAGTGTTTCTCTTGACGAAGTTAAGGACTTTTGGCGTAATATCAACTTCGGTTGAGTTTCTTCAATGTAGAGAAAAAACTAGGTAACTTGTAAACGATTAGTTAGGGAAGAATGTTTTTTTCCCATGGTTGGATGTTTTTCCAAGTTCAAACTTCGGAAGCCTTCAGAGGTTCGAATGAGGGAGCAGAGTGAGATCCCAAAAAGATATGGTTTCTTGACAGGGTGGGGAATTCGGAAGTCCATTCAATATGTACCTAAAGCAGTAGGTTCTTGAGAGAGGAACATAACCAGTTGGTTTTAATTTCTTCAAAGGCTGTTGTTTATATAATGAATGGGATTTCTGTTTACGATAATTTATGATTGTATTCTCTTATAATTCTTACATGCACTTCTTTTACAGGTTGTCGAAGTTTCAACTTCCAAAACTGGGAAGCACGGTCACGCTAAGTGTCACTTTGTCGCAATTGACATATTCAATGGCAAGAAGCTTGAAGATATTGTGCCCTCGTCCCATAACTGTGACGTATGAAATCATTTTATACGAAATTCTTCTTTTTATGTTTGCAAGTGATTAATGATCTGCCCTAGATACTAACATGCGTTTGTGCTTGCATTTCAGGTTCCTCATGTTAACCGTACTGACTACCAGCTGATTGACATCTCCGAAGACGGATTTGTAACTATTTTACTTCACTCTAGTTTACTGAACCATTTAGCATGAATTTATCATTTAACATTGTTTCAAAATGCCCTAGGTGAGTTTGTTGACTGAAAATGGTAGCACCAAGGATGATCTGAAGCTCCCAACCGATGAAAGTCTGCTCACCCAGGTTAGTGAAAACAATCTTATTTCACAATTACAATGTGATCACGAATCTTTTTGTAACAGTGATTTACTTAATTTAATTGAATGAACAGATCAAGGATGGTTTTGCTGAGGGGAAAGATCTTGTCGTTTCGGTGATGTCTGCCATGGGAGAGGAGCAGATCAATGCTCTTAAGGACATTGGCCCTAAGTAAACTATGAGAGTTGTGAAAGAGTAACTCTACTCCTAATACTACTACTATTACAATTAGAAGTACTACTAAGTCTTTCTGTTATGGACAGAAAAAAGAACATATTTGTGATTGTTATTTGATTTGAGGATTGTGGAGGCTTTTGGAAAACACAAGTATTTAGCATTCTCCTTGGAAATAAGTGATTTGTATTTTATATAGATGGATGGGGGGATGTGATGAATTTGCTTGCAGGCTTTCTAACTTATCTTCTATTTTATGCTTGTTTTCTTAAGATTCAATTTCTGACCTCCTAAATTGTTTTCTTAAGAGTAGTGTTGTATAAATTGAAAGCTTGGAAGGGCAAGTAGAAGATCCCTGAAAGCAGGGAAGTCACCAATACTATCAGAAAGTCTGGTATAAATCATAAGGTGCTGTTTGTTTTTCAAAATTTTCAGATCTGAAAGCTGATTTGGGGTTCAATTCAGATTTTAGATGTTCGCTTTTTTTCTTCACTAAGTTCTGCTGAATGGGCTTGAGGTTTGAAATGGGCTGAATAAAGGGAGGAATCTGAAATATACAAAAATGATTACTTTAGCCCTTTAAATCTAAAAATTTACTTCTGCCTCCACCTTCACCAGTTCACCTAACCATCACCACCACACCACCACCTCCGACCGCACCACCACCCAATCACCAGCACACCACCACCCCATCACCACCACTCTCTCCTTCCGACATCATCCAAGTCCTATTTTGTTCTGTTGTTGATCATGTTGATGGAGATATAAAAGATAATATTTTTGAATTCTTAATCGAAATCCAAGTTTCCTTTAAACCCTCTAACAGATCTGACGAATCCCTCTAACAGCAAATTGCACCACCACCAACATTTTCGGTTAAAGAAAAAGAGGAACAGAGAGATGGAGAGAGATTTTGCCGGGGAGAGAGAGAGAGAGAGGAATTAAGAGAAAGAGAGATGGACTTTACCCAACAGAGACACACAAAGATTTAGCCGAGAGAGAAATAGAGTTTGTCGAGATAGATACATTTCACCGAAGAGATTCACCGGACTGAGGAAAAAGAGACGAGACGGGGCAAGAGACAATGATGGGAAATGATTAAATAGGGGTATAAATATGAAACGGTTAACTAAGATTTAAAAATTCATATTCAACTAATTCAGATTCTGACGTAAAAAAAACAAACATTCATATTCAACTAATTCAGATTCTGACGTAAAAAAAACAAACACCTGAGAGTTTGCTTGGGCAAACAATGTTGACATCATCTGTATCTGCAAATATTTTAACAATCCAATCAAGCAGGTCTGAGCTTTGATCTGACTTGATGTTTGACTGTAGATATTTTTTTTACGGTCTGGAAAATCAGTGTTTTAGGCTTATACATTCCCGAATGTCCCGTCCTAGGGTTACTTTGGGTTACACGATGTGTTATTTATTTGGAAGGGCATATTGTTTGGATAGGCGCATAAGCTGTTTATTGGTCCTATGCAGGTTTAAACTTTGGCCGACTTAGCATCGTCTAGTTTAGACACCCAAGACCACAGTGGAATGAACATGAGGTGGGGGCGTTACAAAATGTCTGGTCTAGAGGTCCACAAACCTCATTCGAATGAATGTGCTTTTCTCCTGCCCCTACGTACCCAAGAACCTGCTAGAGTTTTGGCGGGTATTCTCCTGAAGCAAGAGCCAAAAAAAAGTAGCTACAACTTTTTTGCGGCATTTTAACAAACACATAGTAATCAATTCAAATTTAGAGAGTAAGAGAGGGATGTCTTCTTCTTCACCTACTCGATCTCACTCTAGTAGTAGCAATAACAAAGAAGAGAGACCGAGATTCTTCGATGCGAAAGCTAAAAGCTTGTGTTGGGCAAACGCTGAGGTAGTTCCTGGTAGACATCCAGAGAGATGGCGAAAAGATGCAGCTGGTAATATCGTTTGTAAGCGATTCTGCAATTGTCAAGGTTGTCTCTGCTTTGAATATGATCATATCGTCCCTTTCTCCAAAGGTATCATCATCATCAATACCTTAATTATTTATTTCACTTTGTTCTTGTCAAGCTTTCAATTCTGGGTTGTCAAGTTTTTATCAATTTAAACAGTTTTAGGGAGGTCATTTTTTTTATGTTTTTTGAGTATTAGAAGCTCATTTGAGTTTTGGGTATTTGTTAATTTGTAGTTTGTTGTGAAATTTGTTCCATTTTAATGAGTTATATTTGAAATTTTTGGGAATTTGAGTTTGGGTTTGTAAAACTAGGGTTTTTGGGTTGCAGGTGGAGAATCCACAGCTGAGAATTGTCAAATTCTTCAGACCAGGGTTAATAGGTTTAAATCAGATAAAGACAAGATCGATAAAAGTGAGTTACAAGGTTTCTCCTGCGACGTCAAGTTTACTGGTATGTTCTCTGACCTCTTTGTTTCAATGGTATAGTGCTAGATTTTTTGGATGCTCTAAGATCATTCACAACCTCTATTCCATGATTAGTTTCTTCACCACTTTAAGGCCCCGTGCCTAAAATATGTTCGGAAGAGACGTCGTGGCAATTCACAGACGAGACTAAAATCTGGTAGAGTTTCCTCTGTAATGAACCGGTCTTACCTGTAAAACCTATCCTATAAAACACACATTACCACGGTCTTCATTCTCAATGCAACGAAAGCTAAGCCATCTTAAACATACCAACAATATCCTAGGTCGAAGCACGAACCACACGATATCTAGTAAACACAAATCTATAATGTCTATATACAATAAGCCTATGTGATAAGGTTATATATACATATATTTAGGCATAATCTGCATCCGTTTTCTAGATTTGGAGCTTGATCTTTAATAAACTTGCAAATTTCAATTATATGGAGATAAAAGGCCGAAAGGTGGTTTTGGGTGTTGAAGGAATGACAACTTAAAGAAGTGGTTAGAGTCTTTGCTTAACTCAGCTAAAGTTACCGATATCTTCGAATATATCTTATTACTAGGGGAACACTGGTTTCCTAGTAAGTGAGAGTTATGCCATAATACGATGATCTATCTCCTTCTTCTTTAGTTTTCTTCCGAGTCTTGAAGTATGGACCGTTTAACCTCAAAATATCTCGTTATCCTTGCTTCTTAGGTTATAGAACGAGTAGTATTCATTATTACTAGGGGAACACTGGTTTCCTAGTAAGTGTTGTAGCAAGACTATATTTTTCAATAGGGTATCTTTAGACCAGAGAACGTCCCACGAGCGGAGGTAGTGTGGTCGAACCACCTTCCTATCTGTATTGGGGACTCCGTGAACTTAAAAAACATTGTTTGAGAGTCATGAGATCCCTGATAACAATTCTCCGTCCACTTCTTTTAATGGTGAATTGAAGGCCTTGCATTCTCTATGGGCTGGTTTCGTACTGGCTCCAGAATCTGAGAATGTTGGACAACTCGTGTAGTAGATTTATTCTTTCGGCAATTAGAGTCTTTTGTCTCAAGCTTCGGTTTGCTTAATGCGACAATTGGCCGAGGACATTAATGGCCTTACTTTGAAGGTGTATGTTGTCTTTGCTTCTTGTTGATACTAGGTTTAAAGTTTACAGTAGATAACTTGTCTAATGAACATCGCTAACCTCTCATATGGACTTCTTTCTTATCCTTTTTCTTGTTTTCCTTGTAATTTTCATTCTAATGGTATCTGAAATCTGGAACTTCCATTTGTGATGATGATCATGACGATGTTGTTATATTGTGATTTACATAAACTAACAAGAATTAAGCTTTTCATGAACTGGTTTGTATTCAACTATTTCTTTAAGAACTCTTTCGTATCAGAAGTATCGACATCGGGCAAAAAGATTGCTTGCTTTACAACGAAAGACACTAGTAATTAAATTATTAGACGCATCCATTGAATTGATTTAGATTCAGGTATTCCTTTAAGGATTTGTTTCTCCCAAAAGTCTAAACACGTGTGCTTCGAATATTTCCGTATTTGTGTCTGTCGAATTCACATCTCTTAATAGTCATAGATTCCGCGAGTTGATGTGAAAAACTTGAGGCGTTTTCTCTCTTTCTAGGCGTGATTTTCTTTTCAATGAAGTTATTCATTACAAACTCTAAATTAGATAGATGGTTATTATCTTATTGTACACTACAGATAAGGAGCTGGACGTTATAGAAATGGCTGTTTATGGAGATGTAATCCGACCCGGAAAAGAATGTCGTTGCAGAACTGTCGCTGAAATGTTGGGTCAGTACAAATCAAAGAAGAGAGAAATGGCTGCTTGTAAACTTCCATAGAAGAAGAAGGTTTCAATTTTTCTTAAGAAGTTAGTTACTTTAGAAGAATCGAAACCAAGTTCATCCATTGATTGTTCTTGATTTCTCATTCTTAAAGAACTCGTATTTATCAATCAATTTACATGGTGATTCATGTTTAAAGTTCCTTCTTCAATCCATTTCTTTAACTATTCATCCTTCTACACCGTTTTGAAGAAAACCCTACTAGTAAGGTTTCCGAGTGTTGTTCACTCGCGTCACAAGTGAGTTAACAAAATCACACTCAATATCGTCGGGTAAAATTCATACTAAGTGGGTATAAAACAGTTTTTCATAATGCGATTCTCAGTAATCGCATTCAATTCCTTATTGTCAAACATGTTAAAGTCTTGCTCGGAGTTTGATTGATGTATTAGTGTATATGTACGAAACACTATGTCATAATGAGATTTTTGGTGATCACATTCAACTCTTTATTGTCAAATATGTTTTTAAAATCTTACTCAGAATTTAATTGGGAAATTGATGAAGCATATTATTAATTATATATTTTCATCAACTATATTAAAAATGTTAATTATTATTGATGGCGGTAGATTGACATTGATGGCTCTACATTGACATTGAATAACATATGGAACTATACAAGTTAGGGAGCGTTTATTGGCGCCCTTCTTTTTTTTACTCTTGGCCCGTGTTTTGAGCGCCTCCACAGACAGGGTCAGTCCGAGGAAATGAGGAATATATATCTTATGTGTTGTGATCGAACAATACAGACTCAGTCCAGTCCGAGTGTTCCAGGACTATACAGATTAGACTGAGACTTATCGTGTGCCAAGACATGGGCGGGCCATAGAGCAAAAAAAAGATGGGCCCGCCTCACCCTATAAGTTATTGTACCACTCTCTTGATGTCATATGCCAATTAGGTTAAAAGAAAAATGAAGTTGGTGAAGTCTTGGGTCAATGATCTAAATTTTAAAGTCAATAGATTAGACAACTAAGATTTTGATCATCTACTAGTTGATGTGCACCAAATTATCTAACATGTTGTTAGGTGCCCAGCACGAACTCAACTACTTATAACAAAATTTAATGTTTTAGGACAAAAGGCACCCATTTGTTTATTATAGAGGCACTCTTTTAAATTAATGAGTATTGTGTTTAAAAATGAATTTATTAAAACAAATCTATCAAGTGGGTTATCCTTTCCCTTTTTGTTGATATTAATTACTCTCAAATTATCACCAACCAATGCTAAATTCATCCTAATCTATTCATAATCATTCTAAAAGAATAATTAACTATTATAACTCTTTAAAGGTATAATTTATGATCATAGTAATTTTGACGGGTTAGCACGCGTTTAAGCAAATACGCGGAGTTGAAAATTTAATCTATAAAATTTTCACTGATAGAGGGAACGAATAGACTCAGATAGTTGATCATCGATATTTTATCCGGTTTTATTTTCAGAAAATGATATTTTTGAATTATATAATTTTCTAGAGCAAGCTTGCAGTACGATTCATAATTAATATATAACAATATCAAAATCCCGCTTGATCAATTGGTATAGTATAAAACTTAAACAGGAAAAGTATTCCAATTTTTCCCTCTAAAACTATTAGTTAACATTTTTACCTTATATTTAAACTTTTTAGGATCAAGTATATCCTATATTACATTATCCTTTATCCAAATTACTCTGATTCTTATTTAAACAAAAAAAAAAATTACACTGTTTATTTGAACCTAGAAGAGCCAAGTAAACTGTTCATTAAGAATAATATATATATATATATATATATATATATATATATATATTATATCTATTGATTAATATATTATTTATGATCTAATCTATTTGAAGGGTTAACTAAATTCCTCCTAAAATTGTTTACTTTTCCTCCAAGGATGTTAGTGGCTCTTAAGAAAAGTTATTTCTATTGATGTACATGTTACACACAGTCTTATATTAAACTTTATTCAAAAGTATTATACAACTAAAAAAGTTTGACCTACTAGTTAGACACGTCTAAATGTAGTCCATTTATTTCAAACCGTTATTAAGAAGAACAATCACGATCGTTCTCAAACTTTCTTAAATATTGATATGTCTAACCAATTGAGTGAAATGTCGTTTTGTTAACATATAAACCCTACCAACAAAAATTTAGTAATTATTCCTTCAATAATCTATTGAGAAGTGTTTCTTAAAGTTAATCTCCAAATGGCTTAGAAGGCTTAGAATGTACCAATTTGTCCAGTTGTTTGTCCACGTTGGCCAACATTTCTACTTTTTTTTCATTATTGTCACTTCTTCCACTAGTTTGATTTTACCCTTCGTATTTTGTACATTCTTAGTTGACGCGTTTATAAAGTCTAAATAGAAATGCTTAACAGTATTGGTGACTAACTAAAAGATTTAGTGACAGAGCATATCCATTATAAGGAATCCTAAGGACACTCCTACAACTTAAATCCATGCAAATTACTTTATATGCTAAATCTCTTGGAAAGTATTTTTAGAGTTAATTTTCAAATGGCCCCTATGATGTGACCAACTCGCCTCGTTGGCCACCCACACTAACATTTTCATTTTTCTGTTGCTGTAATTTTTTTCGTTAGATTGAGTTTTAGCTATCTCGTTATACACTTTTCTCTCTAATACATCTATGAGAGCTAATAGAAACGCCGAACAATATTGGTAGCCAACAAAATTAGTTGGTCACATGACATAACTGTCGTAAATAATCCTAAATTTATATACCATTACTAAATTATGAATTACTACATCCATTGAGTATCAAATCGTGACTTTCGAGAGTTTCAGGAGTAGATGTTCCATTACCATTAGGTCAAGATCTTGAGTGTGGGGGGGTCATTTGGGAATTAAAACAATTTGTAAGAGGTAAATCAATCCAATTTGAGTTTAATTTGGAGGGAATTTAAGTTGCATTTAAAAACAACACACAAAAGTCTTGATAAAAAATGTCATTTTCTGGCCGTCGTTTCTATGCCGTGGACTTTTTAGTACCAAAAAATTTCCACATCTTCATAACCAAACAAAAAGAGAGTTTTTTTTGGAAAGAAGTCTGAGATCCCAAAAATGATTTTCTACTTGTGAAATTCCACAACACAAACCCTAGTTTCTTTCTTTTCTCAGCTAACCAACAACAACAACAACTACTACTCTCAAATTTCCCCAATTTTAGAGAGAGATAGAGAGAGAAACAGTTCTTCTTCTTCTTGTTCTAGTTCTAGAGAGAGAGAAACTGAAAGTGAAAGAGTTCATTAATGGCGGATAAAAACAGAGGAATTACACCACCATCATCATCTTCTAGACCTACAATTACAGTTCCACCTCGTTCTTCAATTGAAAATCTCTTTACTGGTGGAGGAGGAGGAGTTGGGGCTAGTCCAGGTCCGATGACTCTCGTTGCCAATTTCTTCTCCGATAATGATCCTGGAAACGATTACCGGTCTTTTTCTCAGCTTTTAGCCGGAGCTATGGGTTCACCTGTTCCTGTTACTAATTGGAGACCTAATTTTTATATAGAAGATGGAGGTCAAAAGACTCAACAATCTCCTCCTATGTTTACTATTCCTCCTGGATTAAGTCCTACTAGTTTGCTTGAATCTCCAAGATTTTTTCTTCCTGGGCAGGTAAATTTTTTCATTGAAATGTTATTAAATTTGCTCTGTTTTGTTAATGAACTTGCTTTAATTGGATAAAGATTTGATTTTTATAGTTAATTTCTTTCCTAATATGGTATTTGATTGTGGGGGGGAGATTTGGGTATTGATTAAGGTTGAAATTAAACAGTTGGTTTTATGTAAAAGTTGAATACTTTTCACTATTGAGGGAAATTATAACAGCACTGTGGAGATCTATTAGATTCTAAGTTACCTTGTTTAAGATCATATTTCATATTAGGGTTAACTTTACTTAATATTTGATTACAATAATAAGTTAATTTCAACGAATTAGTGGTGGGTTATAGCTTATAGGTATTTGGTTGATTTTATATCTCATATACTTCATTTCTTTGTACCCACTCTGACAGAATTGAGATTCGTTTTTGTGCTAAGTAAAAGGTCAAATTGTTTCCTTCTGTATGTAATTTTGGTATTATATCTATAAGAAAGGATATGATTATATCGTTTCGAAATGTTTATTTGAAGCCTTTTTTTTTTTTACTTAAAAAAAGGATTAGCCGGAATCCTAAGATGATAATCTTATTTCCCCTGAGAACAAATTGAATCAAATAGTAGATTAGTCACTATTTACACTTACTGCATGTAGCAGCCATGTCGATAATAGATTTCTGTGAGGAACCACCTAAAGGATTGCACCTTCTTTTTTCCTGGCCAATGATTATATCTATATTATTCAGCCACTGCTAATCTCTATATTGACTTGTTATGATCCTCAAAAGAAATGACTTATGATTCTCCTAAGAAATGCCATTTTTGTTCCCATGCCCTGTTAGAAAGAGGCAACCACTAATTGAGCAGTCTGAATCGATGAATATCTGATCCATGACTCCATCCATGTGCAACCCATATGTGCACCTCAAATTCACAGTTGTCATACATGATTTTCTTCGAGAGAGCAGAAGTTGACGAGCCCAAATACACAGTTTTCATTCTCTTATTTGAATTTGTGCAGGGTGCCTATGGAATGTCCCATCAACAAGCGTTGGCGCAAGTTACAGCTCAGGCTGTCCAATCACCATCTTTTATGCACAGTCAAGGTGAATATACAACTTTGGTATCAGCACATCCTTCCACTTCAATGGGACTTCATCCAATGTTTACTTCGAATCCAACATCAACCCAAATGGTGCAACCCTTGACATCACATACTAAAAGAATCACAGAATTGTCAGATCCCTCTCATCCAGATATCAGATCGCAACCTCTACCCATTGTCGTTGATAAGCCTGCTGATGATGGCTACAACTGGCGGAAATACGGGCAAAAGCAGGTGAAAGGTAGTGAATATCCTAGAAGCTACTATAAATGTACCCACCCACATTGTCCGGTCAAAAAGAAGGTAGAGCGTTCACTTGAAGGACATGTAACTGAGATTATCTATAAGGGGAAACACGATCATCCAAAACCTTCAACCTCTAGGCGTTCGAAAGAAGCAGGAAATTCTGACAGAAATGCAAGGTTTCCTGTGGATGCTGGGGCTGGCAATTTTAGTAACTCAAATGAGATTGGAGCAGGTTCTTCTATTTCTAAGAAGGATCAAGAAACTTTTCAAGCAACACCTGAACAATTATCTGGATTAAGTGAAGATGAAGAAGTTGGTGATGAAACCGAAATTAGGGTTGATGAGGGAGGTTATGATGAACCTAACTCAAAGAGACAGTTAATATTCTGTCCTTAACCTGATGAAATGATTTGATATAGATTAAAGGTTATTTTGTTTTGCTTTACTGACAAAATTATGTCGTTATTGGTCAGGAATATAGGTGCCAGAGTATCTGAGCCATCTTCATCACATCGTACAGTCGCAGAATCAAAGATCATTGTGCAGACAACAAGCGAAGTTGATCTTTTGGACGATGGTTTCAGGTGGCGCAAGTACGGCCAGAAAGTGGTCAAAGGCAACCCTTATCCAAGGTACTAACAATTCAATACCACTAACATGTCCGCATGTTACGTTATAAATTCTTTCCACTTTTAACAATGAAATGTTCAACTTTCCTGACTCATTGTTCTGATTCCAATGTTTTATGCTTAAAAATGGAAGAAATTAGGGCACATTTAGAAAAGCTCGACCTTGAAGTTGCATTTCAAGTTGGTATTTTCCTGATTTATCTGATGACTATCTTACAGGAGCTATTATAAATGCACAACTGCTGGATGTAATGTTCGTAAACATGTCGAAAGAGCTTCAACAGACCCTAAAGCCGTCATTACAACATATGAAGGAAAACATAATCATGATGTACCAGCAGCTAAAAACAGTAGCCACAACACAGCGAACAATTTCTCAACCCAGTTTAAACCACAATATGCCTTAGCAGAGCAGATGAAACAGGAACAGAACACTTAAATACTAGATCCTAACACGAATTAGGGTTAGATGGATGGTGTTGAACATGAAACTCTGCTACAGATCACAGACACACACACATTTTGATATCTTCTGCAACCCTCGATGATCAAGAGGCGTCATTTGTAACAATAAGAGAAGCTCGATTAACAAACTTACAGGGATAAATTATGGTAACAGATATAACCTGTTAAACTAGTTCAGTGAGATGTGGTTTGATGTTTCTGATGATCAATCCACTATATACACATATATTGTAATAATTTAGTTCTCCGTTTATTCTTTTGTACATGGAAATACAGAAACTATAATGTGTTGTATGATTGCTTCTTTTGCCTGTGGAAATGATATAAATCGTATATTTGTTTTAGATAGTATTTTCCACTTAATAGTACTCTTACAAAATCGCTAAACAAACTATTAGTCAAAATATGGGCAAGCAGACGAGTTCGTTAAATGTTGTGTCTTATGGGAGGTAACCCTAGTGTCAGCCGACAGACAGAGCCTAGTGTATACCATACTTAGCTAGATATATAAAGTTCTGTATAAATAGATGGACAATGATCAATATAACTTTACATAAATCCTCGTATACATGAAAACATAAAAAAGTATTTCTTGTAAACTTCCGATACAGAAAACTGTCTCTTATTATTAGTTTCAAAGCTCGGGCCAGGCCGATAGAAAGTCTTGATTCTGCCGCTGTCCCATTTATGTAGGATGCCAAATGGTTTTCCAAATTTGTACAGTAAGGGAGCTCTGGATCTTGTTCTAGGTTGAGATTGAAAAAATGGGCATCTCCTATTATCAAGGTTAGGATCAATTCTCATTGAGTGTCATAAGAGTTGGAATTTGACCATGATTTATGAAATCAATTTTGTTTAATCTCACACAACATAAAACTTGCTCTGGTAGCTCTTCTGGTTTTTGTGCCTGTAAACACCATTACCATACAATGTTAGTGGAAAAAGTTCTGAACGCCGTCTCACAACGGGCCATGTTGGTCTAGAAACATCCCCGATCGGCTCGTTTTGTTAACCACGGTATCACAACACAACCGACAAAGAATGGGCCTTGCCTACTCACTCTGAGTCTGTTTTCTTGTGGTCAATAGACCTTGTAAAGCATTAGAGAGTAAAAAGTAAAATAGTTGTACCTGGATGGTTAAACCAAGATCAAGAATACCATGTTTCAGACGATCACGAAAGGATTCAAGTCCTTTCCTTGATATGTAGCTAAAACGATGTATATCCAAGTCAATTTCAAAGTAATTAGGTCCCTGCATTAAGTATTAAACATGCGTAAGTGAAAAATAGTATCTTCCTATCTTATCATTAAGCAGGCCTTCGACTAAACCAAAATAACGAAATTATGTTCTTACCTTGAAAAAACTGTGTTGAGGGCGTGAAAGCACCGGCTTTTCATTATAAGCTTGCATGAGCTTTCTTTCAGTAGAACTCAAGTTAAGTTCGTCTGGATTAACTATCCCGGCCATAATTTTCAGCCTCTCTCTAAAAGGGACAGTGCAGTCCTTCGCAAACCCTTTAACCGTTTCTGTCTCATCTCTGATAAATCTCTGTAGCATAAATATATGTAAATTAGCCGGCTTTATAGTAAGGTTGTTTCAGTTGTAAAAACGTCTAACAAGAACTTCAGACCGTTCAAACTGCAATGAACAATGATATATCATACCATTATGCAGTCTAGAAAATGAGGAGAAATGTCTTCGTCAAATGTCTCGGAAACTTTGAAATATAAAACAAGGCTCATTCCTTCTCCATTGCTATCTCCGACGAACATTGCTGCAGGATATGTGGGTAACTACAATGAAAAAAAACTGATTGATCAAGAACCAGCTCGTGCCTCACCCAAAATTTTGTTTCAAAGAAGATGATGAAATTGAGTAAACATACCTGAATGTTAACAATCAGGAGAGATGGTACTTTTGGGTGTGTTTCAACAGACGGAAGCTCAAGGTGCTGAGCAATGTGATTTACCTTTCGTGGGCACACAAATAAATCAATACCGATAGGGACGTAAGGACTGTAATTTGAGGCAGGGGATTTTCGCTTGTCTCTGCAAAAAAGATGAAAAGATAATAAATGAAGCTATACCACTTTACTTGATTGTGGTGGGTGTATATAAAAGAAAGTAGTGACGCGACCGAGCCAAGTAACATGCCTGAAATAGTTCGCGCCACGGAGTTTAAATACTGAAGGTGCAATTAGAGACCAAGACGCGGTAGATGGTTTCTCTCCTGTTAAATGTGGAATTGTGAGCCCTGCTCGTGGGCGATATAAGAATCTCTTTGGACCTGAAACCATGGTATAGTACACGAAATACATGATCGGTAAGAGGTTTAGCATGAATTTTGTCATCATCAATTCGTGGTATATGCCAATCCGGTGCATCATGTAGCTCCATTGGATAGCCACAACTTAAGAATAAATAGGGAAATAAAACTCACCCAGATCAGCAGCTTCATTAGCCTCATATGATATCCTCTTAAAGGAGAGCCTGAGAACAGCTGACTTCTTATTTTGAAATTGTTGACTTGGATTTGATGAAGGACGATTCTTGTCATTGAAGCTGACGGTTGGAACCAACCGAATCACAGAAGACTTCGAGGAATTGTCTTGAGTTTTCTCTATAGAAACATCCTCTTTCAGATAAACATCATCAGCCTTTGCTAAACAAGCGAACTCGTACTCTTGTGTAGTTACGACAGTAAATCCATCAGGTTCTTTGGAGAACTTCTCGGTTTTAGTTTCATCTATTTTAAGGTAATGACTCTCGTAAAACTCCCCATACTTGGACTTAGTATCTAACATGCCTTGAGCTTCGTAAGGACGAACTTGGCTGTTTGTTATATTACCAATGCAATTGCCGACAGAAGGAAAACAGTCTGCAGGAAAACAATAAACAATACCGTTAAATTTCATAACAAAATTATAATGACCCAAGGCGTAGCAGTTATGAATATTGTCCCGGCTTTTGATATCCAAGCCCACGCCGAATAGGTACGGGATTTTGTTCTTGACAAAGTTACTAAGCTTGAACACACAAAAATAGCCAGACTCAGGACGCTCTCCCAAGCGATGTGGGACTACGGCAGTTATTTTCTCCCGACGGTTCAACATAGTGGTTCCATTTTCTGTGGTGGAGCTGCTATGAGCCTCTGGTTCTTGAACAACGAGTTTGACACTCGCTCCTAATGTCAACTTTATTTGTTAGGTCATACTTATCACCTTCACATTCTCACCTGAACTGTGACTTGGACATTCTAATTCGATCAGTTTATTAAAGATTAAGGCACTCTACCTCCATGAACGCTGATGAACTCATCGTCGGAGTCAGAATCAGATATCAAAACACTGGCAGAATCAAACCATGCTTCATCTTGGGATATTGCTGAAAAGAACAAGTTTGGAATGCAGAATAAAAAATGTGGATCTTCCTAACATTAAAGGGACGATTAGAGAGCCAATATCAAATAAAGTTTAAGAGGAAAAAAAAGAAGTTAATACCATCTGAATCGACCTGACTGTGACGCCAATGTAACTGAGTAAGATGAATTGTCAAATTCGTAACCTCAGATCTTCTGCACTCCAAATGTACAACCTCACCAACAGAAAAATCTTTCAAGCTTCCTGCATTACTATTCCGTTTCCTGGGGGTATTTGAAGTGCTAGAAACCTTTCGTAGATGCTTGTTGGACTTGGTTTTTAGACAATGCTTCTTCCTCCTCGGCCTTACGTTTTTGTTCGGTGTAGATACACAGCCACCCATTACAACTATTTCGTTCTACTAATTTGTTAGTTCGAATCAAATGCTATATTGTCAAACCTAGGAAAGCAGCTCACTTGAAGCTTACTAGCACCAAAATAACGAGAACCTGTCATACGAAGGACCACAAACACAAACAATCATGTGCTTCCTTAGGGACATTCTCATCTAGACTTCCAATTTAGCTCAACTAATTTGTAAAATTGGGTCAGACTGTCTTTCTTTTTAGAAGGACTTCGAGAGTCATTACATCACTATATGGCATTGATACATCATGAGAATACAACATGAACTGAATGAGCAAATGCAACGCCTTAACATAGACACTTGAGCCTTTAAAGGCCATAAAAAGATCCATAAGGGGCCCTAAAAGCCATCTAGACACTACCTTTACTTTATTACGCCATTGTAAGAGAATATTCAATACCCAAGAACAACCAGGACATGCGATAGTCCCACATTGTTAAGGAGGGCGCATCCAGAGTCTGGGCTGCAACTGCAAGCTTGTGCAGCATTTTTTGTGTGGGTTCCTAGAGCCTTCGCCAAAAACAAAACCTTGTACTAGCTGGGCTTGGTTGTCAAAAGCAGAGAATATCGATAACTGTTGAGACTTGGCTCGTTACGAGACAAATTAACAATGATTCCCAATTCCAAAGGTATGGAAGCTTTTTGGACTAGTTTCTTTCCTAGACTCACCCCTCTCTTCAGTTTCATCTCTTGAAGACTAAGAGGGAATGGAGATTGTGAAAATAGTCCCACATGCGTAAAAAAAAAAAAAAACATGATCTAATAACAAAAAAATAATATATATTATGCCCTAAATAATGTATATTATGCCGTGTTGTCTGGTTCCCAATTAATTTTGAATTGGATGACCACAGACTTAACACGGTTGGATTATTAAGAAAAAAGAGTAGAATCATGAAAAGAATATTATTAACCTGTGATGTTGTAAAATTTACATGCCTTCCTTTTCACATTAAAACCCTGCAAACAAAGAAATAGAACAAAATGGAAATTTCAATACCCCATTAATCATCCAAGAGAGAGAGAGAGAGAGGATTAATACTTATGAAGTTGCAGAAGGAGATCCTGTATTTCTCCTTCCCAACCAATGAAGATTCAAAAAAGGGGTTCCAAGTTTTAGAGAGAGAGAGAAAGTAGAGAGATGGGTGTTCCACGTCAATGTGGGATTGATTGATTGAATTGTCATCCCCACAGTTATGGAAAACTAACCACCTCATAATTTCCCGGGCAAATGAGTAGGAGGAGGTCGGACAACCTCTCGTCCTCTTTTCCACATCCAAACACCTCACTAAAACTATATCCCAAAAAGTTGGTCGAAATCTGAAGTAAGCGCTAAATCTTACCGAGGGACACAAAAAAATGTACTGAAAAATCTGTTTGATCACATGGAATTCCGGTTCATTTTTCAGACCCACAAAAATAAAATGTATGGTCAAATCTGTCCCATCACTTGGAATTTCATTTCATTTTTTGGAAAAACACGAATATAAATATGTATGGTCAAATCTGTCCCATCACTTGAAATCCTGTTTCATTTTTTCAGATAAACTATCGTTTTTGTTTGTTTTGCATTGGGCACTAGAGTAACTCGTCATATTGAGTTACCTAGTGATCGAGGCCATCAATTTTGAAGTTGAGCTAACGAGTTGGGTCGTTCGTTATTTCTCATAGTCATCCTGACCAGCCAGACATCGAGTATCGATCTTCATCATCTACATGCCCAACCGGTGGTTTGATCCGTTCAAATGACAGTTTTGAGCCCCGAGGTCTAAGTCCACAAAGAGCAATCGTGGATGATTCAAGATCTATGAAACCCTTTGTGCTCTTGTGGAACTAGTTCTCCGTGTCATTTAGGTCGTTCGTTTTTGTAGATCTACTAAGCTATCTAAAGGAGCATGAAACCCCAATGCCTCGAACCCCTGGTCTACAAAAAGGTAATCAACTTGCCTCGTAGAAGGCAAAGGCGAACAAACTCTCTCAATCTATGGGTAAGTTACAATTTTATAAACTCTAGTTCACTCAATACTCAATCATTTAATTGCAAGGGCAATATGAATGTCTTGAGCGTCAGAGAAGTTTTCGATTTTTTTGTAGGGTTCGCCCCCCTCCCCCAAATCTTGAGAAACATAGTGGGATTCATTTAGCAGTCTCAACCTTCTGACTAATTCCAGAAAGATAAATTTTGACATCAACAATTTTAACTTTTTTGGTCGTCTTTTGATCCTTTGAACTTAGTTACAAAATGTCAGTTTTGAGAAAAGTTGTTTGTTGTAGCCTTTAAATTTTGAGGAATAATGTGGTCCATGTGAAATAACGTGAAATCTGACTTTATTACGTAAAGCGACGTGCTAATCATGAGTAGAATCATTGCAACTGAACATGTAACATTTTTGGCTGAATTTCAATCCTTTGAGAGTAGTTGAAAAATTGTCAGTTTTGAAGAAAATGGTGTGCTATATACCTCTTGAAGTTTGAAGGAATTCTGGGGTCGGAATTTGAGAAAATTGTACTTGTTGATGTAAATTGACATGCTAATCAAGATTGATATATAACTTTGCAAATGAATTTTTTTTGGAAGACGACTACGATCTACTACGTACGTCGTGATATTTGACATTTGATACATCATAGATGTGATATGCTCGATAACTGCCGACTCAAAGATTAACAACACCGTGCCTATAGCCCAACAAAGACAATGGCCTCAAGCCGAACAACTTTATTATTACCTACTTAATAGTTGTGGTTATCACTATCAACAATTTTAGCATCAAAATATTATTTCATAAATTTTGACGAAAGAGAAATTTTTGAAGGACAAAACAACAAAAATATAAAAAGAAAAATTAGTGCAACTAAAATATTCTTTTTAATTGTATTTAATCTAGAAACCATAACGAATTATCGAACAGGCTTGTGAAAAGATTGGGAAAGCTTATTTATTTTCCATGATAATAGAACAAAACTAATATTAAACTGAGATATAAATTGAATAGATACAATCGAAATCATCACTATAGGATTGTGCCCTTAAAAGAATCATGCTTCATTCATAGTAGTGAAGCTTCAGTCGCCTTGGTTGCCGCACGGGACCTCAACTAGAGAGCTTATATAAGGGGAACTGTATAGGCTATCCGTACGACATAAAAATTCTGAAATACGAGTTCGGATATTATGTTCCTCCCAATATACTACAACATGAGGAATATAGGTTATGGCTTTTACGACCAACCTCTCGCCATCAAAAAACATGGGTGTTATATAAGGGTGATCGGAAAATAACTCCCTCTTTAACACATCCTTTCTCTTAAGTTTCCAATTATTGTTTTCATAATCGTGGAGTACCCAAATGACAAGCTCATCTTCTAGGGTAACGACTACAAGAGTGATTTCATCTTCTACAAGTGCAAGCAAAAGACGTGTATCCAATGGTGCAATGATTGCTTTTACGGCCATTTCAGATACACTCTTTGGTATTTGAATGATCTTGCTCTCTTCTTTATCCGCATTGAATGCAATAATAACTCCACTGTCGGTTAACCAATATATAACCCCTCGAAAGCAAACATGACTGGACCACATACCTACGAGCGTGTGCCTATGCAAGCCATAATCATAGCTTATCCTGGTAGTCTTGTTGGATTCTATCCAATGGCCTTTATCTGGATAGAAAATCTTGAAGCACAAACCCGTATTTGTTCCATACAAGCAAACTACTTTATAGTTGTTATAGTAATAGGGAGAGGAAGAAGTTGGGCCAAAGGCTAATGCAAAACTCGAATTCCAGTAGAATCGGGACGGAGGTGGAATAAAATGTTTTTTCTTGGTTAAAGGGTTGAAAATGCAGATGTAGTAGTCAAGCAAAAGGACGAGAAGTCCATGACAACTAGCTGAGAGGACAACTACAACATTATCCTCAGCAAACTGTTTAGGTGGTAAGTCAAGAAAGATGGTACTGGTTGTTGTATTAAGTAGATTGAGTAAAGGTTTTTGAACAATATTATTTGAAAGAGTTAAAGAAATAAAACTAGAAACATTTCGATTGGTTTGACGACTAGTATGTTGATTTACGAAGCAAGGAGTAGAGATCAAGGAATACCATCTTTTATTGATAAGTTTGAATGTAGTCACTTCTTTTGCAGGCAGTCGTATTAGAATTTCGGTAAGGAGATTGTTGTCAAGCTTGTCCATCACTGTTGTTGCTGTCATCGTACAGTAATCTACAACTCAAAAAGAGTGAGAGAGAATCATAAACAGATGAGGGTTGAAATACATGTTGAGATATGTGTGAAAGTTCATGTTAGTTGGTAGAATAGAAGATACAAACTAAAATAAAGAACACAATAGTTTACGTGGTTCGGTCGGAGGATCACTGACCTACATCCACGGAGAAAGCCATGAATGGCTATATTATATTATCTCCACAATCGTGGGATTGATTGGTTACAGACTCGATGACTCAATGTAACTCAATTCAATGTAAAATACATAGAGGTCACTTCTATTTATAGAGTGATTCGGGTATCTTATTTTCCTAGGACTCTATCTAGGATAAGTATAAATAATATCTTCATATATCTTGGACGGTTGATACGGATATCTACGGATCTCGATTCATCTCGATCTTTATACTCTAACACTCCCCCTCAAGTTGGAAGCGGAACTTGTGGAGTTTCCAACTTGAAAATTGAACTTGGAAAAGATGGATGTTGCTCGCATACGATATGATTCAAACTTGAACTTGAACTTGAACTTGAACTTGAACTTGTACTTGAACTTGAACTTGAACTTGAACTTGAACTTGAATTTTAATTTTTTTTGTTTAACGTCGAACAATTGTCAATGGTGCTAAATTTTTTGTCTGCAACTTGAACTTGTAATCAAACATAAACTTGATATAATAATATCGTCTTTCTTAAGCTTGAATCTCATTCTTTTCTTCTTTGCTTTATTTCTTTCTCCAACTTAAATAAAAATTTGATGAGAGGGAGGTGAGCTTCAAATTTATCAACAAACTAAGGAGGAACAGATACCATATGTAGTTGATGATGGAAGAGAGGAACCGGTGGATCCACGAAGAGGATGATGAAGACATAGTGTCACAAAAAGAAGAGATAGGTGACAGAAAGATAGCGTCTAGAAACCATGTGAAATTTCACACTCACGTGAGAGAAACCATGAGGGAGAGAGATTTAGTCGAGAGAGAGGGTTATGGCCGAGAGAGAGAGATTACACCATGGGAATTATCGATCTTGAATGATCAGGAGAGAGATATATTCGTCGGATCACAAACCGAGAGGAAGAGGGATGATTACTCACAAAACTGGAAAAAAAATCAGTGGTGGCTAATAAGGTGATGTCCAAATAGATGAAGGATTTCGATTGGTCGAAGGAAAAGCCGCGAAAGTCGATCGGCCAAAAAAAGGAAGTTCGCAATCCAATTTCTGGTGAGCTGGACAGACGGAGTTCGAAAAACCAAAATTCAATTAGTTTTGAAAAAAAAAATCACAACATTGAATACATCAAACAACGTTGGAGGCGAGAGATTGAATACGATGAATATCGAGATGAAGCAAAAATTGTAGTAGTATATCCTACTAAATATGATTTGAAGGTGGTGTAATTGGTGAGATTAGAGAGTGACCTCCAATGATGTGTGGAAATTTGCGACTCTTCATTAACAAATCCACGACAGTGATGATTGGACGATAAATACAACAAAGAAATTGTTGGAACTTGGGGAAACTTAATCCGGATGCAAAAGAAACGATTCAGCAAAGACCGTTTTGAGAAGAGAGGGAATGATGGATTAAGGTGAACACATCGCAGCCGATGGAACGACAATATTAAGGCGAGTAAAAAGATATTGGAAAGTTGTGGAATCTGGAATACGGATTGCTTGAAGCACATCGAATATTAGAATGATTACACAAGATGATCTTGGATATGATTTCTTCTTGAAAATCCATAAGAAGATGATCGATTGATAACGAAATCACAACGATTGGAAAAAAACGTCGGGAAACTTCTCGTTCTAAAAACAAGTACATTGAACGGGATTTAGTCTCTTCTGGAGTAAATAAAATTAAAAAGTAGTAACCTTAGATTTGAAGAAGATGACCAAATATCTCTCCAGGAACAAAAATAAAAGGAGAGACTGCTAAAACACATAGAATCAAAATCAAAGGGAGCTTCACCATTGTCAATGGGAAGAGAGAGAAAGAGATTGAGATTTTTGTAAACCCATCCAGGAGATTTCTATACTTACTAGAGAATCAATTAAATAAACTAGGCTTTGTTTTGAAAAAAAAACAAGAACTCACGGATGAAATAGCCTTCAATGCACGTGGGATTTGTTCTTCATATCTCATGATGATTGAAGCACGAGAACTCAAATAAGACTTTGTAATAGTCCATCAATTAATCTCTTTTCTTGGCTTCAAGAAGAGTAATAATCAACAGAAAATTTTGGAAGAGTCCAACAACTCGACGAAGTGACCCAAAGGTAGAATTACGACGAAAGAAAATCGTCGAAAATAGCGGAAGCAAAAGAAATTGATGAAACAGGATTGATGAATTTAATCGATAAAAAAAAATCGAGAATTTACGAAAGTTTGATCAGGATTGCCTAACCTGCTCTTGATACCATGTGAAAGTTCATGTTAGTTGGTAGAATAGAAGATACAAACTAAAATAAAGAACACAATAGTTTACGTGGTTCGGTCGGAGGATCACTGACCTACATCCACGGAGAAAGCCATGAATGGCTATATTATATTATCTCCACAATCGTGGGATTGATTGGTTACAGACTCGATGACTCAATGTAACTCAATTCAATGTAAAATACATAGAGGTCACTTCTATTTATAGAGTGATTCGGGTATCTTATTTTCCTAGGACTCTATCTAGGATAAGTATAAATAATATCTTTATATATCTTGGACGGTTGATACGGATATCTACGGATCTCGATTCATCTCGATCTTTATACTCTAACAATATGTGATAACGGATCGAGAAGTGGGACGATCAAGACTAATCCAGGATATTATATCTTCCATATCTTCTAATATCCTAGATTAGTCTTGATCGTCCCACCTTCGCCTTCTCGATCCGTCTCATGTATCACATATCTTAACAATACAAAAACCCTAAAAAGAGAAAGAGAGAGAGAATCATGCATGAGTACCTGATCGAGTTGTGGGTTTCATCCTCCTACTCCTAAAGTTACTTAGCAGTCGTCTTGCGTTTCAAAACCATTATTTCGGTTGAACTTGCTGGTGATCGTGCAGTAAAGGACGAATCGTCTTTAGTTTGGAGTCCAAAACCCTAATTGAAGTTCCAAAGTGTTGCAGTATCACGACCTAATAACGAGTCGGTTTGGTCTGGTGAGAGGAAGGAGAATTTTTGTTAGGTCATCGTCCCTTTAGGGAATACTGCATATGTTGCATTGGGTATATACTCTTCTCTCTTTTTATATGGCGGTGGCTTTGGGGTATAAAGGAAAATCTCCCGGACATGAAGACTTAGTCAATCGATATTGACTTACCGGGCATATTTATCTTTTAAACGGAAAACTTTCGTGATAGAAAATTTCCCCATAATCTTTATCTTCTCTCTCTCTCTCTCTCTACCTCCATAACTTCCGACCACCATCACCATTTCCGACTACCACCATCATTTTCGACCACCGACCACTTCACACACGGTCTCTCTTTCGTTGTTTCACACAGTTTTTCTCTCTCTTGCTCGTTCCCCCCCCCCTCTCTCTCTCTCTCTCTCTCTCTCTCGTCTCTCTTCCTATACCCTAGACCTCGAGAAGGGTTTAGATCTCGTGACCAGCCGACCACCAAATGGTTTGTGTCTGGCCTACCACGAGTCATCATTCATCACTGGTCGGTCACGAAATATTTCATTTTCGACCAATCACAAAACCCTCGAGGAGGGATTCGCAAAAAACCCTCCTCGAGGTCTGGTTCCGGCGAAGGGAACACTTCCCTTCGCCAGATGTCGTGTGTGTGTGAGAGAGATAGGGGGTGAGAGATGGACATGACAGTAAGAGAGAGATAGAATAAGGGAGGGGGAAAGATCGTGAAAAATAGTGTGTGTGAGAGAGAGAGAGAGAGTCATTGAGAGTGCACCAGAGAGAGAGAGATGAAGATTAAGAAGCAAATTTTAATCAAGTTTTTTGGCTTAACAATAAATATGCCTTCTAAATCAATTTTGATTGACTAGGTCTTTATGTCCCGAAGATTTTTATTTATGCCCTAAAGTCGTAGAACCCCCACCTTTTATCTTAAGTCTCCCAAGAATATAAAAAGTTAAAAATGCATATGAAATCTTGGTTAGAAATTTGATTTACATCAATTTTGAGCAATTCTCACATTTACGAAAAAAATTCAAAATTCAAAATTCAAAATTCAAAGGCCACATAGCACGAGAATTTTCTTCAAAACTAGTAATATTTTGAATTTTCTTCAAAACTAGTAATATTTTCGGGTTATTTCTCGATTGGCCCCCAAAAGTATGACCAGCTTTTCGCGTGGCCCTCTAAAGTACCAAAAATACCCAGATGGCCCCTTTTGTATTTTTCGAGACATTGACTAAAAAGTCAGATTTTAACTTTCGAAGGCTACCCTTTTGTCTTTTTCTTCTCTTATTTTTGGTTAAGTCCCTCATAATTATCTCTCTTTATTTTCTATCTTCATCATCGTCTTCTTCTTCTTCCCTTTCTCTCTCTGCAAAAAAACCTCCATTAATGGAGCTAGCTCCTGGATATTTTTTTTTAACCTTCTTAAAATCCGAAAAAAAGTTGAAGAACAAATAAAAAATGATCCAGATATAAAGTAGAGTAGTGCTACCTAGTAATAACTATGTTTTTTTCGAAATCCAAGAACGTTAAAAGTGGAGATTTCATACAGATCTCTTGTTTGAATCAACATTTTCACTTAAGTTTCTAAATTCAATTAAGCCAACATAATTGTCCTATGGTACAAGATTCAATCTATATAATCAATTAGAACGGTTTTAGTGCCATGACAGAAGTTGTATCTATAAATCTTAGCCATCAATTCTCATTTATAAATCACTGTCCTTCCCTCAAACTTCTCTAATTACATCCTACGTTTCTAAATTAAATTGAATATCTTCAGCTCCTTCACAATCCTCAAACTTTTCCACCCATTCTCCTATCCAGTATCCACCTTCAATTTCACATAATCTTAACGATCAGTAAAGGAAAACTAACATCCAATGTGAAGCCCCAAGCCTTAGTAGTATATTGTCCCAATTTAGACACCCAGGCCCAAGCTTAACAGGTACAGGGTTTTGCTCTTGGTGATGGCTCCACAAGCCCACCCAAAAGGCATCGTCGCTTACCAAGCTTGAGCATACACCTATAGCCTCGACTCCAGACACTCTCGCAACCGACGTGGTACAATCACAATCGATCAAACCCTGTACCTCTCCTCTCACTTCTTAGTTTAACATTATCCTCAGCAAACTGTTTAGGTGGTAAGTCAAGAAAGATGGTACTGGTTGTTGTATTAAGTAGATTGAGTAAAGGTTTTTGAACAATATTATTTGAAAGAGTTAAAGAAATAAAACTAGAAACATTTCGATTGGTTTGACGACTAGTATGTTGATTTACGAAGCAAGGAGTAGAGATCAAGGAATACCATCTTTTATTGATAATTTTGAATGTAGTCACTTCTTTTGCAGGCAGTCGTATTAGAATTTCGGTAAGGAGATTGTTGTCAAGCTTGTCCATCACTGTTGTTGCTGTCATCCTACAGGAATCTACGACTCAAAAAGAGAGAGAGAATCATAAACAGATGAGGGTTGAAATTAATACATGTTGAGATATGTGATAACGGATCGAGAAGTGGGACGATCAAGACTAATCCAGGATATTATATCTTAGAATTACAAAAGATGTTATCAGAATGCAATCTATCTAAACGATTTAGTCTTAATTATATAGCAGACTACTACCAGAATATACCATTAAAGGAAATTTATTATAATCCTTAACAATTTAGACATCATGCAATCGATCTATCTCAACATTTTAGACATCTTGCTTAAATCCGTAATCGATTTAGTCTTTATCTAAACGATTTAGTCTTTGTTGATAAAGAATATACCATTATAATCCTTGAATTAATGGTATATTCTTTGTTAAAAATTTCCTTTGTAATTTTTCTCTTTATCGGTATTTTGAAGATTAAGTCTGGTTTCTGCTCATCTTTGTAAGTTTTCTCTTTATCTCTATATTCACCATGGAGTTGTACCGCTTTCTATGTGAATAAAGCAGCTGAAAAGGAAAGAGGTGTTCCAAGGCTTGTAGTAAATTACAAACCTTTGAATGATGCTCTGAAATGGATTAGATATCCTATTCCAA
>BEHA01000590.1:740656-754028 GCA_002897215.1 Eschscholzia californica subsp. californica
ATTTTTTAACAATAGTTGATGATTATTCTAGATGCACTTGGATATTTCTTCTCCCAAATAAATCCGATACTACCAAGTACGTCACTAATTTCACAACATTCGTTTCAAATCAATTTAAATATCACATTAAAAAATTCAAATCCGGTAATGGTTCAATCTTGATTCCCAAGATTCAAACCTTCCGATCCGACAATGGTTCTGAATTTATGAACCATGAATTACAAACTTGGTTCCAAAATCATGGAATCTCCCACCAAACTAGTTGCACCTACACCCCTCAACAAAATGGGGTCGTAGAACGTAAACATAGACATATTTTGGAAGTGGCGCGATCTTTACGCCTTCAAGCACATCTCCCTCTTTCTTTTTGGGGTGAATGTGTCGTTACCGTAGTGTATTTAATAAATAAGTTGCCCACTCCCGTTTTACATGGAAAATCTCCACACGAAAAGTTGCTAGGTTCTCCTCCTAACCTCAACCATCTTCAAGTTTTTGGTTGTTTATGTTACTTCCGTCATCCTATCGTTAAGACAAAATTAGATCCTCGAGCCTCTCCGGGTATGTTTATTGGCTATCCTAATGGCCAAAAAGGCTTTCGTATATATGATTTCTCTACACGAAAGATAATTACTTCTCGTGATGTTATCTTCCACGAAGACCGATTTCCAATGACATCTATTCCCACTTCTAGGAAACGACATTTTTTATCCATTACTGATGACAGCTCATTTCAACATCCTTCCACTTTGATGTCTAATCGGGTGGCTGCCCTCAGAAGTCGTTCTCCTTCACCCACGGCTCCAACCGTGGAGCTACCCACTACGGGCACTCCTGTCCCCTCAACAATACAAAATCTGTCTACAGGCACCTCCCACCTGCCTCATCCTTCTACGTCAGGTCCTTCATCACCTACCCATGGGCCATATCCAGCCCCTCCAAGCATCACGTCTCCTCATAATTCCGACACCTCGTTAGCAGGTTCACCCACTTAACCGGTTCCATCTAGTGATTCCCAGATGGACACACATCGGCCTCAACGTTCAAGACGCCCACCAAAACATTTATCAGACT
Organism: Eschscholzia californica subsp. californica; assembly: GCA_002897215.1. NCBI lineage: Eukaryota > Viridiplantae > Streptophyta > Magnoliopsida > Ranunculales > Papaveraceae > Eschscholzia > Eschscholzia californica. Next base: position 741,728 of record BEHA01000590.1, read on the forward strand.
ACATTTGTCAATCGTCTACTAACCCATCCATTCCTTATCCTATGACCAATTACATGTCCCTTGATGTATTCTCAAAGCATCATCAAGTATTTATTGCATCTGTTATTTCAACTGTGGAACCTACTTCTTATTCACAAGCTATGAAGTCCCCAGAATGGCGAAATGCTATGTCAAAAGAAATTTTGGCACTGGAATCAAATAACACTTGGTCCATCGTTGATTTACCTCCTGGCAAACGACCCATTGGTTGCAAATGGGTCTACAAAATCAAATTTCGCTCTGATGGATCGGTTAAACGATACAAAGCTCGGCTTGTCGCCAAGGGTTATACTCAAATAGAAGGTCTGGACTATCATGACACATTCGCTCCGGTAGCCAAGTTGGTCACTGTCCGTATCCTTCTCTCCATTGTCGCAATCAAGGGTTGGTCACTTCACCAACTTGACGTCAACAATGCTTTTCTCCAAGGAGATCTCAATGAAGAAGTCTTCATGAAACTACCACCTGGTTTTTCCAAACAGGGGGAGTCCAAAGTTTGTCATTTACACAAGTCCCTCTATGGCCTCAAACAGGCTTCTCGTCAATGGTTCTCGAAATTCTCCTCAATTCTCTTAAAAAAGGGTTTCACTCAATCCCTCTCTGACTACTCTCTCTTTTCTTTCACCACTTCATCCACATCTCTTTATGTTCTGGTATATGTGGATGACATCATAATTACTGGAAATAATGATTCGGCAATTTCCAAACTCAAAATTTTCCTCGATCAAATATTTTCTCTAAAAGATCTCGGACGTCTACAATACTTTCTCGGCATTGAAGTTTCCCGATCTTCAAAGGGTATTTTCCTATGTCAAAGAAAATACGCTCTCGATATTCTCGCAGATTCAGGTCTCACTGCATCACGACCTTCTCCCTTTCCGATTGAACAAAAACTCCGTCTTAGCCCTTCAGATGGTGATTGTCTTTCTGATCCCTCTGTCCATCGTCGTCTAATTGGACGATTACTCTATCTTACCGTCACTCGTCCTGACATTACCTATGCAGTTAATAATCTTAGTCAATTTCTTCAAAATCCTACTAACATTCACCTTGAAGCGGCACATCGTGTCCTTCGTTATCTGAAAGGTTCTATTAATCATGACATATTTCTTTCGGCCAATAGCTCCCTCCACGTCACTGGCTATTGTGACTCTGACTGGGCAGGTTGTCCCACGACTCGACGTTCCACTACAGGATACTTTACTAGGATAGGTTCAAGCCCTTTGTCATGGAAGTCAAAGAAACAACCCACAGTTGCAAAGTCTTCAGCTGAAGCTGAATATCGAGCACTCGCTAATCTTACTTGTGAACTCCAATGGATTAAATCCCTTCTTATGGATTTCGGCATTACTCATTCTTCACCAATGTCCGTCTATTGTGACAATCGCGCGGCACTTCACATCGCGGACAATCCGGTTTTTCATGAACGAACCAAGCATATTGAAATAGACTGTCATTTCGTTCGTGAAAAAATAAAGACAACACAATTGCTCCCCGTTTTACATCAACAATCGATCAACTAGGCGACATCTTCACAAAACCACTAGGTGGCGACATTTTTCAGAAGACTATTGGCAAGTTGGGCATCATCTCAATTTCTGCTCCAACTTGAGGGGGAGTATTAAGGACACCACAAGAGCCGACCACCAACCCATCCAACTCGGCTAGACTCGGCAAGGAGACCATGAATAGATAAGGATAAAACCAAATCCTTGGTGCCTTAGACTTACCATACTAGTTATTATTCCATGTATAATATGTTACCATTTCCTATAAGTTTCTATTTCATGTAAGTTTCCATTTCATGTATATCCTACCATATCTACATATACCTATATATAATACCATATACTAGTTGTAATAGATATAGAGAAAATACAAAAGATTAAATTGCAATTATATATTCATCTCTTTGTTCTCTGTTTTCCTTCTTACTCCATCATCTTCTCACTTTGGTTCATTAGTATTAAGAGACCATTAGTCTCTTCACACCTTCACAATCCTCAAACTTTTCCACCCATTCCCCTGAAGGATATGATGCCTAAAGTCTGAAGGAATGGTATCCTTCCGAAGGAGTGTCCTTCGACCAAGGATGCAATGCGTGCAATTTGGCTAATAGGATCTTAATGACCTTACTCGAAAGATCATTAGTCCGGTCCAATTAGGGGTCGTAATGCTTAGCTAGAAGCCAACTACGATCGTCGAATCAAGAGTTGATTCGCGGCTAACATAGACCGGATCCTACAAGGGTTACACAACAGAGTAATGATTTGAACGGAGAGAATTGACTAGATGGATAATGGCAAATAAGTGGATTGGATCCATTATTGGTAAGTCCTGAAAGATTCGGAGAAGTCCGAAGAGATAAACATGTCCGGGCCCAAAAGGGAGGCCCGGAATGGCTTTAGGGAGGCCGGCCATGTGACGGCCGGCCAAGGCAATAGGGCCGGCCAAGGCAATAGGGCCGGCCAAGGAAGCCCATAAAGGGCTATGTTGGCCGGCCACTTAAAGAGACCCAATGGAGGGTAGTTTGGGTGTTGCCTAATAATTAGGTTTATGGAATCCTAGTCTGAGTCTAATACCTCTTCTAGGGATTTCTATATATACCTAATTATACAACCTAAAGAAAGAGACATGCAACTGAGTGTCTGAAAGAGTTTCAGAATATACATCTCAGAGAGAGAGAGAGAAAAGGAGTTTTCTCAAGTATCTAGTCAAGAAGAAGGAGTTCTTCATCTCAACCTTCAAGAAGGTCCTAGCTGACTGAAAGGAGGGAGTTCAAGTCATTACTCGGTGTCTCAAGTAGAGGAGCTACACTTGGAGCTCTTATCTTCCGAATACTGGTCGGAATTTAGTTCGTGGGAAAGCGATTAAGAGGTAATCATCTTTCCAATCTAGTTCATTGGTATGTTCATGTATAGATCCTGGAAACTAGTGTTAAACATATGATGTTTGAGATTCCGCTACCAAAACTAGACAATTAAGTGTATGAGATACACTAGGTTATTCCCCATCAGTGGCATCACGAGCCGTTTGCATGAACTATCTTTGACTAGACGAATTAGATTCATACTTGAACAACTAGATATTAGTGTTTTTGATGTTTGAATAGAGATTCAAGCATAAGTTTGATGAGATCAAATTAGGGTTTTGGATGAGATTCATGACCTAGAAACACTAGAAACATAGTTTTATGAAAAGAGTTTTCATAAACAAGCTTTAGGGTATTAGAATTTTGATAAAAATCATCAAAACCAGGAAGATTGGTTGATGAATTGATAAAAAACAGTACCTAACAGCAGCTGGAACAAAGAAAAACAAAAGAAAAATCAGTTGGAACGGTTGGATTTCCAAAAAGTTTGGAAACCCTACTGGCCGGACCGGCCAGGACGCGACCGGGCCGGACCAGCACGTCTCGGACAGACAGTCCTAGACAGACAGGGACTGGAAATCCCAGTCCGTGAAGGACCGGGAATCCTAGTCCGAGCTAGACTAGGAGTCCGAGACTCCCGGGTCTCGGACATCCCAGAGCGTCTAGGACGCGTCTGGGATATCCCAGTCCAACACGGACTAGGAGTCCGAGACTCTCGGGTCTCGGACGTCCCAGCGCGTGGAAGACGCGTCTGGGATATCCCAGTCCGAGACAGAATAGGATTCCGAGACAGGAGCGTCTCGGATATCCCTGACGCGTCTGGGACGCGCTCGAGGGAACCTATTTAGAGTCTCGGTCTAGGACCGAGACACTGGACGAGTGTCCGGATGCATCCAGGATGCGTCTGGAGCAACCAGAAGCATCTCGGATGCGACTGGAAGCTTCCGGACGCGACTGGGATGCGACCGGAGCATCCAGAAGCGTCTAGGACGCGTCTGGACGCGTCTAGGACGCGTCTGGACGCGTCCAGAAGACATCCAAGATAGGATGGCCTTGCCGTCTGTGCACAGAAGCGTCTGGGACGCGACTGTGGAGCATGGGTGCATCTCGGACAGAACATCCGAGATGGCACATGTGCTGTCCCAAGGCCAGACACGTCTGGGACGCGTCTGGGAGTTCCAACAACTCTCGGATTGAGCACCCGAGAGGGATATAAGGCGACCGGATGGTCTGGACGCGTCTGGGACGCGACCAGGACGCATCCTAGACATCTCACCCGAGATGTCTATGGTCTGTCCTAGGACAGAAGCGTCTAGCTGGGCTAGGACGCGTCTGCGCGAGAGACCAAGCACGGAAGGAAGGTGCTGTCTCTAGGACCGGACCTTGACCAGGTTGAGTCAAGAGTTGACCAGAGACCAGTCAAGGGCTTTTGACCAGGGTTGACTCAGATCTTTTTGAGTCAAGGGCTTTTTGGGCCATGATCTGAAAGGGAGTTTTTCAGACTTTTCTCCCGGTTCCGAGCATAATTTTTCCGACATAGACCCGGGTTAAAGGAGAACCCGAACGGAGTTTTTCCTTATATTGATTTTGGAAACAATTAAGGAAGAAACGTAATGTGCTTCTATTTTGAGTATTGAGAATACGAAACTTTAGAGCCATTAGACATAGAGATGTCACAAAATTCCCACGAATAGCTATACGATACATAGCAAAACCTAGAAACGAATCTAGGATACATACTTTATTTATTATGATTGTCATATTATTGTATGTATGGATGTATGTGATTGCGTAGAATAGTATACCTTTAGATAGGATTATCGTTTCTTGTTCTAAGCGCAAGGAGTTGTGCCCGAATAATACTTAGAGTATAGGGTCTTAGAATCTATTGACGAACTGAATGATGAGATCATGGTTCAAGTGGGAGTAGTCAATAGAGGTTCTTGGATATGGATCCAATCGAACCATAGGCGAACAAGAAATAAACTTAAAAGATGGGATCTTTTAAGGGGTAATACTAAGATTTAACAAATCATTACGCAAACCCACATAAACTTTTACGTAATAAATCATGAATGGTTATGCAAGAGTTCACAGTAACGCAACTTAATAAATTACGTAATAAGTCCCAAAAGGAATTTTGAGTAAAGCCTACCCAGATTAAGACACCTGTTGAGCCCTTGTTCATCGATGGTGGGTCATGCCAAAGCAGGGTGCCATCTTTTACCTCGGGACAATACGGGTAGATCTATGAAGAGGTCTACATGTCTAAATGGTTATTCTCAAACGAGTCAGCAAAAGGGTTTTGGACTTCGAGGCTAAAGGACGATTTAATGTTTAAATCGTTAACCAAGAGTCATATGAGATATGATCAGTAAGGAGTTACTCACCCAGGACGAAGAATTAAGGGCAGTGCCAAAGTACGCTTAATTTCGAAGGAATGGGATCTTGGAATTATATTATTCTAAGGGGACAACAAAAGTAGAATAATATAGGCAAATTAAGAAAATTGCCGGGATAACAAGTTTAATCACTTTCGCATTTCTTACATGTAGTTTAATTATGACAACGAACATCTTCAACCTCTATACCATACTTGAGAAATTGAACGATGCCAACTTCGTTCAATGGGAGAGGAACCTGAGAAAGGTTCTAGGAGAAAGCGCAGAAATATTGGACATTCCGATCCCCGTGCTTTCAGAAACTTCTTCTGATGAAGAACGTAAGCAAGTAGACGATATTCGAAGGAAGTCAGCGCCAGTAACCGGTTTAATGCTAATTGCCATGGAAAGAAAATATATAGATATGTTCATTGAAATGGAGGCATACACCATTATTCGACGACTAAGAGAAGTGTTTGGAACACAATGTCGAATAGAAAAATTTAGAATCACAATGGTGACACTGGGAATGCGACTGGAGAAAGGGAAACCCGTCCGTTATCATGTTTTGGAGATGATTGATCACTTCAAAGACATGGAATGGATGGGGTCTCCTATGCCAGTCGTAATGGCAGTTGACATCATCCTGGATTCATTGGATGAAAGGTTTCAGGATGTGGTAGCAAACTTTGAAGATAAGTTTGGACGGGTATCCTTCGAAAGTCTACTGGCGATTCTGGAAGTTGCTGAAAGTAGGTTCAGCACCCCTGAAACTCTAGAAGAGATTCTAGGAGTTCAGGAGACTGTAAATACGGGAACGGAAGACGTTAGAAGAAGGAAGTCGTCTGGCAAGAGAATGGGCAGGAAAGCACCAAGACCCAGAACTATCCTTCCTAACAAGAGATGTCTTGTGTGCGGTAGTACATCTCATATTCGATTAAGAGATTGCCCGCGATTCTTGGAAGAACTAAACGACGGAGCTGGGAGTTTCGGTCAAGGTAAAAATTATTAAAAGTTATTCAATTAAATACACATTCCTCGAAGTATGTGATACCTAAAAGACTCTTATCATTATGAATGACAGGAGCAAGAGGGAGCTGAGTATTTATTGAAGAGGAGATGAACCTGTCGAAAGCTGAAAAGGCAAGAGTTGCTGGAAAAGCTCAAGAAGGATCATAGACTCGATAGGCAATACTTTAAAGTAGTTTTAGTATTTCTTTTTCTTTTTAGAACATTGACTCTGTAATGAGATTATGGGAGTGAATAAAATATGAGATATTTTATGATGTTCTTAAAAGAGCCTATCTAACTTTTAAGTAATTTTAACGAATGATCCGACTTAATCATTCTAAATCTTGTAAGAGTACAAGAGTTCAGTTAATCGTGAAAAATAATGTTGGACATGAGAGTCTGCGATTAATGTGATTAGAATGGACGTGAGACTTGATTGTGGAGAAGTTTTGGAAACAAATCCTAAATCGAGAAGCGGATCTGGATGACTAAAGAATATGATGAGATCATAAGTTCGATAGTCATCGTTCTTCCAAAACACAAAGTCTAATACGTATCTGCCAAACCACTAAAAACCTAGAAAAGCTATAGTGAATAATTGAGTCCATCTGGATATGGATATTATTTTAGAAGGAGTTCTAAAATTTGTCAATTATTCTAATGTCTAAAGCGTGTTAGACATAAGTTCTTCAAGAAGAAGAACGGGGTTTTCTCGCCAATCATCGGAACACAATGAGATTGTTTCTCTCGATGGTGTCTTTATTTAAAGGAGGGTCCTTCTAAGAAGACAAGTGGGAGGAAAAATCGAATGGGATTCGATAATGAGCAACAAGAGGAAGTAAGGAGTTACTTGCCTTAAAACGAAAGAGAGTAAGAGTTACTCGGCTTACGTGACAAGGGATGTCGACTTGAATGGTTCAAGGGACGATCGCCTGGAAACTTCTTAAGGAGTTAAGAAGGTTGCTCAAAAACCCCAAGGAATCTTTAGAAGATTCAAAAGAACTATAGCAGAAACCACTCTGAAATTGGATCGGAAATCCAAAGAGATAAGAGTAAGAATGGTTAAATCTTGTGAGACAAGAAGGTAAGTGGGAGTGAAACAAGCGTTTTTTCAGGTCCTGTATGTAGGAGACATACAAGAAAGGACAAGAAGACGAGGGTGAATTAACCATCAAAAGTCTATGGAGATAGACCAGAAGATGATAAAGACTCGTTCAAAAGGAGTTTTGAAGAGGTCTGAATAAGAAGATCTCTTGGAGAGAAATTCTACCCAACTCCCGTGATAAACATGGGAGAGACACTTATGTTAGAAAACATAAGAACGATCATGAGATGATTGTTGTTTACCCGAACATCTAAAAATACTTGGAGTACGAAAAGATGTCGTCGCCCATACAAGTCAGAAGATTGAAGAAAGTCATAAAAGTAATCTTCCGAAAATAAAGATAGGAATCTTTTAGGAAGGGCTAACAGGTGGAAAAGAGTTTTCCATGCTGGGAGTCGTTACTTAACTCTACTAGATAAGAAAGTAAAATTAGAACTTGGGAAGTACTAGTTTCAGTGGGAGAAAACTGATATTATCATAACAGCTTACGAAGAGTTCGAAAGCAAGATAATAACAAAGCGAAGTGAAAAGGAAACTAAACTGTCACCTTAGAATGATCATGAGATGCTCGGATCTAAGGAATTAGGATCCAGGAAGGAGAATCCTAAGATGACTTGTAAAATTGAGAACGTGAAGGAGTTCACGCGGGTGCTCAAATTTTACAGACTCTTGTTATCCGAAATAAACTAGGTTTATTTCGTCATCTAAATTGTGGTTTAGAATTTAGACGACAGTCCAAAAGGATGGAGTGTTCCAGGTGGGCTTATTAGATACGAGATCTAATGAAAGAAACCCTACTAAGTGGACATGGAAGCACATCATCCTACTATCCCTAGTCCAGGTCATTAGTTGGACAATAATGACTTAGGAAGACTAGCATGAGTGATTGATAAGATAACGCTGTTTCTTGGACTATGGGAATAGGAGTATTCAAAGGTCAACTTCATGGGTGTATAGTTGATACACTGTAAACCCGCCGAATGAGAGTACTTCAAGAGTTGAAGTTATAAGATGTCATAACTCTCATTCAAACAAATTGGAGAGATTCCTCAAAACATGAGTACTCACTCAGTTTATGGAAGGAATGTCGAACTTTGGTACCGTCAAACGCCATCCGTAAAAAAGTGGTTATAAAAGGGGCATACTGGGGGAGACAGGATAGACATGAAATTGAGTGGGAGTACAAGAATGGATTATGTTTTCCTGAGTAAAATCAGGATAAAGTATCTCCGGGCCACTTGATGAGAAACAACTGAAAAATGCATGGCCGTGCTCAAACGGATTAAGAGTTAATCGTTTGGATTAGAAGTTGTTCTCGGGATCAAGAGAGTCTGATGAATATGACATATCAGATGAGATACGAAAAAACATGGGAATCGAGCATTGCACTTGTTCTAAGTACAAGTGGGAGACTGAAGGATATGATGCCTAAAGTCTGAAGGAATGGTATCCTTCCGAAGGAGTGTCCTTCGACCAAGGATGCAATGCGTGCAATTTGGCTAATAGGATCTTAATGACCTTACTCGGAAGATCATTAGTTCGGTCCAATTAGGGGTTGTAATGCTTAGCTAGAAGCCAACTACGATCGTCGAATCAAGAGTTGATTCGCGGCTAACATAGACCGGATCCTACAAGGGTTACACAACAGAGTAATGATTTGAACGGAGAGAATTGACTAGATGGATAATGGCAAATAAGTGGATTGGATCCATTATTGGTAAGTCCTGAAAGATTCGGAGAAGTCCGAAGAGATAAACATGTCCGGGCCCAAAAGGGAGGCCCAGAATGGCTTTAGGGAGGCCGGCCATGTGATGGCCGGCCAGGCCCTAAGTGGGCCGGCCAAGGAAGCCCATAAAGGGCTATGTTGGCCGGCCAATTAAAGAGACCCAATGGAGGGTAGTTTGGGTGTTGCCTAATAATTAGGTTTATGGAATCCTAGTCTGAGTCTAATACATCTTCTAGGGATTTCTATATATACCTAATTATACAACCTAAAGAAAGAGACATGCAACTGAGTGTCTGAAAAAGTTTCAGAATATACATCTCAGAGAGAGAGAGAGAGAGAGAAAAGGAGTTTTCTCAAGTATCTAGTCAAGAAGAACGAGTTCTTCATCTCAACCTTCAAGAAGGTCCTAGCTGACTGAAAGGAGGGAGTTCAAGTCATTACTCGGTGTCTCAAGTAGAGGAGCTACACTTGGAGCTCTTATTTTCCGAATACTGGTCGGAATTTACTTCGTGGGAAAGCGATTAAGAGGTAATCATCTTTCCAATCTAGTTCATTGGTATGTTCATGTATAGATCCTGGAAACTAGTGTTAAACATATGATGTTTGAGATTCTGCTACCAACACTAGACAATTAGGTGTATGAGATACACTAGGTTATTCCCCATCATCCCCTATCCAGTATCCACCTTCAATTTCACATAATCTTAACTATCAGTAAAGGAAAACTAACATCCAATGTGAAGCCCCAAGCCTTAGTAGTTATTGATATTGTCCCAATTTAGACACCCAGGCCCAAGCCTAACAGGTACAGGGTTTTGCTCTTGGCGATGGCTCCACAAGCCCACCCAAAAGGCATCGTCGCTTACCAAGCTTGAGCATACACCTATAGCCTCGACTCCAGACACTCTCGCAACCGACGTGGTACAATCACAATCGATCAAACCCTGTACCTCTCCTCTCACTTCTTAGTTTAACTTCCACTCATAACCATCTACTAGTATCATATATATGAACATAGCTCAGACATAAAACTCTCTATTGGAATGCAACATTGTTCCATAAATCGATTTGTGGGTTTATTGAACAGTACCTATTAAATATCATCTCGTATAATGGATACTTTTCGTCAAGATCTTAGACTCCCCGGTGTTCGTCGACATGACAAATTTTATTCATGTATCTACAAGATTGTACAATCTCATTTTGCAAGTACATTTGTCTTTGATTATAACCAAATTTTCTTTCAATCTATACTTGTTTACAAAATTCTAACAAGAATCATTTCGATTATCCTCGAACGATTAACTAGTAAAATATCAGTTCAAACCACTTTGTATAGAAACAATGCTTGTTGAATTATAAAATTAAACATGATCTTCATGATAAAGAACTCATCTCATGAACTATGACCATTTATATAACAAATCAAAAAACCCATAAAGAATATAACTTAGATATGAAGACAAGAAACTCAGCTGGAATTAAATTGAAATCAAAGTCATATGAGAGAGAGAGAGAGAGAGAGAGAGTAAAAACCCTAGGTTACTGATTAGATGCGTAGCTGAATTGGTGTTAGGGTTTTATGGTAAAGTAAACCCTAGGACGTTAAACCAGTGGAAGAGGAAATGCTATAGAGAGAGACAAAATAACCTTTAACCTGTAAAGTGGGGAATTAGGGTTGGAACTCGTCTCTCCGTCAGAACGCCGAAGAAGATGAAGTGAAATAATAGAGGGAAGTCAAAAAATGAACAGGACGATGGGTGCACTATTTCTGAATAGCTCGAATTTTAACTAAATCATCTTTTTGATCCTGAGTTTTGTCAAATGGACCATTTGACCCTCAAAATTGGAAGAGTTAGATATTTTTTGGAAGTGGCTAAAGGCACCGGCGGAATTACAGTTTTGTCTGATAATACCTAGTACGGACTGGGTGTCTACTGGGGAGGCACCTAATCTGCACCCATCTCACCCATCTTTTGCTTTCTTCTTCTTCTTCTTCTTCTTCTTCTTCTTCTTCTTCTTCTTCTTCTTCTTCTTCTTCTTCTTCTTCTTCTTCGTATCATCATCATTATCATCATAACGTTATTATGGAAACGGTTTTGTTTCTAAATCTATCATCATCGATCTACAATAAGAACTAAGAAGTTAGAGAGATAAAGACTCTTGTTTTAGAGAGAGTAAGATAGTAAAAATGCCATGGGAAGAGCTTTAATTCCACACCAATCTTGATCTATGATGGGGAGTTAGAGAGAAAAAGAACATTGACTCAAAACCACCATGAAAAATATTCTCGGCAACCCTAATATCAGACTAATCTCGGGGACTAGCCTTGCTTTGGTTTCAGGCGGGTCGATCCATGTCCGCGTGTCAATAGATGTTTGGGGTCAAACGGATTGACCTTAGTCAATTTCATCCACTGCGTGCTACACAACAATTTTTTGCTTTTAGTTTAGTTGCTCGCATTTATTTTTACAAAATAATAAATAATTCATTACGCAGCATTGATTACCTCATGAGATAAAATGAACACATACACCTTCATAATTGATACTCGGACAATTGGACCTCTAAATACCGTACCCTCGAACGCCATCCTGACGGGTCTAAAAACCCATCAAGCTAATTTGACAACAAACTATATCTACCAAGACCCAGCTTAATATAGTTCAACAAAAAAAAAAAGACCCAGCTTAATACCTCACGGACTTTAGAGACAATGAAAAACCGCTGACCAAAGCCCCATTTGCAGAATAGTTAGACTAGAGGTTGAACTGGCTATTAGATAAACTTAGGAGTCAAAAGTCTGTTGCCTTTTGGAGAACTTGGTCAAAATTATTTTCTATCATAAAGTATTTAGGGGGGTAGTGGAGCGGGACTTTCACAGACTTTCATAGACAAAATGTCCCGTAGACATTTCAAGACATTTCAAATGACTTATTATAGACAACATGTGTTCATAGACATTTTCAAGACATTGAGAGTTTGTAGACAAAATGTCTTTATAGACATTTCAAGACATTTCAAGACATTTGATCCATAGACAAAATGTCCTGGGGACATTATAAGATCTTGAGTCCATTGACAAAATGTGTAATACATATTATATTTGTGCTAATCAAAAATATATTTTTCGACTTTTGTAGACATCTGTGAATATTTGTGGACAT
>BEHA01000590.1:777832-795665 GCA_002897215.1 Eschscholzia californica subsp. californica
GAGAGGGTAATCGAACATACTATGCTTTGGGTTAAACCGATTAAACAAATTAGTTAACACGATATACTAAAAAGTAGCAAAATCTTACCAATATAAGAGCATTGGCCTTCATAAAATATGGTTCTTGCATGTTGCTTCTGACTCCAATCACCTTTTCAGTATCCTTCAATGCAAGCTGAGGTGAGGGTAATAAACGAATATTAGGTCCAAAAATAAGTAACGAAAAACAAGCATATTCATATACGTACTTCAGCATAAGTTATATGATCCAACTGATTCATAGGTCGGTATTCAGAATGAGATAAAGATCTACCTTTGGTTAGTCGGCTCAGCCTGCGAATCTAGGATAAGTTAGAAAGCAAATGGATTAGTTTCAGCGAAAATGTCATGATATATACATGCTACGAGTAGAAGAAAGAAGGTATTGGCATAGTGAAGCTCACCAGGTGAAAGCAACGCTTCGGTTGCTGAGGATAATTGGATCACCTAGCTTAAGATTGTGAGCCCTCGAGTACCACCCGACAGCCTGAAATCAAATATTTAAACACAGCCTCAAATTCTCGAAGTACTTTTTATAAAAAAAAAACGAATAACACGTCATTTAGAATTTCGGTAAAAAAAACACTGAATTTTGAAACTTGCATCTTCAAGACGAAACTGTCGGAAACATATGTTACCATTTTGCATGAAGAATATAATCTGATTGATCCGACACAGTCATAACATCTTCATTAGCCAACATTTCAACAAATTTCTCTCCTCATTTAGATACCGAAAACCATAACAAAATCGATAAAGAAATGAAGTTTTAAATTGAGAATTTACCAATACGAATTCTTCGACATCATCCAATCCATTAGTTCTATCTCCAGCCACAAAATAAACCATGTTATTAGCCATGAGAGATGATTCAAATTGCAGAGAAATCAAAGGTAGTAAGGTAAAACACAAATTAGAGAATTGGATTGATCTAAATGGGGTGAGAAATAGAGAGAGCTATATGCTCTTATATAAGTTCTGTAATTTTGTGATATTTCTATCTTATGGTAAAAATCTAAGAAATTTTCTTATCTTACTTATATGATCCCAACTAACATGTGCACTTAAAAAAAACATAAATTGTTTCAGTTCTTAACAATTTAAAGTAAGGTGAATATAAGTTTGTTTAGGGTTTATGGGAATCATGTTTTTATGTATACAAGTTCAAATGTATATATACCTGGACAATAAAATTAATTTGGAATCGAACCCATGACCTTACAATTGTGAAACACTTCATGGACTTGAATATCTCAAGATCAAACTCCATTGTAATAATATTCGGCATGTTGAGCAACTAAGTATGTTAGATAAAACATAGAAATATCAACCTAGACTTGTACATTGGAACACACAAACATATAATGAAAGAATTTCGTTTGATCTTTGTTAGAGAAAGAGTTACCTGGTGCCCCCTTATATATAATAAAATATGCCTAAGGTCGCCCACCTAACCAAAATCTCAAAGATTCGTAAGTAATTGCTACGATTTTACACAATTGTTTTATTGGGAAGGCGAGATTTATTTGTTTTTCATCGGTGGCAACATTATAATAAAATATCCAATGAAGTATCTTTTAGATTCGAAATAAAGTATCTTGGTGATCTGAAACGTTAATATGCTAGATTGAATGCATATAATCACTAAGATATTAAAGCGATATGAGATATGATCTTTTTTCCTTTTCTCTTCTTCAGGCACAGCGATATTATTAGAGACGTAGTTAGCAAGTACGGACGTCTAACATACTCTTTGATATGATATCAAATTATTATGATACTTCCTATCCATTGAGACCTCTTCATCTCATCCCAAACTTCTCTGATCCATCAATCCTCTCTCTCTCTCTCCTTCCCTCCCTCCATCCTAACTCAACTCTCTTCCTCAAAATCTCTTCAGCAACTCAGAGACACTTCTTCTAAATCTCTCCATATCTTGGCCTTCTCGAAAAGACAAACCTTCTTTCATCAAACATTCCCAAATTCATCCTGTTTCAAACCCTTCTTCCTCTGAATCAAATCTTACCCATTTCATCTCTTCTCATGAATTTCATGATAATAATAACAATACCCTGTGAAAAGGTAACACCTCGATGAATAGAAGCACACAAGCTAAAATAAAGAACACAATGGTTTAGGTGGTTCGGTCGGAGGATCACGACCTACATCCACGGAGAAAGCCATGAATGGCTGGATTATATTATACATAGAGGTCACTTCTATTTATAGAGTGATTTGGGTATCTTATTTTCCTAGGACTCTATCTAGCTAGGATAAGTATAAATAATATCTTCATATATCTTGGACGGTTGATACGGATATCTACGAATCTCGATTCATCTCGATCTTTATACTCTAACATACCCAAACTCCCAATCTTGTTCTATTTGATGGTCACATTGTTAATTCTCTCTCTAAACTTTCTGAATACCTGAAAATGTTTATATTGGAAGCATTTCTAACATTCCTTCTGATGAAATTATGAAAAAGGTGCTTGCTTTTCAATCCAATTTTGAGAATGAAGATTTGTTTTGGTCTCTTAATGGAGTAGGATGTTATTATTGTGTTACTTCTCATGAGAGAGATTGGATTCTAAGTCAAATACTTACTTACCCATGTGGAATTCAAGAGTGTTGGTTTGGTGGAGAAAGGAGGAGAGATTAACTTAACTGACTTGTGTTCAATCTAAGTCAGATCTGAAAGCTGACTTGAGGTCTAAATTCGCTCGAGTGAGAAATCAGAATGTTTGTTTTTTGTCTGATTAGTCCTAATGAACTTGGACAGACGATACGGATTCAAACAATAAAAAACAGCTTAGGAATCTTAATTACCTAAATTTTAGAGTTTTCTTAGATGCTCTGCTTTGTCCTAGAAGCCAATGTTTCATATCAGAACTAGAAAGAAGTCAATTCAGACCTCGAATCAAATTTTATATCTGAGTTAAAAAAGAACAAATATTTTGACAGTATCTTTCGATATAACGATAATGGTTCTCAGCATATACAAAAATATAGATACATGGTCGTCGGAGTCTTAATCATCTTCTACATCTTCATCAGAAACATCAACAAGTGGTGGGCTGGCCATTAAGATCAACTTCTACACCATTTACCTGCCTAACAAATTGGCCTCGGACTCTTTGTCTTGTCTCAGCAAGTTTCTTTCTATTAACATACCTGATCTTCTTATCGAAACACAAGTCTTTCCTCTTCTGTCTAAACTTAATAAGTGCAGCTTCTCTTCTTTCAACTTGAGCTGGTTTTACTACTTCTTTGGAAGATGATGAATTTCCTGCAATTGATGACCACCCTGTTAGAATATATATATTATAGTTAGGGGTTGTTTAGTAATTTGCCCTTCAAGGGCCTTTTAGTCTTTTATGTTACTATATATTTGTTCCTTGTAAAACCTAGTTTCACTAATGAAAACCCTTGCCTCCATTAGAGTGTTTCTTTCATCTTCTTCTCTTTGAATATTCTTATTGTCTTCAACATGGTATTAGAGCCTTTAAGATTTGAAGATCTAGGTTGGTAATATCAACTTCAAAGCGGTCATGGTAGGTTAGTGGTGATTATTGGCGATTTTGGATTTTGGTTTTAGAAAGGAACGATGTTGGTAGTTTGGAAATAATTGGCAGTTTCCACTATTGGGCGGTTTGGTTTGGAGGTTTGGAATTAAATTGGCACTTTTTGTTTGGAGGTTTGGAATTAAATTGGCACATGTGAATTGGCGATTTTGAATGGTGTTGTAGTGGTTTGGAATTAATTTGTTGGGGCCATTTATTTGGGAGATTTGGAAACTATTGGCGGGTTTGAAGGGTGATTTTCTCTTCGTTTTTGCTATTCTCGTTGCGGATCTGGTATTGCTATTTCACACTTCTTCTTCTTATTTCTATTTCTTTAGCTAATTTGTTTGGTGGTGTTATTTGCTTGGTTATATTTGGTATTGAATTAAATTGAAAAATGGAGGGTGGAAAAGATGATTCATTGCAAGCTATTAGTGTAAGGTTGAATGGTAAAAATTACTCATATTGGAGTTTTTTGATGAAAAAGTTTTTGAAAGGAAAATATTTGTGGGATTACATTGATGGTACTGTTGCTCAACCAATTGATAGATCGAAAGAAAATTTTGCTGAGTTATCTAGGATTTGGGAAGCAAACAATTCGAAAATCATTACTTGGATTAATAACTCAGTAGATAACACTATTGGATATCAGTTGGCGAAATTTCAAACTTGTCGTGAGATGTGGTTTTACTTAGCCGATATGTTCCAACAGTTGAACTTTGCAACACAGTATAAGTTAGAAGCTGATATTAGAAATATGAAACAAAGAGATAAGAGTATTCAAGAATTTCACGCTGCAATGACTGATCTTTGGGATCAGTTAGCTCTTATAGAATCTGAAGAGTTGCAGGCTTGTCCTCCTTATATTGCTCGTAGGGAGGAAGGTCGTTTGGTTCAGTTTTTGTGATGGCTTTGCGTAGTGATTTTGAATCAATTCGTAGTACAATTTTGCATAGTAAACCACTTCCCTCCATTGCTAAAGTTGTTAATGAGCTTATGGCTGAAGATACACGTCTCAAGTACCAAACAAGGAAAGACATTATTCAAACACCTACTGAAACAGTGTTAGCTGTTCATTCGAAGCCAAATCAGAATCATCAGAACAAACCTCATACAAAAGTTGCTATGGATGAATGCAACTTTTGTAAGCAAAAGGGTCATTGGAAGGCTCAATGCCCCAAGTTAATGAACAAGTCGCAACATAATCAGAGACCTCAAAAGCCTTTTCAGTATAACATCGCAGCAGTTATACCGCCATCTGACTCGTCTAGTTCTAGTGGTTCATCTTCCTCTGTGCCCAAAACTGATAATGTGGTTGATCAATTTCAAATGTTTCAGAAATTTCTTGCTATGCAGCCACATGCTATGTCCACCTCTGCTCCGCAAGGCCCATTAGCTCCTAAGCCTTCTAGTACTCCATTAGACTCACTCTCAGATCAGTTTCAGAGATTCTTAGCCATGCAACCTCATGCCTTGTCCTCTTCTGAAGGTTTGTCTTCTCTTATTTCTTCGTCAGGTATGCCTTCTTCAGTTTGGATTTTAGATTCTGGCACCTCTCGTCATATGTCTTCTGAGTTATCATCTTTTGTTTCATTAAAGCATATATCTGATCTTCCAGTCCGAACCGCTGATGGCACACCAATGTCATTAAGTGGTATTGGCTCTGTTGTCACACCTAATCTATCTCTTCAGAATGTTCTCCATGTTCCCAAACTTACTCTAAATCTTGCTTCTATTAGTCAGTTGTGTGATTCTGGATGTCTAGTTTTATTTTCTTCTACTGGTTGTTATGTACAGGATGTACAATCCCAGAAGCTGATTGGGACAGGCCGTAGGCATGGGGCATTATATTTTGTAGAGGAGCTGAAAGTACCTGATGTTGCAGCTTCCACTTTTGACTTGTCATCCTTCCGTTTGAGTCCTTCATCTTCTAGTTTTTACTTATGGCATTCTCGTCTTGGTCATGTTTCAGCATCTAGGTTGAAATATTTAGTGTCTACCGGTGCATTAGGAGATTTGCAAGTTAAAAATATTTCTAATTGTAGTGGTTGCAAACTTGCAAAATTTTCCGCTTTACCTTTTGCTCCGAGTCTGTCTGTTTCAGTTAAACCTTTTGATCTAGTTCATTCTGATGTATGGAGTCCTTCTCCTGTTCCCACAAAAGGAGGTTCTCAATACTATGTTTCCTTTATTGATGATTACACTCGTTTTTGTTGGGTTTATCTTATGAAACATCGTTCTGAATTTTATGATATTTATCAACAGTTTCGAGCCTTAGTTAAAACACAATATTCCTCTATCATTAAGTGTTTTTGATGTGATTTAGGTGGGGAATATACTTCAAATAGGTTTCGTGAGTTGTTTGTTATGGATGGAACTGTTCATCAATCTTCGTGTACAGATACTCCTCAACAAAATGGTGTTGCTGAAAGGAAGCATCGGCACATCGTTGAAACTGCTCGTTCTTTGTTATTGTCTGCCTTTGTTCCTAGTGAGTATTGGGGTGAAGCTGTTCTCACTGCAGTAAATTTAATTAACAGAATTCCAACTTCCCATTGTTCAGGTTTGTCTCCATTTCAAGCATTGACAGGGCATGCTCCTGACTACTCGTCCTTAAGAGTAGTAGCAAGTTATCTTCGTCCTCATGTTGAGCGTACTTGTTTTGTTCTTCGTCCTCATGTTGAGCGTAGCAAGTTATCTTCTCATTCTGCCATGTGTGTATTTCTTGGTTATGGTGAAGGTCAGAAGGGTTATCGGTGTTTGATCTAGTTGCTCGTAAATTTTATGTCTCTCGTCATGTTGTATTTTTAGAGCATATACCTTATTTTTCTATTCCTGCTAATGCTCATGATGTGACTCCCTCTAACCTAATCCATATTGATCCTTTTTCTGATGTTTGTGATACTCCTACTACTGATGTTGAACCTACTGCACCTGATGTTACTGATGTTACTCTCACTTGTGATGTACCTCCAATTCCTACGACTGACCAAGCTCTTAATGAGATTGCACATCCACCTTCTCGTTATCCTCATCGTGCTCGTAAGTCCACTCAGTTACCTGATTTTGTTTATTCTACCTTTTCTCCTTCTTTTACTTCTTTCTTAGCATTTATTCATATTCACTTTGAGCCTTCTTCCTATAAGGAGGCAGTTGTTGATCCTCTTTGGCGAAAGGCAATGGCTGAAGAACTCTCTGCTTTGCATAAGACTGATACATGGGATTTGGTACCTTTGCCCTCTGGTAAACGTACTATTGGTTCTCGTTGGGTATACAAAATTAAAACAAAGTCTGATGGGTCTATTGAGCGGTACAAAGCAAGACTAGTTGCTAAGGGGTTTTCGCAGGAGTATGGGATGGACTATGAGGAGACTTTTGCTCCGGTTGCAAAAATGACTACTGTTCGTATGCTTATTGCAGTTGCTTCGGTTCGTCAATGGCATATCTCTCAAATGGATGTTAAAAATGCTTTCTTAAATGGAGATCTTCAGGAAGAAGTTTATATGAATCCTCCTCCTGGTGTTCCACATAAATCTGGAGAAGTTTGTAAGCTTAAGAAAGCATTATATGGTCTCAAACAGGCACCGCGAGCTTGGTTTGAGAAGTTCTCACATGTAGTTACATCTCTTGGCTTTGTTTCTAGCAATCATGATTCAGCTCTTTTTGTCAAATATAGTGTTGCAGGTCGCATTCTTTTGTCGTTGTATGTTCATGACATGATTATTACTGGTGATGATATTGATGGTATTACATCTTTGAAGTTGCAGCTAGCACGCCAATTTGAAATGAAGGATCTAGGCACTCTCCGTTACTTTTTGGGGATTGAAGTAGCCTCTACCCCGCAAGGTTATCTTCTTTCTCAGTCCAAATACACTACTGATATTCTTGAGCGTGCTCGTATTAGTGATAACGGACAGCCGACTCTCCTATCGAGTCTAATGCTCGTTATTCTTCTACAGATGGTACTCCTTTAGCAGATCCTACACTATATCGTACTATTGTTGGCAGTTTGGTTTATCTCACTATTACTCGTCCAGATATTGCATATGCTGTGCATGTTGTTAGCCAGTTTGTGGGTTCACCTACTACAGTTCATTGGGCAGCTGTTCTTCGTATTCTGAGATATCTTCGAGGTACTTGCTTTCAAAGTCTCATTCTTTCATCGACTTCTTCCTTGACTTTGCGAGCATATTCAGATGCAGACTGGGCGAGCGATCGCACAGATCGTAAGTCTATTACAGGTTATTGTGTATTCTTGGGCGATTCTCTTATTTCTTGGAGGAGCAAGAAACAGACTGTTGTATCTAGATCATCTACTGAAGCTGAGTATCGTGCTATGGCGTCTACGACAGCTGAGATAGTTTGGTTACGTGAGTTACTTGCAGACATGGGTGTTTCCATTCCAGAGGCTACTCCTATGTATTGTGACAATCAAAGTGCTATCCATATCGCTCATAATTCAGTCTTTCACGAACGCACCAAACACATTGAGATTGATTGTCACTTTACTCGGCATCATTTCACTCAAGGCACCATCAGTTTGCCGTTTGTCTCGTCCACTATGCAGATTGCTGACTTGTTCACCAAGTCACACTAGGTTCCACGCTTTCGTTTCTTAGCTAGCAAACTCTCGATGCTTTTCAACACCGCACCGTGAGTTTGAGGGAGGGTGTTAGAATATATATATATATATATATATATATATATTATAGTTAGGGGTTGTTTAGTAATTTGCCCTTCAAGGGCCTTTTAGTCTTTCATGTTACTATATATTTGTTCCTTGTAAAACCTAGTTTCACTAATGAAAACCCTTGCCTCCATTAGAGTGTTTCTTTCATCTTCTTCTCTTTGAATATTCTTATTGTCTTCAACACACCCATGTTGGGTTGTTGGAGGTATTTGCCCTTGCTGCATGAAATTCATTGGGTAATAAGGAAACGGTGTCATCATCGATACATGATGAGGACAATGTTGCTGAAGTGGGTGGTATTGAGGAGGAGAGAGAGGGAAGAGATGATGGTTTGAGGTGGCGCCGCCAAGTTTTTCTCTCTCCCCATTGTTGAATTATACTGTGATCTATCGAATATGTTTTGATTCCATTGGAGATGGTATAATTCTCCTCAGAGAGAGAGAGGAAGTGAATTGGGGTGGTAGAGTTCTTTCTCGTTGTTATTATGTCATGTTTGTTCGTTATTACTGCACCAAATAAAAGCTTGTTGACCAACCAATACCATGATTGCCTTCAGGAGCCAAAGAATCGTCTCATCAAGTTATTTCCTAAATTGAACTTTCGGTTTGATCCTCCGTTCAATTTGCGGGAGGGTAAAAGTGGTACTCAAGTCAAATATTCCTACCCAAGATACAAATCAAAGAAATATTCTCATATATATTTCCAAGATATGGATACACTAGAATTATGATTATTTCTATGTTTACGTTAATTATTTCCAACCATTGTATTACTCTTATATTATATTATAAATAAATGTTGAAGTATATGGTTTTCCTCACCCAAAACCTAAATCTTTCACCATTGGTGGTTAAGTTTTATACCTTAGATGATCAACATGAAGACCTGAAATTAGTGCTTCATGTGCCGCCTCATACCGCTCTAGCTGCAATATTTAGAAGTATTAGTGGATAACTAGAGGGTAATCGAACATACTACGCTTTGGGTTAAACCAATTAAACAAAGTTAACACGATATACTAAAAAATAACAAGATCTTACCAATATAAGAGCATTGGCCTTCATAAAATACGATTTTGGCGAATTGTTTCGAACCTCAATCACCTTTTCAGCATCCTTCCATCCAAGCTGAGGCGAGGGTAATAAACAAATATTAGGTCCGAAAAGAAGTAATGAAAAACAAGACATATTCGTATACGTACTTCAGCATAAGTTATATGATCCAGCTAATTCATAGGTCGGTATTCAGAATGAGGTAAAAGTCTATCTTTCGTTAGTCGGCTCAGCCTGCCAATCAAGGATAAGTAAGAAAGCAAATGGATTAGTTTCGGCAAAAATGTCATGATGTACACGTACTAAGAATAGAAGAAAGAAGGTGTTGGCGTAGTGAAGCTCACCAGGTGAAAGCAACGCTTCGGTTGCTGAGGATAATTGGATCACCTAGCTTAAGATTGTGAGCCCTCGAGTACCAAAATCAAATATTTAAACACAGCGAATAACACGTCATTCAGAATTTCGGTAAAAAAAACAATGAATTTTGAAACTTACATCTTCGAGAAGAGACTGTCCAAACATATGTTACTGCATGAAGAATATAATCTGATTGATCCGACTCTACATAGTCATAACATCTTCATTGGCCTACATTTCAACAAATTTCTCTCCTCATTTAGATACCGAAAACCCATTGCAAAATCGATAAAGAAATGAAAGTTTTACATTGAGAATTTACCAATACGAATTCTCCGACATCATCCAATCCATTAGGTCTATCCCCAGCCACAAAATAAACCATGTTATTAGCCACGAGAGATGATTCAAATTGCAGAGAAATCAAAGGTAGTAAGGTAAAACACAAATTAGAGAATTGGATTGATCTAAATGGGATGAGAAATAGTGAGAGCTAATGAGTAACAAAAATAATTACATGTATTATTGTCATATATTTAAAGTTGGTCATTGAGAAAGAAAATGTCAACAAAAATGTTGTTAATGTGAATGTCGACAAGAGAATCATTGTCGCGTGAAAATGGTTAAGAAGTGACCTAATGAGTGACAAAATAATTTTGTTTTGTTTGAAATCGACAAGAAATCATTATCGTAATGCCAAAAAGTATTTGAGAAGAAACAACCAAAACAATGGTCGACATGAAATCCATTGCCAAAAAAATGCAAGATAACATATATAATTCCGGAATTAAAAATAGAGATATTCTATTCGTTGAAAAGATATTCTATTCGGTGACGAAATATTCCAAAATGTAATTTGGTAGGAAAGACAAGTCATCATAGACAAAGTATGAGTTAGAAAATGTCACGGGAGAATTCGGAAATAAAGGTCAAAATAGATATATGGTGTGTTTGGATGGCGGAATCATGAATCCGCGGATTCATGAGTCCTTAGGATTCATGATTCCACGGATTCATGAATCCAAGTAATATTTTTTGGCTTGTTTGGTAACTAAGAATCCTATGATTTATTATTATTTGAGTATTTTTAAACGTCTTTAGAAAAAATACAATTTTTGAAAAAAATAATGATTTTGAAAAAAATAATGATTTTGTAGAAGGAAATATTTTTTCGTTGATTTTAAGTTTGAAATTTAGATTTATTAATCCAAAATCCTATCAAATCCTAGGGGGTAGGCTGGGATTTTGGTCCAATACAAATTTTAGAATTAGGAATCCTTAGAATTCAAGAGTCCTAGATTCTTGGTAGCCAAACAGACCAAGGATTCATGATTCCTACCAAATCCCACTTTTGATAGGAATCCTACTTGGGAATCCTGCAACCAAACACACCAATATTTTATTCGTGGCAAGAAAAGCCAAAATATAATTGGCAAGAAAGAAGATCATCATAAAAAATATGATTATGAAAATTTCGCGGGTTGAATTCTCGAATTAAAAACCAAAATATGAATTTTTTTCTCCGTTGAAGGGAAAGTCCAAAAATTTAGCAGAGAAATAAAATCGTCATAAAAAAAAGTATGACCTTTAGAAATGTCACGGGTATATCTGGAAAGAAAAATAGATGAAATCAATCTATTCTAGTGTCACAAATAGAAGAGAAAGTGACCGAAAAATTGTGTCACAACTAGAAAAAGTTGGATATAGGTGACATTAGAAGTATGTCACAAAATAAATTTCCGAGATGAATTGTGGCAAAAAAATCTGTCACAAAACAGTGGGATGAGAAACTGTCGCAAATACTTAATTTGGGGAAATGTAGAAACTTCTAAATTAAGGTTTTCTAAAAATTAGATTTTCTGAACCTTTAGAGATTTCAGTATCAAATCGATTAGGAGTAAATAACAACCTAATTGATATTAGGTTGATATAATAGGTGAAATCCAACCAATTTGAGCCAATGGAAAGTACATCAATGACTATATTTGTAGAGAGAGAAAACTCCAAAAAATATGGTTTTCGGTCATAAAATGATTTTTTTTTTTCACCAAATAAAAAAAGAATCGTTTGTTTTTAGTCCAAATCGATGGAAGTGATGAATTGGTAACGGAAATAGTCGCCGAGCTTGAACCCTAGGGTTTCTGCCGGGAAAAAGATGAAAGATGTCGGGTCAAAGTGTATTGACTGAGTCAATAATGACGTCAGCATCTGTAATAAAACACGGGTCAAAGTTCGTTGACTATGTCAGTGAAGCCAAACATGACCTATTTTAGGTCTAAAAAATTCGAAAAAATTGGAAAAAAAAATCCGAAAAAATTAAAATAAATGTAGAATCATACCTTTGTTGGAGAGGAAGTGCGTCTTCGATGAACTTAAATAATCCCATAAAATCATTGATAATCTGGGGTCTCCTATTCTTGGTTGAAAAAATTCTTCTACTTTTACTTGATTTCCTCGTCAAAATCACAAGACTAATCTTGGAAAAGTTAAAACAAATCGTATACACGATTGAACAATAATATAATAACAACTAAAAAAATAGTTGGAATTTTGCGGAAGCATAAAACACGAACAAATAACCTGCTCATGATGCCATGTTAAATTTATGATTGTATAATAATCAGAGATATGAACTTAAAATAAAGACACAATAATTTAACGTGGTTCGGTCGAATACTCAAGACCTACATCCACGGAGAAATAACTCTTTATTAGTAATCACAACATACAAATGTGGGTTGATCGGCTACATTGGTCAGACATAACTCGATGAGTTTGATTACTAGAACCCTCTCCTATTTATAGATAACTTAGGGTTTAGAGTTTCCTAGTTTCTGATTACTAAACTGTGGACGGCAGAAAATCACACAATTAATAGATCGTCGATTGGTGGGCCACCGACAACTTGGGATTTAGACCTCGAGACGGACGAAGTTCCGGTTAGACCTGTAGACTGACAAAAACGAGTAAAACCGTGAAGTCTTGGGGATACCGGGATGGTGTCTTGCCAAGGGCACTCCGACGGTCAAGTCAGCAAACTATAAAAGATAAATATTAATCGATCGAATGCTGAGGGTGTCACCGTGTTGTATCGTCGGAGGGTGGCTAGACTCGTAGAGTGGTCGGAGCTTCGACTCTACGGGATAGTTGGTCGGATTGATCTCCTGGAGCAGGTCGAGAGGTCGTCTCGATCGGAGATTCTGGATAATAGAGAAGTGGGATGTAACAAGGACTTTAGAAGGACTTCGAGAGTGATGGAGCTTGAAGATATAATATCGTCGTCTAGAGTGATCCCCTAGAAGATTACCCTTCAAGTCTTCTGGAATTTGAAGGTTGATTATCGTCGTCTAGAGCACTGATCAGAAGATACTAAAAATGAGAGAGAGAAAAGTGTTATGTAGTTTTCTAGTCGGTATTCGATGCCTTTGGAGTCCAAGTCTCCTTCTATTTATAGGCGGTTGATGGACTCGTGGAGTCTATCAGATCCGAAATACTTGGGGTTGAGGGTGACTCTGAACCCTAAGGGAGACTCGTTCTAGTCGTCGATCTGTCGCCTAGAGCAATTTGACCGTACGATTACGCCGCCTCGACTTTAGACTCTTCGTAGTCTGAGATCGCCTAAAGGTACTTAAGGCGACGTGGGGGTTTTAGAGTGACTTCGTCAAATGAATACGTGGCGAGGACTCCGGAGTTGAGGTTGACTCGGCAACCGGCAGACTCGGTTGAGGGCGACCAAGGGGTTCTTGGAGTATTGTTACTTTTAATGGGTTATTGTTCGTCTAGATGGACGCTCACAAGGGCTTAAAGCCGTTTAAATTTCTAATGGATCTAATTCCACGTTGGAGAGTGTCCAACCAGTAGGCAAGTGGGATGGACCCAAGTGATGTTAATGCAAATTAGGCTGGGCCTAGGCGACATTTAGGCGAACTGGGCCTAATACGATTTTTGGCCATTACATAAACTAGGAAATAATATAAAATCTGTCTAATTTTACCATTAGATAGTTACAAGAGATATTCTGAATATAAGAAACTAAATCTTCACATATCTTCAATATATCTTCAAATATCTTCAATATTCTGAATTCTTCTTGATCGTCGGATCTCGTCTTCTTGATCGTCGGATCTCGTCTTCTCGATCTGTTACGTACATACACGTGTTACACACGTATATTATTTCTGGAACTCATCTTGACCGTTGGATATCTTATTTATGATCCGTCTTTATATCACGTATCCTATTAGTGTTGGCGTAGTGAAGCTCACCAGGTGAAAGCAACGCTTCGGTTGCTATGGACCGCCCGTCGCCCAACAGTCTGAAATCAAATGTTTAAACACAGCCTCAAGTTCTCGAACTACTTATAAAAAATGAATAACACGTCATTCAGAATTTCGATAAAATAAACAATGAATTTTGAAACTTACATCTTCGAGAAGAGACTGTCCAAACATATGTTACCGCATGAAGAATATGATCTGATTGATCTGCTTCTGCGTAGTCATAACATCTTCATTGGCCTACATTTCAACAAATTTCTCTCCTCATTTAGATACCGAAAACCCATAACAAAATCGATAAAGAAATGAAAGTTTTACATTGAGAATTTACCAATACGAATTCCTCCACATCATCCAATCCATTATTTCTATCCCCAGCCACAAAATAAACCGTGTTATTAGCCATGAGAGATGATTCAAATTGCAGAGAAATCAAAGGTAGTGAGGTAAAACACAAATTAGAGAATTGGATTGATCTAAATGGCGTGAGAAATTGTGAGAGCTATATGCTCTTATATAAATTCTGTAATTTTGTGATATTTCTTTCTTATGGTAAAAAATTAAGAAATTTTCTTATCTAAGTAAGTTCTTATTAATTAAAAGTCAAACTTTGTGATCTTTACAAGTTGAAGTCAAACTCTCTGATCTCCTTACATCAATTTTAAAGTTACTCCAATTGATTTTACTAATTTTTAATTTGGAAAAAAGTCTGTCATGTAAAAAAGTTCAAATTAGGTGATTTTACTGTATTTTATATATACATACCTGGATAATAAAATTAATTTGGAATCGAACCCCTGACCTTACAATCGTGAAACACTTCATTGACTTGAATATCTCAAGATCAAACTCCATTGTGATAATATTCAGCATGTTGAGCAACTAAGTATGTTAGATAAAACATATAAATATCAAGCTAGACTTATACATTGGAAAACACAAACTTATAACTGAAGAGTTTTGTTTGATCCTTGTTAGAAAAAGAGTTAACTGGTGCCCCCTTATATATAATAAAATATGCCTAAGATTGTCCAGCTAAGATTTTTAAGTAATCGCTACGATTTTACACAACTGTTTTATTGAGAAAGTGGGATTTATTTGTTTTTCATCGACGGCAACATTATAATAGAATATCCAATGAAGTATCTTTTAGATCCGAAATATTATATCTTGGGGATCCGAAACGTTAATATGCTAGATTGGCTGCATTTGGCAATGCATATAATTAATCACTAAGAAATCAAAGCGATAGGAGATATGATACTCTTTTTCTTTTTTCTTCCTCCGGTGCGGCGATATTATTAGACGCGTAGTTAGCAGTACGAAGGTCTAACATACTCTCTAATATGACATGAAATTATTATGATATATTTTCAAGTCCTAATTTCGAATTATCATAATCCCAAGATACGTAGAACTAGCAATATAGTAGCCTTTATTTTTTGCTGAATCACCTCAAACTTTTTTTTTTTCTTTTGTGTTGAACACCTCAAACTTATTGTTTCAGAAAAAAATCTACCACTGATTGATCACAAATAGCAGTTTGTTTTTCGAGGAGAATCCAACGTTCGAGATCTCTTCATCTCATCCCAAACTTCTCTGATTCATCAACAACATTTCCTCTCTCTCTCTCTCTCTGTCTCTCTCCCTCCCTCCCAACTCAACTCTCTTCTTCAATTTCAAAAAAAAAACTCTCTTCTTCAAAACCTCTTCAGCAACTCAGAGACACTTCTTCTGAATCTCTCTATATCTTGGCCTTCTCGAAAAGACAAACCTTCTGTCATCAAACATTTCCAAATTCATCCATCCTGATTCAAACCCTTGTTCCTCTGAATCAAATCTTACCCATTTCATCTCTTCTCATGAATTTCATGATAATAATAACAATACCCTAACTCCCAATCTTGTTCTATTTGATGGTCACATTGTTCATTCTCTCTCTAAACTCTCTGAATTCCCTGAAAATGTTTATATTGGAATAGGATGTTATTATTGTGTTTGTTCCATCTGGTTGATAAACATTTTAGGTTTTACTCTCATCAGAGAGATTGGATTCTAAGTCAGATACTTACTTACCCATGTGGAATTCAATAGTGTTGGTTTGGTGGAGAAAGGAGGAGAGATTAACTTAACTGAGAGTATTTTGGTGCAGATGATGAGAAATGTTATTGCCCAAATTCAGTAATGTTTGTGTTCAATCTAAGTCAGATCTGAATCTGACTTGAGGTCTGAATTCGCTCGAGTGAGAAATCAAAATATTTGTTTTTTGTCTGATTCGTTCCAATCTACGATTCCGGTTGAACTTGGACAGACAAGACGGATTCAAATGAGTCAGATTCAGACAATAAAAAAACAGCTTAGGAATCTTAATTACCTAAATTTTAGAGTTTTCTTATCAGAATTAGAAAAAAAGGCAACTATTTTGAAATCTGACAGAAGTCAATTCAGACCTCGAATCAAATTTCATATCTAAGTTTAAAAAACAACAAACATTCTGACAGTATCTTTTCATATAACAATAATGGTTCTCAGCATTAAAAAAAAATATATAGATACATGGTCGTCGGAATCTTAATCATCTTCTAAATCTTCATCAGAATCATCAACAGTGGCGGGCTGGCCATTAAGATCAACTTCTACACCATTTACCTGCCTAACAAATTGGCCTCGAACTCTTTGTCTTCTCTCAGCAAGTTTCTTTCTATTGACATACCTGATCTTCTTATCGAAACATAAGTCTTTCCTCTTCTGTCTAAACTTAATAAGTGCAGCTTCTCTTCTTTCTACTTGAGCTGGTTTTACTACTTCTTTGGAAGATGATGAATTTCCTGCACTTGATGGCCACCCATGTTGGGTTGTTGGAGGTATTTGCCCTTGCTGCATGAAATTCATTGGATAATAAGGAAACGGTGTCATCATCGATACTTGAGGAGGACAATGTTGCTGAAGTGGGTGGTATTGAGGCAAAGGCAACATAGATGATGATGAATGATGATTCGGAAAATTGTGTGGGTTTCCATGATAGAGGTGTGTTGACGAATACATCATCATTTGGTTCGTCATTCCCGGAAAATAATAGGGAAAATGAGGAAGTGCCGGAGCTTCAACTTTGGCGTTGTTGGATTGTCGTGATAATATCATAGAGTTCGAGTTCTCTTCCTTGTTAGTTCTTCTCTGAGGCAGCTCTAGAGGAGGAATAGATGTTACTTCATTAAAAATTGTAGTAGATCCACTGTTCCAGACACCATTTTTTGAGTAAATCTCCCCAAGTTCTTCAGTACTTTGATGATAACTCCTGTGGGATTCGGTCGTAGATGGCAGTATATCTTCTGCTTTTGGTTGTTCTGATTCAATGAGATATTGATCCACACAACCGATCTTTTGAGAGTTGCTTGTGAGAAATTTAGATTTGACGTAGGTAAAGAAGGCCGAAGACTCGCCAATCCTTAGTTTGCTCTTCTTTGGCCAAGACAGTATTTGTCCTGAAAATTTCTTAGAGTACTTTCCATAAGTTCTCAAGCAGGATTTGACAACATGGTCTAAAAAGCAACTAGACATCGAACCGAAAAGAAATACAAATATGATAGATGTAAAAATGAAACCAAACTAGTCATGAAAACAAATATAATATGATACAAGATTCCTTGAATCGTCTAAGCAGCAGAAAGATGAGCTACTTACCCATCATTTGATCACTACAACTTGGCGCAACGGGTTCCAATGAGTTCTGGAGAGGCAGAAGAGATGGAGAAGCTTTGGACTGAAAGGAAAAAATGAGCATTCAGAACCAAAATGATATGCAGCTCCTGTTAGCCACGAGGGGTTAAGTCGGAAAAGTTCAAACAATCTTACT
>BEHA01000591.1:36350-64855 GCA_002897215.1 Eschscholzia californica subsp. californica
GTTTGGGAAGAAATATGGGTTATACCTGTTCGTCAAACATTTCACCCACAATAGTTACTACCTTCTCCTCCCCCTTTACTCACCAACAATCAATAACTCAGTTCATCTGAATTCAGTTCTCATGAAATTATTGTTATTGTTATTATTATATGAAAATATTGTTATTATTATATGCAAACCAATAACATTTCCGACTCATTCCCGTAGGTAGAGAACACAATTTAAAAAAAAAGGTCGATGAATTCGATTGGGTTTGCTGTTGATTTTGAGGCTAAACCAGGAGAGATTACAACAACTGGAAAGGAAGAAACTTGGTGGGGAAGAGAGTGGTTGAGGGCAATGGAAGGTTGAGAGTTGGAAAAAAACTGAAAGGGAAGGAGGAGTCACTGCGTGAGGGTCTGTGGGAGAAGAAGAGTTTTGGGCATGAATCGCCCGTTGAGATAGATGATTGATTGAAGGGCTCTGATTCAAATGATATTGTTTCAACCGATCAGATTAAAGAGAATGGAAGTCCATGTCATATGTCTACGTGGTTGTCTAGTCAGCACCTAGGAACATTTATTTTGTCCTAGTCATATGTCCTAGTCATATTGATCTGTTTTGTATAATAGATAATAGATTTTATTATCTCTCTATCTCTCTAGGTGGTAGTACTTTCATTAATTGGATACATTAATTTTAGTTAAACAACAAAGAACTTTTCCATGTTTATTTCTCTTTTTCTTTATCTCTTTTTATCTCTAGATTGTTTATATATATGCAACAACTCTTATATTGTTATAAATATTAGATTTATGGTGGATGACCACCACCAATTGTAATTCCCACCACCATAGGTTCTCCACCATTACTTTGTATTCAAGCTCCATTATTGTGTGCATATTGGATATGTAACTCATCTAGCTAAATGCCTATATAAAGAGGTTACTTGATAATGAAGAAGATGTACCAAACCAAAGTGCCTAAGGGTACCAATGTACCATAGTACCAATATATCAAAGTAGAGAATATCTCTACAAATATAAGATTATAAATCTAGTTCTTCTTGTCTCTATCTCTTGGTCTATATTTCCATTATCTTTCTTCTTCCCTACTTCTTTAATTTTTCACAACACGTTATAAGCACGAATTGCTCTATGATCAAAAGGAATAAGAATTTTTCCACTTATTGACCAAGATACAAACAAATGAAACATGGGTAAGTTTGGTCAATTGTAATTGGTAAGTTAAAAGGTATATAAGCTCTCTTTGTTAAATTTCCAAACTTCTTATTCTTATTTATCTTTAACCATTGATTTTGTGATTGTTGAGGCATAGTGAATCATATCAAAAAAATATTAAAATTAAGTAGATGATAATGATGAAAAAGTTGGTATTGCAAACTAATATGAATAGCAATGCAATTTATTCAATGGTAAGGTCAAGGTAAGTTATGCCTAAAATATATAAATTGATATTACTCCCATAACTAATGTTTACTTTTGTATGAATATATCATGAGTGCCAATTTTGATATGTTAATGAAGATTTTTCCAAAGAGGAAATTTAACCATCAAAATTTGGTTAAGATCAAATTGAAACATCTATTTGTATATGAGATTACCAAACCTGAAGTTTGGTGTATATACTTCTTCAAATCTAGACAATTCTAAAATAATTGCTAGAGTAAGAAAAAAAAATATCAAATGATGAAATGATATTTTCCTTATGAGTTGGTAAATTGTCAAAAAAAAAAAAAAGGGTAAACCCCTGAGAAAACAAATTTGTCTGCGCATTCCTGAAGAATGACAAATGCTAATTTTCTAGTATTTAAATTATTTTCCATTGATTATTAAAGGATTATAATTAAACGGTGGTAAGAAAAATCCTACACCAAGTTCATATTGGAAATAGAGTGACAAAATTGAGAATCTCATTTCACTATACCAAAATATAATTTGATTAAATTTGACAAAGTTCTTCATCATGCAAGACAACCAAGTTTTGTGAAATTCTTTTAAAGAGAATACGATATCAAAGTTTTGGTTGCACTTGCATTGCAAGTGGTGATAATATTTTGTTCGCATCTTTGGACGTTAGGATGCTAGGATATCCGCTTTCCAATTACACCTGAAGTTGTATACCCAAAGAAAAAGTGATGATGAATTTTAATTAAAAAAAAATCACATGGAGATGATATATCTCGCATGCAATCAATCACACCTGAAGTCGTGATATTTGAACAAATTGCTCACACTTGAAGTTGTGATTAGATAACAATTTTGGTCCTGCAGAAATAAGACGAAAATATATCGACATTAGAGGGAGGAAGTCCTATATTAAATGGCGTAAAATACTTGATATTTATCAAGTTTCTCTCATTTAGAATTGATAAACGGAGAATTCACTACCTCCAAATATTGATATTTTTCAGAGCTTAATATGCTCATGTACGGATAAAGATCATGAAAAATGAAAAATGTTGAGCTGATCAAAGTGGCATATACTCTTGGACACTGGAGGAACAAGTTTGTACAAGAATCCTCTTGAATAGGCTATCAAATGATAAACAAACATGACTCATGTTCCTAAATAAAATCCACTGAAGCGGATATGTCTGAAAAGAGACAATGACCCTTAACGAGGCACGAGTGCCCAAACGAGAAAACTCATTGAAACATATGCACTTTGTGGAAGTTGGTGAGATCAAATTAAATGGTTAGGGACGATGCATTTTCTGAAAATTGTAGCTACTATGATTGTATTGATCTTACATTACTCAAACTAATTGACTGAATCTTGACAAAATACTTCATTATTTATGGATTTTTTTTTATAAAATATTTAGGTCTTCAGACATGAAGTCGAAGCACCAACCAAGAGTTACCTTGAAGGCAATGAAGTAGACATATGTAAGAATTGAAAAATCATGTTTACAAAGAGCTCGACTTATATTACAAATTTATTATATGAACTAAAAAATTTCGAGTTAAGTTATGAAGTATTGATAAATCCTATTGTGACTCCTAAAGAATTTATCAAAGTTTGAGATTAGAGTATTGAAAAAGATTATTCGAGTGTATAGAAAAACTTGAAAATAAATTTATTCTAAATACTAAAAGGCTCAAAGCCTAAAAGCAACTTATTTGTCTCGATTTATCATCTGGCATGAAAATTCAGGCCCAGAAGTACCTAATATAGTACAGACAATATATCACATATGTTGTCATATGGTTTCAGAAAACAACCATCATTCATGTATAATATGTCAATCGCGTTGTACTCTTTTTTCCTTCTTCAATGTTTTATCTCATAGGGTTTTTCTTGTCAAGGTTTTAACGAGGCAACTATGCGTATTGCAAATCGTTATAATTATCTTAAAGTTGTAGTCTTTTTTCTTTCGTTCAGGTTATGTCCAGTTGGGTTTTCCTGACAAGGTTTTGGCGAGAATACTAGTCATCGAATGATGAGTTTAACACCTATTATGTGTGTGAGGTGGATTGGGCATAAAATTTATAATGCACATTGAAATGTGATTAGTACATTTATTTTAAAAAATATTATAATTATCTTATCGATGTATATGACAAATACGAATCACTTAAAAAGTGAGTTCAACTGAAATCCCTGGAGGATTTAACAAACTTCAATCTTAAGTGTGCATAAACTTTGAAGCATTATATGTATGCAACATGGAATGTCAAATGGTACTTATTATATTTTTGTGTATATATGTCAAAAGTAAGCTGACAATAGAAGGTTAAACAACGCCCTCAACCTTCATGAGGAGGAGCAAGTTTATGAAAACACTGCATACAATATTTTCACACTGTACTCTTTTTCCTTCGTTAAGATTTTTTTTCCCACGGGGTTTTTCTTAACAAGGTTTTAATGAGGCAGATTATGTGTACATAAAAGATGTACATGAACAAAGAATTTGTACTCTTTTTCCTTCACTATGGTTTTGTTCCATTGGATTTTCCTAGTAAGGTTTTAATGAGACAATTTCTGATGTGCTGGACATCCAGGGGGAGTGTTACAAATATTAGATTTATGGTGGATGACCACCACCAATTGTAACTTCCACCACCATAGGACCATTACTTTGTATTCAAGATCCATTATTGTGTGTCTATTGGATATGTAACTCATCTAGCTAAATGCCTATATAAAGATGTTACTTGCTAATGAAGAAGATGTACCAAACCAATGTACCTAAGTGTACAATGTACCATAGTACCAATATATCAAAGTAGAGAAATCATCTACAAACATATGAATACAACTCTAGTTATACTTGTCTCTATATCATTTGTCTATATTTCTATTGTTTTTCTTCTTCCCTCCTTTATTTTTCACAACATATATATAATAAATATGTATATATATATATAAGTATTTCATGTTTATATAAGAGTGCTTATATATAAGTGTTATATATATATATATATATATTTATTATATATAGCACAATGGTGTTTTTTGAGCAGAACCGTCGATTTATGTCTTGGATATTCGTAGCCTTCAGATTGTCTTACTAGATCTTCTCATCAAACGGTGGAGATGTCGCCACATATTTAATTTCGGTTTCTCTCATAACTTATTGAAACTACCATCGGACTTTTCTACCCTCATTGATATTAGAAATTATTACATATAATAACTTCTACCAAATTAACTGCAAGGCCATAATCGACATTTACATGAGGATTAGATATTAGTGGGGATGAAAATCAAAACTACCTCCCAATTATGGGAGGAAGAGAAATTAGTGGAGAAAATCGACTAATTAGATAATTTCCTAAAATAACTGCCAAAACTCTTCTCTAAAATCTCTCCTTAATTTTTTTGTGGTTTTTTTTCACTCTTTAAAATCAGTTTTGTAACTCCTCATTTCTCTCACTAATATAATTCCTCATCTTTTTAATGCCTACATTCTCTCACATATGATTCATACTAACAATATGTATTCTTTAATCACTCTATATTCTTAAATCTGTGGTTTGAATTTTTTTATTCTTATATATTTTGTTTTTTTTTCTCTGCAGATCTATTGGGTTTTCATTGTGACTTCTTTGCATTTTCTGTTTCTAGGTTGTTTGATTTAATTGCTAGAGTAACAACTTGGATCCTCAATGGTCAAGACTCAAGTGGCGATTCTTAGAAGAGTGAATGCCCTGTTTTTATTTTATTAAGGAAACCGAGCAATAAAGAAGAAGAATCCAATAGGTAATTTTTTCTTTTCAAATGTCTCACCACTTTAACCATTTTAAATGTAAATATTTCTTATTAAGAACTGTTGGAAGCTGTAGTGGTTTTTTAGATTTTGATTTTTCAATTCTTGATATGTATTTAACTAAAATGTATACGGGTTTCCTAGAGACAGACAATTACGAGTCTTTTTTTTTCTAATATTTACACAATTCTTTATGGCCCCGGCTTTGGGGAATAAAGAAAAGTCTCCGGGGCATAAAGACTTTTGTCAATAAAATTTGATTCAAGAGTCATCTTCATTATGAGTCCAGAAATTGACTTTGTTATTATTTGCCTCCTAATCTTCTGTCTCCTCATTTCTTTCCATCTCTCTCTCTTTCTCTCCAACTTCTCAACAACAGTAGGTTCATTAGATTACCAATGTTAAATTCAAAGACAACAACAACAGTGCGAATAGCCCAAACAAATTATCAATCGACATCTTGAAACAACTTTCAAAAAAATAATCAGAGATATAAGAACAAGAGCAAGCCCCATTATAGCAGTGAATATGAATCTCCTTTCATAGGCAATACCTAACTGCCATAACTTCACTTGAAGTTCTTTCATACTTTTCCAGGCGTCGATGAACTAATCCAAGGAGGAACGAAGACAACGACCACCCTCGCCATTATCAACCATATTGTTAAACCCTAACTCTCAAAACCCCTTTTTTCGGGTCTTCTTTGCCTACTCTTCTCTGATGAATCATATTTCAATTTGAAACTTTTAAACATTTCAAAGAGAAATCGATTAAATATAGAGAAGAAGATCATTGGGGATTTGGAGGACAACGATTATTAGAACCTGAAAGAGGAAAGGATAGTTGAAGTGAAAAAAGAAAAAGGAATAATGAAGGGGGAGAAGTAGGTTTTGTTTTGATTGAGGTATGAAGTAGATTTAATGAAACCTGATGAGTGAAAGGAAAATTGATTGTAATTTCCTAAATTTGAATAACAAGTTTTATAGTTTACAGTGAGTGAAGATGAAGATTAAGGATTAAAATCCAATCCAATAAAGTTTTGGGCCTAAAAAGAAAATATGTTGCTTAAGTCAACATTAATTGACCAAGTCTTTATTCCCCAGAGATTTTTCTTTATTCCCTAAAGCCGCGGCCTTCTTTATTCCTCCCATTTATATATTTTGCATGATTAAGTATGTCTTTTCTAAGTTCAACAAAAAAAAAATATGTCTTTTCTACCCTTAGTTTCCATGACTGACTATTTTCAACTAAGCTATCTATGTGAGTTTAAGTCTTCTTTCCTTATCAGGTTGTTCTCTCCTTCCTCTTTCTTGAGTGGGTCAAAGTTTGAAGAAATCCAACATGATTTGTAGTTCTTAAATTTACGTCTTCTCTATTGCTCCCTCCATGGAAATAAATTATCTCTTTCTCTCTGCTTTCTTCTTATAATTCGGTAAGTTCATTTTTCTTAAATGTTCACACTATTAAAGTTTATGTTATTAATTAATTTTAATTTGTTTTTACAGGTATTGTAATTTCAAAGAACGAAACATCAACACCAATTAACTTTAGATTTATCTTCTTTTCGAGTTTATTCTCTTTTTCCTTTCATTCTTCTTATTATAGATTTCAACAAAAAAAATCTTCTTATTATAGACATCAACAAAAGAAATATTCTTATTGTTTTTCTTATACAGTTTATTCTTACAATTTTTGCTATAGTTTTTGTACTAGCAATCAGTTTTATGTAATACTAGTTCCCATCAGTCTATTCTCACTGTTCAAGTTACCATTCTTATGTGTAACCCGTTATAGGATTCGGTCTATGTTAGCCGCGGATAACCGAAGTGATCCGACAATCGTAAGCGGCTTCTAGCTAAACATTACGACTCCTAATTGAACCATATTGATTGATCTTCCAAATAAGGTCATCATTATCCTTTAAGTCAAATCGTACGCATTGCCATCTTGGTCGAAGGACACCCTTTCAGAAGGTTATACCTTCAGACCTTTAGGATATATTTCTATCAGGAAGGTCATACCTTCAGGCTCAGAATATATCTCCTTCAGTCTCCCACTTGTACTTAGAACAAGTGCAATGTTCGATTCCCATGTCTTTCATATCTCATCTGATATGTCATACTTTATCAGACTTTCTTGATCGGGAGGACAGACTGTCAAATTAAATGATTAACTTTTAATCCATTTGAGCACGGTCATGCATTTTCCAGTTGTCACTCCTCAAGTGGCCTAGAGATACTTTATCCTAACTCCCGTTAGGAAGACATATTCCGTTCTTATACTCCCACTCAGCTTCATGTCTATCTTGTTTCACCCGGCCTCCGTTTTTATAACCTCCTATTACGGCGTGGCGTTTGACAGGACCAAGGTTTGACATTCCTTACATTAAATGGGTGAGTACTCATGTTTTGAGGAATCTCTTTGATTTGCTAAATGAGAGTTATGACGTTCATATCTTCAACTTCCTGAAGTACTCTCACTTGGTGGGTTCTAGTGTAACTTATACACCCATGAAGTTGACTTGAATTCTCTATTTCCTATAGCCCAAGAAATAGCGCTATCTTGCCAATCACTCATGCTAGTCTTCTTAAGTCATCGTTGTCCGATCGATGTCCCAGACTAGGGTTAATTTATATAATGAAATGCTTCCATGTTCACTCAGCATGGTTTCTTTCATTAGATCACGTATCTAATAAACCTGCCTGGAACTTTCCATTATTTGTGGACTGTCGTCTAAATTCTAAACCACGATGACGAAATAAATTTTATGTATTACGGATAACAAGAGTTTGTAAGAACGAGTTTCCCACGTAAATTCTTTTACGTGCCCAGTTTTGCAAGTCTCTTAGGGCAGTCTTTCATGACCCTAACTCCTTAGATTTATACATCTCCCGTGTTTGATCTAAGGTGACAGTTTAGTTTTGTGGATTCAATCCACTATTCGTTTTCACTTTGCTTATCATTATTATGCTGAAGAACCCCTTCGTCAGCTTTTACAAAAATGTCAGTTTTCTTAAACTGAAACTTACACTTCCTAAGTCCTAATTTTACTTTCTTTACTAGTAGAGTTTGCAACGACTCCTACCGTGGAAAAATTTCTTTTCACCTGGTTGTCCTTCCTAAAAGATTCCTATCTTTATTTTCGGAAGATTGCTTTTATGACTTTCTTCAACTATTACTTTCAGAGACACTTTCTCAGATACTCCAAGTATCCTAGGAACTTTTCTGTTGTTTATGGGCGACGACATCAAATACTTATGTATTTCTTGATGTGCGGGTAAACATTGATCATCTTCATAATCGATCTCATGTCTCGCGACATTAGTATTTTCCTCATGTGTGCTTTTGCTCATCAGGACTTCCAAATTCTGATTTCTTGCTTAGCAGTGATCCATGAGAGATGGGTAAACTCTTTTTTATTAGAGTATTTCTAGTTAGACTTTTCAAAACTTCTTTTGGATGAGTCTTATTATCTGTTAATTTATAACTCTATAGATTTCGATGTCCAATTTATTTAATTCTTTACTTATTTACCCTCGTCAGGTGTCTTATTAAGTCAGTTCCTTAACTGTTTTTCATTTCTAGTACGTTTCACACACAGGATGTGAAACTAACTTGTTTTACTCCCACTTACCCTCTTGTCGAACAAGAATCTAATCATTCTTTTCAGAAAATCAACTCTTGAATTTCTTTCATGAATGTTTAGATACCAACTCTTACATTTGATCCTATTGACTTTCAGCCAATTTTTAGAGTCTGATTCTGTTATAGTTTATATGAGTCTTCTGAAGACTCAATGGGGTTTCTGAACAATATTGTAGAACCTTCTTTTCTTAAGAAGTTAAGTGAGTTTCTCGTACTCCCATTGTGTTCTTTTGTTATTCGGTTCGAATCAGATTCAAATATTTTCTCTCACTTGTCTTCATGAAGAACTCTTTTCAAGGAAGACACCATCGAGAGCAACAATCAAATTTTGTTTCGATGCTTTGTGAGGGAAAACACCCATGTTTCTTCCGTTTGAAGAAAAACTATGTCTGACGTTCTCAGACTAAAATTAAAAGGCTATTTAGAATCTTTCTAAAATCCATACGAACATGGTATTTTTTCATTTTCTATAGCAGTTATAGGCCCAGTGGTTATGCAGCTTGTATTTAGACACTATCGTTTCGAAAGACTTGTTATGACTGAGATTACTGATCTCATCAATATTTTCAGTTATTTCGATTCATTACTGGATTTTGGTTAAGTTTCTAAAACTTTTCTAAATTCGAATACTTTAGTTGATTCTAGTCACATTAATCATAATCTTTTGTCTTACATAAGTCTTAGTGATTAATTGAACTCTGTTTTGTCATAAGATATCTTGTCAGACTAGTTAGTTCGAGCCATGTTACTCTTTCGAATTTCATTTTCATTATAGTTGTCTGACTAGATTAAAATAACTAATCGAATCGATTGGTATTAATGTTTATAAGTTGAATAGGTACTTTTCTTAAGAACATCATAAAATATTAAGACTAAATACTTTATTTCTCATAAATCCAATTTCAGGGGGATGTTCAAAAGAAAAAGGAAAAATTACTAATATCTAATAAAAGTAATGCCTATAAGAGGCTAGAATCCTTCATGAGCCTTCTCAGCAACCATTGCTTTCTTTGCTCTTGATGGGTTCGTCTCCTTTCAGTTAAATACTCTAGCTCCCACTTGCTCTTGTCATTCATAATGAAATGAGCGTTAGGTATCCAATACCTTTAAGAGAAATGTATTTAATTGAATCAACTTTTTAACATTTTACCTTTGGCGGGAACCACCTGTTTTTCTTGTCTTCAAGGAATTTGGGACAGTTTCTCTTCCAATGGCCCATGCCATCACAATAAACACTTGGAATCAGAAGAGGAATTCTTGGTTTTGGCAACTTGTTTGCCTTTTGCTTTGCCAAAATTTCCTCTTGTTCTTCTGTTTTCCATCCCTTTTGAATCCTTTATCCTTCTGAACCATAAGAACTTCTTTCTTAGGTTCTACTACTACGATATTCTCTTCGGCTATCTGGAGCATTGCGTGTAGTTCCTCCAAAGATTTATCTCATACATTCATATTATAGTGTATTCTAAACTGATTGAACCCATTATGAAGGGAATGCGGAATAGTGGCGAAATTCCGGCCATGATCAACTCCAAGTCGTGCTAGTTTTTCAAAAAGACTGATCATTTTTCCAATATACTTACACAAATAAATATGTGAAAGTTCAAACTTTGAAAGTTCAAACTTTGAAAGTTCAAACTTTGAAAGTTCAAACTAAAGCTTGCAAATTTTAATCTTCAATATTTCTTAGCATTATACAAAATTTAACATTACATTACAAAATAAAAAAGTAATATTCAAGTAAATAGTACACACTTTCAACATAAAAAAACAGTAAATAGTACGCACTTGCCAAAAAAAGCTTTTGAACCCACTATAATTGTCATTCATCCAAAACAAACAAGTGCCCTAAGAGTTTCTCCACGAGGCAATGCATAAGGAAAGGAAAGGAGGAAGCTGCAAATAAATTTGCATAAGGAAATGTTCATTTTTCAATATACTTACACAAATAAAATTTTTCAATATTGGAAATGTTCATTTTCCAATTTACTTTCACAAATAAATTTGTGTAAAATATATATATACACACATTAGACATTAGACATTTATAAGTTTTATATTGTTGTTGTAGTTGTCTACGATATATAATGCTAACACCACAATTAAAGTTACGTATTGTATGTACAATGATGATTATCATTATACATACATATTTGAGTAATCGACGTAGAAGACATGCCATCATTAGTAGGAGAGCCTACATAAATTGAGATCAAGAGAGAAATAATATATTGCAAAGAATTTACTCTGAGAGTGATCGATATTGTTACGAACAACTTCGCATGAAACGAGAACCATTTCGACGCTTATGTATACGCTTACGAGGTTATGGTTTGGTCGATAATCGGCATGTGAAAGTAGAAGAACAAGTTGCTATGTTCTTATACACAATTGGGCACGATCAACGTAATCGCAGTTCAGTTCTTCAATTCATTCGATCGGGTGAAACAGTGAGTAGGTATTTCCACATAGTGTTGTCAACAGTTCTTAGGCTTTACAAAGATGTTGTTAAACCAGCGACAAGTGCTAACTCTCCGATGGATGGAAGTCGTCGACCATCTTGGCATGAGTACTTCAAGGTTAGTCTAGATTCAGGAGCGCGTCGTTCATTTACAACTAATTATATAAGTTTTTTATTCAATCATATCATATATATTTTATAGGACGTCGCCGGTGCAATTGATGGTACACATATCAGAGCAACTGTTCCTATCAAAGACCAACCTAGATATCTTAATAGAAAAGCGCACATTTCCCAGAATGTTCTTGTAGCATGTGGGTTTGATATGAAATTTCATTACATACTTGCTGGGTGGGAAGGGTCTGCTCATGACGGTCGTCTTTTGAGATGTGCAGTCTCTCGTTCTGGACGTAAATTAACAGTCCTTATTGGTACGTGGTTTTAGATTATTATATCAAATAAAAGAAACTAGTTAGGTACAAATTTATTATTTAAGTAGAATTATAATAAATTATGTTAATGTAGGTAAATAATATCTTGCAGATGCTGGTTTTCCATTGCTGCCTGGGTTTCTCACACCATATCGTGGCACACGATATCATCTGCAAGATCATGTTAGTCTTCGTCCTCAAAATCTTAAAGAACTATATAACTATCGTCATTCATCTTTACGTAATGTCGTCGAAAGGACTATAGGATTGTTAAAGAAAAGATTTGCATATTTGAGAAATGCACCATTCCACGATATTGATACACAAGCTAAGATTGTTATCGCATGTTGTGCTTTGCATAACTTCCTACGAGATGGAGATCCAGATGATATAAGTAGTGACGAAGAGAATGAGATGTGATGGCGATGAAGTAGGTGAACTAGATGATGTCGACCAACTCGTGCAAGATGAAGAAATTAATATTGTGCCATCACAAGTTTGGACAGTAAATAGGGATATGATAGCAGAGGAAATGTGGACTAACTTTTGAATTTATAGTTTTTTTTTTCCTATTCATGTTTAAGTATATTGTTGAATATTTTTCTCATTTTTAAAACTATTTATCATATTATTCTCTCAATTATGTTTTACCGGACAATTTATATAGTTTTAGAATATCAAAATATATGACATTGTGATTTTCCATGTGTTGATAAAGATGGATGTTGAATTTGGCCCTGTCAATTCAAACAAAAGGTGTAAGAAGCCTAGTGTGATGTGGAGCACTATAATGGATGATATTTTAGTCAATACGCTTTATGATTACATTTTGGCTACAAAAAAATTGAAATCAACAAGTAATTGATGAAATATATAAGGAGACGAGAATCCGTATTACTGTTGAAAATATCAAAGCTCGTATGAAGACATTCAGAAAACATTATATTACCGCGAAACATGCAATCGACGCTAGTGGGTTTGCCTTTAACAATGTAACTTTTCGAATTGAGGCAGATAAAGATGCATGAAGAGAATACGTAGAGGTATTTATTTTATTTATACTGTCTTAAAAAATTTACAAATAAATTTTGATTTTTTTCATTCACATTGCTTATTGTCAGGCACACCCTAATGCAAAAAATTTGCGTACAAAGAGTTTTCCGTATCAAGAAAATTAGGAGTCATCGTTGGAACAGAACAAGCCACTGGCAATAAACAAGTGGAGGCTGATGATATTTCTAACGAACTACCTGGTTAGTCAATCATTGGAAATCATCAACTTCTAAAAGTCTTAATCATTTTAGTAACACACTAATCATATTTTTGTTATAGGTGAACATGCTAATATGACGTCCATCAATCTAGATGAAGATGAAGGGCTATGCTCTCCAACTTCCGTTAATCGAGATCAATTTATAGCTCCAAAACGTAGACGACGGTCAGAATCAGATGAAACATCTATTTTACTTGCGCAAGCTGCAAACAAACTTGCCGAAGCAGTTCAAGCTCCTTCAGTTCGTGGTGTGGAAGATGCGTTGATGGTCATTCAAACTTGAGCGAACAAGAGATTGAAGATGTTATGTATATGTTCGGAGATAAACCTGAACTTACACGTATATTCCTTGACTTTCCTCAATCGAGAAGAGCATCATGATTAAAGAGAAAGTTAACCAACGGTTAATCGAGGGTCAATTAGCTGCACCTTTACGCAAATCGATATACTTTAGTATGACTCAACTTAGCATTAGTATTAGTGATTTAGGAGATTGCATTTTAATCATTTTAGGCACTTATTCGCGTATTCGTTTGACTCGGTTTGGTAGTTGTTAGACATTTTGAAAGTATACTTTTATGGATAATATGGTTTTATTTTGATGTTTAACAAAATATTTTTCTTGGTAAACCAAATATAGATAAAAGTAAAAAAGTAAGAAAAATATTCTTTTTCCCTAGTGAACCAAACATTGGAAAATTAAGAAAATGGAGAACTACAAATTTTTCCCTTAATGAACCAAACAATAGAAAATATGGAAAAGAGAAAAAATTACTCCGACAAATTTTTTTCTCTGTTTTTTTTCCTTACCCCAAATTGCTATCAAACACAATCTTAGAGAAAAATTACTCCGAGAAATTTTTTCTCTGTTTTTTTTCCTTACCCCAAATTGCTATCAAACACAACCTAAATTCTTTTATTTTTCTTTAAACTTTAAATCGGTATAACTTTTGTTTGAGATGTCGGATTTTTATAAAAATTATATATTTAGAAATGATTTTTCATTAGCTTTCTGACAAGATCCACTTTCAACACTTCAAAAAAAACTGAAAAAACGGTGTTTTTCCCTTAAAGTTTTTCTGCAAACGTGTGTTTGCAACATCTGTTTTGCAAACAAGTGTTTGCAGAAACGTTTTTCTACAAACATGTGTTTGCCGCAAATGTGTGTTTGCATAATGTAAACTACAAACTGTGTTTGCAAAACATAGACTCTGATTTGCAAGCTTTGTAGAATATAATCTTGAGTTGCATATCTTGCAAACTCAATTTGCAAATCGATAATATAAATAAGAGTTTGTGTCTACGAAATTTGGTTTTCTTACCGACACAAGCGGTATCCATGCTCTTTTCAGA
Organism: Eschscholzia californica subsp. californica; assembly: GCA_002897215.1. Classification (NCBI taxonomy): domain Eukaryota; kingdom Viridiplantae; phylum Streptophyta; class Magnoliopsida; order Ranunculales; family Papaveraceae; genus Eschscholzia; species Eschscholzia californica. The sequence goes on from BEHA01000591.1 coordinate 50,726, forward strand.
GCTTTTGTGCTTGGAATTTTTGTCCCGAAAGATTTTTGTAAGAGTATTGTTTAATTCATGCTCCCCATTGACTAAGTGTAATCTACGGGTCGTTCCTCATTTTTTGCTTCGTGGTTGATATACAATTTAACTTCTAATATTTGCATTCTTTCGTTGCGGGTATTAAATGATCAAACCTTTGCTATCATGGTTTTGATGGCCCTCTTCACTACTTTCATCACAACACCGATCGTTATGGTTTTATATAAACCATCAAAAAGAGAGGACAATGCTAACTACAAGAATAAAACAATAGAGAGAAAAGACACAAGTACCCAACTTAGGATTTTGACATGCTTTCACAGTACAAAGAATATACCAACAATGATAAATCTCATCGAAGTCTCTCGTGGAAGTGCCAGAAGAGAAGGTTTGTGTGTTTACGCATTGCACTTAACAGAACTCTCTGAGAGATCATCAGCATTACTCATGGTGCCTCATTCGAAAAAAAAAATCTTGCCAGTCTTGAAAATTTCCTCCAAGCAAGTTTTAGTCTCTTTGGCAATTGTAACCTTTTCGTAGCGAGATTGAAGAAAGTCCGAGTGATTAACATTAAGGTGGGCATGATGTGGTTGTAGTTAACAAGCTTGATGAAGGCCTTCACCCTAAACTTGTTTGATGCTTTTTTAGTTGAATCTTTTCGGATCACCTTCTTTCGGTAGTTAGAAATCTCTGCAACCAGGCAATGGCCATAAGGACGGTCACAAGTTCCCTCATCAAATGATCATAACCGGCATACCAACCCTGAAGAACTATAACAACCTTTTTCAGCTTCAAAGATTGAAATTGTAGATCATTTCTTTCAACCCCATACCAATAGTATGTATAAGAACTACATGAGTTTTATTGAAGTGTTAATACTTAAATAATGGTTTTCATACATGAATGATGAATCAAGATAAAATTAATGTACCTGAACACGGGTTATCAACGTATCGGGTTGATAAGTGTGTTTCTTACTCGAAATTCTCAGCATAGGGCTAGGTCCCTGAAGGACCCTCCTTTGTGCTCGGTACTTAAAAAATTTTACCCCCTTTCCTGAGTTTCAAGACTACGAATTCAAAGCAAATCAACTCCGAAAAGCTGTCATAAACAATTAAATAAAGCTTCCAATGAGAAAAACTTACATGGTTAATTAAATGAATCAACTAATATCAACGAGAATTTGTGGAAAGAAAACAATGGGCAATGAGGTTGCAGATATAGTAAAAGTGAACAGGGATGACAGGACAATGGCATACCTGTGCAAAGTGCACGAAAATTTTCCGCATAACAGAAAGAAGAAGTTAACATCCGATCTGATCAATCGCAATATAACAATTTAAGAACGCTAAAGCAAAATTTACCTGCGGTTATCGGAACTGTTTTCCCGAAGAGACGCATGACGATACGACATATAAGCAAACATAAGTAGTTTGTTTTATGTACCTAAAACAATTTTGTTCAATTATATACATACACGAACCCAAATCGCACCCCTATTGAAGTAACAAGTGCACGAGTACTGGATATCACTTGCAAGTTTTCATTTATGACATGGAAAAAGAGATAAAAAATTGTAGCGTAAACCCTTTACTGGTTAAAACTTACCAACTGGTTGTAATAGTTGTGATGAAGAACTGTGAACCATTGGTGTTCTGACCTGCATTTGCCATTGAGAGAAGGCCTGCAAGCAGCGGTAATCTTTTGCTCAGAACAACAAGATTACATGTTTTATCTCTCTCTCTCACACACACACACACACACACACACATACATACATCGGTGCGGTAGTAATCATACAAGTGTCTTCGAGGTTTGGATTCCACGACTAGGTACAGAAGAATTGCAAGCTTACCTGGTCCAGTGTGCTTCAACTTGAAGTTCTCATCACCGAGAAGAAGGAATTCACACTTTCTAGTGAGAGAAAGAGGAATTTGAGGAAGAAGAAGAACAGAAAAAAAAATCACTGGCTCTTATACCATGATAAAAGCTAGAGAGAAAATGAAATAATTCTCTAAATCACTCGAAAAGATTAGATTCATTATTGAAGTTCTTAGCTTCTTATAAAGCTTTACAATTCTGTTATAGAGAGAGAGAGAGAGATTCATTTGGTTATAACCATAACTAACTAGTTTGTTAGAATAGTTAGTTATGGTTATTATTTCGTTATCTAAAGGCACCTCAGTCTATCTCTCACTTACACTTTAGTTACACCAACTCTTACATTATTCTTTGTGATTGTAACACTCTGTTTACACTTCCATCACCTTCACTGTCATCTCTCTAATTTCCTCATTGGTATCTCTTATTTTCCCATCTTCATTCCACTTTCTTATTCGACAATTTGTTTGTTTATCCAAGTTTGATTTAGTAAACTAAAACTTTAAATTTCATGAAATTTAGGTTTTGATCTGAAATTTTATGGAGATTTAGAAAAAAAGAAAAACAGTATCTATGATTGCATTAATTTCACAACTATCCAACTCTTCATGGGTTTTTATGGATTGATCTATAGAAAGCTTTTCTCCAACCAGTACCATAACTAATCTGTTAATCAAAATCTCTCTCTCTCTACAAATGATGAAGATACTTCATTTGAACCAATACTATTATGGCGAATCAAAATCCATTGGTTGTCCCAAAATCTTGATGGACGTTGATGCGCGGTTAAGACGACAATAATGAATGTTGCGTTGGCATAGATAATGATTGAAGATCTGATTCAATGTCTCGTTTCGTGGTGATTCCTCGCCTAATCTCTTCTCAGGTAGTGAATTTTATCAATTGGCGATGTTTTTTATCCATTTTTTCCACCCAAGAGTTTGAGCCAGTTGTTGAACCTGATGGATACAATTCACATATTCTAGTGGTCAAGATGATTGTGAGGTGGATTAAGAAGATGATGGGATGCTAAAGAAGATGCAGATGCTTTGTATTTGAAGATATATGTGTCTGGGCTTGTGATGCTTAAGAAGATGAATATGGTTAATGTTCCTAACTTTTTACCTTCTAGAGAGAGAATAGTCATGGTTAAGGAAATGTTATCAATTATTACACTAGTATTCTTAATTTGGTGATTTGTTCAAGGTTTATAAGATCCAACAGGTAAAAAAATGGGGCTTTATGATTGAGACTTTGCAAGGTTTTGGAAGTGATAGTGGTGACTTTTGGAGCTCTAATGGTGGTTGTCATTGCTTTCTCTTTCTAAAAAAGAGGTTTTTATCTCTCTCTCTCTAGAAAGGATAAATGAAAATTTATTTTAGAAGAAGGGTAATTAAGGAAACAGAAAAAGTTAACTGATAGAAGGGGGCCATTATTTAATTTACGAAAAATTGAGGGTCAGAAAGGAAGTTGGTCACAAACTAGGGGGCCAAAAAAGAAATAACTCTCTTTTTTTTTTGTTCAAAGAAGAAAACCTATTACTTGCCATAAAAAAAAAAAAAAAAAAAAAAAATAGAAACCTACTAGGGAAATCTACACCCTTAATCCCAAGTAGAAGCCAATTAGGAATCCTACACCCTTCCGCCTTACCCCATAAAAGGAACGCACACACACTATATATTTACATAGGTATCTATCTTTCCTCCAGTTCAATCTGCCGAGATCTCTGTTGACGTAGTTTCTAGACAGTATGAAGAAGATGAAACTACAACGATGTTCAATGTCGCTCCTCCCCGAAGAAATCATAACTACCATCTTAGCGATGTTACCAGTCAAATCTATCTACCGATTCAAGTCAGTTTCCAAAATCTGGTGCTCTCTCTTCTCTAACCCTAATTTTATTAAACTTCACTGTAATCATGCTATTGAACAAGACAAATCTATGCTCCTTATCAACCACTCTAATAGATTATACACCATAGAGCATAATTCATTAACATCTAACTTATCTCTTCAAATAGATGATCACCCGTTCATCTCATTAAAACCCAAATTTTTTTTTATGGGCTCGTTTAATGGTTTGGTTTCCTTCTATGGTAATAAAAAATACATCTGGAACCCATCTACTGATGAATTGAAATCAATACCCAAGACTCCTTATTTCAATGAAAATAAGGAGGAGAAAGTAAAAGATGTAGATGATACCAAGAGTTGGTTCGGTTTTGGTTATGATTGCAAGCTAGATGATTACAAGATTCTGGCGATCATAAGTCGGGTCAAAGATGATTTTAGTTATGTCATGCTTTACTCTTTAAGCTCTAATTCGTGGAAATTCATGGATAATATTCCTTACAAAATCATTGGTCCAGGAACTGGTATCCTAGTCAATGGAGCTCTTCATTGGAAAACAACCGCTCCATTTGTCGGGAGATGGAAGACATCCACCTATAATGCTATACTTCGTTTTGATTTAGTTGATGAGACATTCATGGAAGTGCCTATACCAAAACATCTGAGTGAGAAATTCACCACAATAGACACAAAAATTGGTGTTTTAGGTGATTGTCTTTGTATATTTGATACTACTTTGACGGTTCGTACTGAAGTATGGGTAATGAAGGAGCATGGGGTGAGCGAGTCTTGGACTAAATTCTTCACTATTACCGAAGATAATGTTATTCCATCAATTTTTACAATGAAACCAATAAAGTTTTTCAAACATGGTGATGTGTTATTGATGAAAGATTATAGGGAAATAATTTTATACGATCCAAAACAGAAAAAAGCTCCGGTTCTTAAGCTACGGGCAACCTCAGACAATTTTGAACCAGTTACTTGTGTTAGTAGTTTAGTTTCACTAAATTCTGGAATTTATTTGAAGCAAGAACTAGACAACGTGAGCCGAACGAAGCAACGAAGAAACTTACGAAGATAAATCTACAAGGAGCTGTGTTATTTTTTTGTCTATTATTAGTTTTTAAATTCTTGGTAATAGCTTTCGTTCGGGCATTTTATGCCCAAATTTTCAGTTTATGTCCTAACTAACTAAAGAGTAAGTTTTAGTTGTTGTGGTCCAATATGTAATATTGATTTTCGTATATGTTCTTATCCTACTGGAAAAGGATATATCTTCTAATTATATTTTGGTGAAATGTGAACTTATATTATCAATTTGTTATCGTGTCGGTTTTTTCTTCATATTGTTATTTGTTACAAAACGTTGAGAAGCCAGCTCCTATAGAAACTGTTCAGTAATGGCAGTAACTCCAAAGTCTCATTTTCTAAGTCCATTTTACCTTCAAAAAGTGAGATATGGAAGACGATCAAGAAGGAAAAGAAAGAAAAGGAGATACTAGATGATTCTGATCAAGCAGTATTACAACCATCTGCTCCTTGTCTTCTACATTCTTCACCCCCAAAGCCTTCCAAATGCCTAGGAGTTTGTATCATAGGTGCAAGAATTTATGATTCTGAGAACGCGAAATGTTGTCACCAGGTATATTTTTTTATGCCCACAACCCACATTGGGAATTTTGATCAATTCTATGTTTTTTGTTGAATTTTGTATTCTGGGTTTTGTTTGTAATCTTTCATTTCATTATTTGTAGTGTTGGCGAAAAACTATGGACTTTGTAGCGACATGCCAGAACCTAAAAAGTATCAAACCTTGCACTATTAGTTTCTGTCAGAATGCCTCTTGTATAGGTCAGATCCTTGTTTTGGTTCCTATTATTTGGTTCCTTTGTGTTTTTTCTCCAATTTTCTTGGGGTTCCTTTTTTTATTTGGTTTTGATTACTTTAGGTGTATTCTTTTTTTCCTTCTTTTTGATTTAGATATGGAGAAAAAGCTTAAGAAGTAGCATTGTTGGATGAGTGGGAGTGCCTTAAATGTAAAGGAACCTGCAACTGCAGTTTTTGCATGTAAGTAATTTTGTTCCTAAAGATTAGAAATAAAAAAAGGATCTTAATTTGTATACGTAAAATTTTTGGAACCTTTTCTTTCAGGAAGAAAAAAGGCCGTAAACCCACAGGTATTTTAGTACATGCTGCCAAGGGGAAAGGGTTTTCTTTGGTTTCCCAAATGCTGCTCCGAAAAAGTAATCTGCTTCAACTAAGGTTTAGTATAATTTCTTTAATAGGTACAGATAGTGGTTATCTGCATATTTTTGTGTTAATGGGGTTTTTCAAATTCAATATGTGTTCACTCGATATGTTTATATTTGCATTGTTGCTTTTGACATGGTTATATAGTTGCAGCGAGTAAATGTGGAGAGAAAGGTAACACGAATAAGGTACCTAAAAGCATGCAAAAAATTTTAAGAGAGCAACATAAATAGAGATAACAATAGTGACAATGTGGGCGAAGAGATTAACGGATGGCCATTATGACCACATAGGAAAGGATGAGGATGAAAAAGATGACGGTATGAAGATGAAGAAGTTAAAGAATCTCAAATCCCCAAAGAACCTATAGAAAAGCTGATATCCCATTGCCTCAAGGTGTTAATCTGAAAACTGTTGCAGGCGTTGACATCCCTTCTAAAGATATGGGACATGCTCTGCAATTCTTAGAATTCTGCAATGCTTTTGGACAGGTTAAGGTGAATTCTGTTTTGCATCTCTTTTTTGAAGTACTCAACTTTCAAACAGAACTTTTTGCATCTAACTAAAATGAATTATAATCTGATTCAGTGATTCTCGTATGTCATGCACAACCTGAAAAATCTGTATATAAATGTAAAAAAAGCTTTTATCTGATCCAAAAATAAAATGTTTAGAAAATTATGTTTTCTTGAATATAACATAACTGGTGTCATCTAATTTAAGTTTTTTTTTTTCTTAAATTTGTTCCGAGATTATAAAAGGAGTCGGCTTTATTATCCTTCGCTTATAAAAGGGAGTCGGCTTTATTATCCTTTAATAGTTTACTTATGCAACTCGGACTTACCACTGTAGAAGCTGGACCTGGACATAGCTATGGGTACAGATATCCAAAACCTATACCGCTCTACCAGACACATCGAGGGGTAAACGGCCACAATGGGATAAAATTGTACACATATTTTCTTGTTTAGTTATTATGTCCTTTACCTTTACTTCCAACTTTTACTTTTATTTCACTTTTATAATAGCCATTGTTTCATTATGTTCACAAATCACAAGGCCTCAAACTGGAATTGTATTTTGTTATCCCTGCATGATTTGTTCTAGTCTACTAAATGTTCACATGTATATCTGCTGAAGTTACTATGACTCTATAAGTATAAAGTACAGGTAGCGCACTATTCGATTGTTTGATGTCACGAAGATTTTCGAAAAGAGCTATCCATTTTAAATACTAGATTTTCTTTACGCTACACTTTACAATGATACGATGATTTGCACGAAACTTGCTCAAAGCAAGCGTCTGTGATGTGAATAATCCGAGCTTGAGCCAAGTTCAAGATTGGTTTCATCTTTGAGCTTGGAATTCATCTTTGAGTTTCATCTTGATACTAGAAAGTGAGTATGAGACATAGGGATATGACAGCCAAACAAATCGATTGTTGTACTATTTTGAGCATACTTCATCTTATTGTTCTTTAGGTTTTCGATTTGAAGAAAGGCCATCATATATCAATTCTTCAAGGATTAACTGGGTGTGGTAGGCCACGAGGACAAAACTTGTCGCTCATTTAGTTTCATATCCAGTTGCTGACGTTGATACATAAAGACCTAAGTGAAGATTTATTATCTCCGCTAATTGATTTTTTTTTTTGGAATTGCTTCTTTCAAGTGTTATAAAAATAATTCTTTCTGTTTTTTTGTTCATTTTCCCTTCAGGTCTACGGGAAGTTCATCAAGTCCTGGAAACTCATGGTTGGAAGCTTTTGGAAGTTTGCCGCAGGGTTCAAGTGTCCATTAAAAGATTTTCCTTCACAAAAGCTTAGAATCTTGCTCTTTTTATGTGATGAGACTCTTGAAACTACGTAAGCACAAGTGATGAAGCTTCTCACTTTGCTCATTTACTGTCTCTTCTGAAGTTCTTATTTAACTATTTCTAATTCCGGAGTCTTGAGGAATTGGATTGATGAACTACAAGAAAAATTTGCTGAAAAACAGAAGGATGTGAAAGGAAAAGTTACTGCTGCCAAAGAAAAGGTAGTTTATTTTTGAAGCATGTTACAATTTTTACTTCCAAATTCTACTTTCAAGTTTTTCTTAGAAAAATACTTTCATGGTTTCCTTTTTTGTAGGAGAGAGTACTGAAGCGGAAGGTGCAGGATGTAGTGGTCAAAGTTGAAGCATCAAAAGCTCATAAAGAGAAACTACAAGTGATAGGCATGGTACAGTAGGGTAAGTAATGATTTGCAACTTTGCACAGTGCCTTATCTATAGCTAGGCTTTCAATAGCTCCAAACACTTCCTCCTCGGTACATGGAGGCTGGAGCCTCTAGTATGATATCCTGGCCTGGGGGCGGAGCCCTGATTTCCATATTCTCTATGCCTGGGCGCCTGTAATGTGACTCTTTATAAAGGTTGCTGAAATGTTTCATTGCTGCTTCCTCGATCTCCTTTGCATCGAACAACGTTTTGTCTCCAACCATGATTGAATTAATCCTGTTGTTGTGGGCTCTGCAGTTGATAAGTTTATGGAAATAGGCTGAATTTCTGTCCATTGCACTCTTTATTTCTGCCTTAGGCTTACTTCCTCATCATTCATTAGCTTATGTAACTGTAATCTCGATTTGTTCCAATTTAAGAATTCCTGCTAGGTTAGATTATTGCCTTCCTCTGATCTGTGCAGTTTGAGAATTTCCTTCTGGATGTTGTTAAGATTTATGTTGAAAGCCTTGAATTTTTCTCTGGGCCAGGGTTCTAGACTATCCTGAAGGTGTTGTAGTTTGTTCCACTTGGCTTTGCCTTATTAATTTGTTGCTCCTTCCTGCCACCAAATCTTCATCTTTTCTTTGAATTCAGGGCCACACATCCTGACTTCCTAAAGGTGGTGGATTATGGACATCCATTTCAGTTCTCAGCAATATTTGGGAATGGTCCGAAAAAATTGTTTTGGCAATACTAGTCATTCCACCTTTGCGAACTTATCTTCCCACTTTTGATTATCAGGAACCTGTCAAGAAGGTACATACTGGGTTTTCAGGTTGTTGGACCAAGAGAATTTGACGCAGCGGAAAACTGATAAAAAGCCTTAGAACTCCGTCTAAAGACTATTTAACCGAAATTGATAACAAGAATACTAAAATACTGAATTTTATTGATTGAATGAATGACTGAAACAACTTCTAAGCCCTCATTATATAGACTTAGGGTTTCCTAATCTTGGTCAAACTCCAATAGAAACTCCTAAAAAAATAAAATACTAGAATAGTAGAAATCCTAAACTGAAAACAATTACCAAAAATAGAAAAAAACTAGTAAAAGTCCGTTTTGAAGCCCTAAACGATGGAATTTGCCCCTCAAAGTGGGCCCGTTGTGGCAAAGCTACAACGAATGACCGGAACGCTATTTCGCACAATCCCTCAAAATTTCGTCCAATTCCGACACCCGTAGCTTCGATTTTGGCCGTTTTAGTCTGTCACCCTTGTATTTGGCCGCTTCGATCTCATCCATGTATTTCTCAGCCAATTCCTCTACATCAGAATTCCAAACCTTGTTTGGGGAGGTCGGTCATGTTTTTTGCAGCTAATCAAATCATGAGATTGCTTCATACTGGAGGTGGGTTTTGTCCCATTTCTCTTTTCATGGATAAATCTAACGACATTAAAGTCACCTCCAACACACAATGGGAGCTTCCATGTGCTAGCAATATCATCAAACTCTTTCCATAACTCCACTCTTTTATCTTTTATGCATGGACCATAAACACTGGTAAATAACCAAGTACAATTGTCTGCTTTGTTTTCCAAACCAAAAGAAATAGAAAAGGTGCCTAGCCAGCGGTCTATTACTGAAACTGAATCCGAGTTCCACACATACAAAATGCCCACGGACGCTCGCACAGACGGGATAGCATCCCATGAACAAGTAGATGTACCCCAAATACCTTAACCAGTGCAAGAGGCATAGACATGACTTTAGTCTCTTGTAAACACAAAAAATCCTTGACATACTTTTTAACTGCTGACTGCTTGGCAGGAGTGCCAAGCTCCCTGATATTCCAACTTTAGTCTCTTGCAAGCATATTTTGTCCTTGAGTACGCCATTTACTTCTGCTTTTTCTCTCCCAACAATGTTTTTATCGGAACAAAGTGGTTTAGCTACGATGATGAAAAGAAAAAAGTGAGGATTATATTTCATTTTGTAGGGTAAGTTAATTTTCGTTTCAGGTAATTTGGAGTGCTTCTTTCTGGTTAACCTTTTCTATTACAACCTCTTCACCTCGATTGGTCGATGTAAAATGACAAAACCCCAAGACCAAAGTCGTTAAGGAGATCTACGTGCATTTCGGGTAGACAAAACAATCACAAAGTATTAATCTCCGGATGATCTTTAATACGGTAATCAAGGTACGCATTTTTTGCAATATACTCTTTTCTTAAAATCTAATTGCGGACGGCAATTTCCTTTTCAATGCAAATACTTGATCATGTTTTTGTGGAGCTATTTTGGATATATGTTATGGAAAGGGAAAAGTCGGATAATATTACGAGTTAAAAATTGATATACTAATACGTGTGTCTGCGCATTTATGTACATGTGCATGTGTTGTATAGTTGGTGAAAACTCGGCTCATATTGGTGCTGATCAAGGATCGACCTGTGGATGATCCCAATCCAATCCCCTCTCTGACCGCTTACCATAGTAATATCAATTATCAGAATTATGCCTGTTTCCCTAATTTTATTATTTACGTATTCATTAAGTTGATTTTCTTAATTTCCGATTCATTCCTGCCACGATTTGATCTTATCAGTTCTCTTTCACGCATCTTCACATCCATGACCCAAAGAAAGTTGTACTTACATTATCCAACTACAATCTTATTTGACCCTTTGCTTTTCTTTATCGTATCCTGTTATAAAATTCTTGAAAGCAAAACTGACTTTTTTTGTTTGAGTTTATAGGCAGAGAGCCAAGGAAGCCTCCATATGGATTTTGCCCCGTGCTCAAGCTTTGGTAACTTGTCATTTTACATTTACAGAGAGATGGTCCTTGTTTTAGCTCTTTTTGAATGACGACATTATTTTGATATGGCGTTCAATTGAAGTAATATGCAAATTTTAGGACCCATTTTGATCATCCACCCTCGCCCACTAAAAAATTCTGAATTTTGGTTCTTTAACAAATGACTGCAATCATTTCTCCTCGAATTTAAATTGATTGAAGTAGTTGAAATGCTGACACATTAAAATTGGTGTACAACCAAAAAGGTAGTAGTATTTTTTTTAAAGGAGAAAACGGTAATAGCTACATTTTGTTTGGGGTTATTATATGGTCTAGCCTGCATATATATTAGTGCTCAATGTTTTTAGTACGGCTCTGTTTAGTTGAGTTAATTCCTATTTGGCCCCCTACTTTGTGATCAGTTTTAAATATGGCCCCCAAAATTCTGTAAATTCAAATATGCTCCCCTTTTTTGATGTAATTGTCCTAACTACCCTTCCTTTAAATCCTTTTTCAAAATTTAAAATAAAAATAAAATCTTAATTCTACCTCATTTCCCTCTCCACCTCACATCTTTCTCCATGTCAACTCTCTCTCTCTCCACATCACCTCTCTTTCTAACTCACCTCTCTCTCACTCCAACTCACTCCTCTCTCTCTCCAACTCACCTTCATCTTCTCCGATAAAAGTTGCCGCTCGGAAAATTTTTCGGCCGACGACTTCCCAAAAAAAAAAAATTTATTTTTTTCTCATTTCTCTCTCTCTAAAAACTCCGGCGAAGGGGGTTTCCCTTTGCCGGAGCCGTGAACAGACCGAATCTTGTCTGTTCACGAGCAGACCTTTCAAGGTCAGAGAAGATGAAGGTGAGTTGGAGAGAGAGAGGGGGTGAGTTGGAGAGAGAGAGAGGTGAGTTGGAAAGAGAGGTGATGTGGAGAGAAAGTTGACATGGATAGAGATGTGTGGTGGAGAGGAAAATGAGGTGGGATTAAAATTTTATTTTTAAATATGAAAAAGGATTTAAAAGTTAGGGCATTAACTTAAAAATAGGGGGGCATATTTGAATTTACAGAAATTTAGAAGCCATATTTGAAGCTGGTCACAAAGTAGGGGGCCAAATAGGAATTAACTCTGTTTCATTTGGGTGTTACACTATTCGTCTTTTTAAAAGTGTGATTGGCTAATAAACTTGCCACACTGTTTGCCTTTTCGAAAGAAAAACAAAACTGTAATACGGAGATAAGTTACAAATGCAAGACCGAGCTAAAAGCGTGATCGACCAATAAAATTGGCACAACATTCGCCTTTTTGAGAAAAAGTTGTAATATGGAACTAAAAATGTGATTGGTTATTAAACTTGTCACACTATTCGCCTTCCTGAAAAAAAAAAACTGTAATATGGAGAAAAGTTACAGATTCAGGACCGAGCTTAAAGCGTGATTAGCTAATAAACTTGTCAAACTATTCGCCTTTCTGAAAAAAGTTGTAATATGTAGCAAATCGATTATTTTATAGGGGCCCTCCCTGTAGGGATTTACACCCTTCTACTAGTGTTTATAGCGGAAATATGACATCTAATGTCTACACTAGTATTCCCAGGATCACATGCAAAACTAGTAATTAATCTAATAGAGATAGTAGATTACCTTAATCGCTTTTCCCTCGAACTAGTTGAATTGATTGAAGAAGACCAAGAGCTTCAAGTGTAGCTCCTCTACTTGGGACACGAGCAATCAATTTGATCTCCCACCTTGTTGTATAGCTAGCACACCAATGGTGGTTGGAAAAGAAGAACACCTTCTTCTTTGACTAGATTGATAGTTAATGGGAATTAGCTCACTTTCTCCTCTCTACTTGATGTGGTAGAGTAAGAAAGCTTAGAGAGAAATTCCACACCTTATTCTCTGCCCTAAGAGTGTTTATATAGAACCCTAATAAGAATCCACCTCCTTTTAGGTTTCCTAAAACACCCTTTAGAATAAGATTTAGGGAAATAGTCGAAAATAGCAACTATTGATATTTTCTCAATTCCCTAAGGAGGAGGTGTCCAAACACCACGAAAATTGGCAGATATAATTTTTATTATATCAGCAACTAACCCTTTAAAATTCAGCCCAATCCGAGTCCTAGAAGTACCCGAACCGGTCTAGGCCCAAAAACCCTGTTTTGGCCTTTTTGTACTATCTTTGCCTAATTCCTTTTTAGGCCTATGAGATATGTTTATGGGACACTCCCATGATTATATCTCACTCCCACTAGTCATATCCTAGATCAATTTGTCACTCTTATGTGTAACCCGTTGTAGGATCCGATCGAAGTTAGCCGCGAATTACTTCGTAATTCGACGATCGTAGTTGGTCTCTAGCTACAACTCTACGATCCCTAAATCAATCGGACTTGATGATCTTCCACATCAATTGTCCTATCCGACAAATTGTTCGCATTGTCACCTTGGTCGAAGGACATCTCCTTCAACTCCTTCAGACTCCCACTTGGACTTAGAACAAGTGCAATGCCTCGATTCCCGTGTCAATTTAGTATCCCATCTGATACGTCACATCATTCAGACTTTCTTGATATCCGAGTACAACTGTAAAAGGCAAACGATTAACTTTTACTCCGTTTGAGCGCGGCCACGCATTTTCAGTTGCTACTCATCAAGTGGCCTTGAGACACTTTGTACCTAATGTGATTAGGGTGACACAATCCATTCTTGCGCTCCCACTTAACTTCATGTCTATCCTGTCCTTCCCAGTATCCGTCTTTATAACCTCCTTTTACGGCGCGGCGTTTAACGGAACCAAAGTCGGGCATTCCTTACATAAGATGAGTGGAGCACTCATGTTTTGAGGAATCTCTCCAATTGTCTTTATGAGAAGTATTGACGTTCATCACGAATGATGTACTTCTCATTTGAGGGTTATCCAGTGTATAAACCTTTTATACACCCACGTAGTCGAATAGAATATACTATTCCTATAGCCCATGAAACTGCGTTAACCCATCGACTCCCGTGCTAGTCTTCGTGAGTCATTGTTGTCCATGCAATGACCTGGACCAGGGATTTTTGATAATAAATATTCCAAGTTCACTTAATAGGGTTTCATTCATCAGATCACGTATCTG
>BEHA01000591.1:71751-87282 GCA_002897215.1 Eschscholzia californica subsp. californica
TTCAGTTATTCCCTGAGCTTCTCTATAACATTTTGGTTCATCTTCACATATTAACCCCATAAAAACACAAGATGTTACAGATGAATAGTTTAGTTCAACCTCGTAATCAGATAAATAATAAGGTTGTCTTAGTTTCCTTGTTGATCTTCGAATGGGTGTGACTTCTTGCTGAATTGGTGCTTCAAACAATGAATTTGTCCTCCCCCATTCTCCAGAATTGGTGGTGCTGAAAAATGACTCAAGATTAGTTGTAGTACTCTCCATTCGAGCAGCAAAATAATATGTTGATACCTCGTCAAAGACCACATCACGAGATGTAATAGAGTGCTTTGTTTTAGGGTCCATACATCGCCAACCCTTTCGACGAAGATCGTATCCAACAAAAATACACTTTCGAGTCTTTGGATCAAGTATAGATTGATTACTTTTATGTATATGAACATAACATACTGAACCAAACACTCGAAGATTAGTTACATTTGGCTTAGTATCATAAACTAGTTCAAATAGAGATGATTTCTTACCTGGCCATGAGGGCAGCCTGTTTATAACATAACATCCACATTGAATGGCTTCTGCCCATAGTTCCCTCGGTAGGTTCTTCTCGTGCAGCCAAGATAAACAAACTGCAGTGAGATGGACTAGTTTTCGTTCTGCCACGCCATTTTGTTGTGGTATATCCGGACATGTCATTTGTCGTTGAATTCCTTGTGATTCACAATATTCAAAGAAATTTGTTGGTATGTATTCGTTGTAGGGTTTCGTGTGTATCTAATACACTAATTCTAAGGTTCTAAGCGGAATCTCAACATCTAATATGTTAACACTAGTTTCCAGGATCGATATACATGAACTAATCAATGAACTAGAAGAGGGATAAATACCTTTCGCGTTTTTCCCTCGAACCATTCCAATTCGCGTGTGAAGATCGAGAGCTCCAATTGTCGCTCCTCTACTTGAGACACCGAGATGGTTAACTTGATCTCCCTTCATTAATGTCTGCTAGGACTTCAAAGGAAGGTTGAGAAGAACCTTTCTTCTTGACTAGATTCTAGAGAAAACTCACTTTTTTTTTTTTGCTTTTTCTCTCTTAAAAAGCTCTCACAAACTTATGAGTTTTTGTCTCTTGATTTCTATGTACAATTATGTCTAAGGAGGTCTATTTATAGGGATCATAGAGAAGGTATTTGACCCAAACTAGGATTCTTAAAATTTCTCCTTCAAGATATATCCCAAAGTGACCCCTTTTAGGGTTTTGGTGTGGCCGGCCATAGTAAGCCTTTATGGGCTTTTATGGCCGGCCCACTTGGGTGTCCTAGCCGGCCATTTTCTTGCCGGCCCCTTCCTAAGGGCGGCCATCACATGGCCGACCCCTTTAAGGGCACCCACGGGCTCCCCTTTTAGCCTGGGGTTATGTACACTTGTCTGGACTCTTCCGAACTCTTTTTTGGCCTCAAATAATGGATCCAATCCAATTATTTGTCACTCTTTATCTAGTCAACTCTCTCCGATGAAGTTACCACTCTTATGTGTAATCCGTTGTAGGATCCGGTGTATGTTAACCGCGAATCACCGAATTGATTCGACGATCGTAGTTGGCTTCTGGCAAAGCACTACGACTCCTAATTGGGCCGGACTGGATGATCTTCATCTTTATCCTAACTGACAAATTGATCGCATTGCCATCTTGGTTGAAGGACACTCCTTCAGAAGGACATCTCCTCCAGACCGAACGAATATATCCTTCAGTCGTCTCCATTGTCAGTTCCCAAACACTTGATTTTGTTCCCAAATTCTTTCTCCACTTGCATCTTAAACTGGATAAATTGAAAAAAGGCTTCACTTTTGTGTTTTAGAAAATAAACCCAAGTGAAGTGAGAAAGGTCATCTACTAGGACCATCACATACTGAAAACCTTTATAACTTGGTGGTTTTGTAGGACCCATCAGATTTGAATGCAGTAACTGAAGTAAGGTATAAGCACGATTCATCGATTTTGTAAAGGGAAGTCGATGGGATTTTTCGTATTGACAACCAACACATACTATATTCATATTAGTATCATTAAATAGAGGAACAACGTCAAGTAGATTCTTTACAGAAATCTGTTGCAGCAACCGATAGCCAAAGTGGCCTAATCGAGCATGCCAAATTGAAGGACTGGTCCCCTCACTTGTCTTTCAGATATACGCTTTATTGGCAGATAAAACACATATAAAGAGTATTTTCCTTTTTTCTAGTTAAAAAAACATTTGCATCAACCAATGTGCAATTTTGAAAAATCTTTACATCAGTGGGACCAAACAAGACATAACTACCTGAGTCGGTGATCTGGGATACCGAAGCAAGGTTCTTCTTTAAACCAGGAACATGGTATACATCCTTAAGAGCAACCCCTTCATCATTGAAACTATTTCAATCATCATTTAGATTTACATTCCCTTCTTTCATTACAGGGTGTAATGAAATATCAGCAGTTACAATAACTCGTTTCCCTACATGTGGACGAACATCTGAGAGTAAGGTATCATGTCTAGTCGTATGATGTGAACAACCTGAATCAAAGATTCACTCATTCTTGTAATCAATAAAATCAGCATCTGCTTTTGTATGGGTAGGTTGTATAATAGAATCTACATTGTCAACCTCAATAGTTTCAAAGGAAAAACATTGTTCCCATTCTGGGCCATCGTCGACTTTTGATTGATTAACTAAATTTGCTTCCACATTGTCAAGTAGCGTCCGACAATTTTTCTTTATGTGACTAGGTTTGCCACATCTAGAACAGAATACTTTTACTTGACAATCACGCTTAAAAAACCCATTTTTCCACATCTGTAACAAATTCTACTGCTGCCTTCCGTTTCACTTCTGATTAACCTTCCATCATTTGAACTGTTCTTCCAAAAATAATTTTTTTCCTTTGGTCTCTTGTATAGAGAATATCATCCATTTGAGGTTTGTTAGACATTTGCTTCATCAAAGCCTCTTGATTTGTAAGTAAATTTTCCAGCTCAATCACGCTTAAAATGACCCACTTTTCCACATCATTTGAACTGTTCTTCAAAAAATAATTGTTTTTCCTTTGGTCTCTTGTATAAAGAATATCATCCATTTGAGGTTTGTTAGACTTTTACTCGATAATCACGCTTAAAATGACCCACTTTCCACATCTGTAACAAGTTTTACTGTTGTCTTCCTCTTCACTTCTGATTAACCTTCCATCATTTGAACTGTTCCAAAAATAATTGTTTTTCCTTTGGTCTCTTGTATAGAGAATATCATCCATTTGAGGTTTGTTAGACATTTGCTTCATCAAAGCCTCTTGATTTTGTGAGTAAATTTTCCAGCTCAATAATCGAGGGTTGATTTACCCATCCTTGTACTGAGGAAATAAATGGCATATACTTTTTTTGCAGACCACGAATCAGATAACGACATCACTAATATGTTCTTCTTTATCGAGTTTTGAGATTTCATAACACAGACTTTTCAGTTTTAAAAAGTACTCTGAAATAGAAAGGTTACCTTGAGTCATTCCAGCTAGCTCATTCTCCAAAAATTGCAGCCGGATCGTGTTCTTTTGAGTAAATAATCGTTCAAGTGTATCCCACATTTGTTTTGGAGAATCTGCATCACGAAAATGTTCAATACATTCCTTTGTTTTGGGGAATCCCCATCATTTTGTCCGTATATCTGCATTTTGTGGAATATCTTCTGCATTACCGAATCAGCACCAGATATAAACTCCTACAAGTCTTGTCCTTGTAAATATGCTTCCATACACAACCTCCAATAGTTATAGTTACTGCTAACAAGCTTGTCAACTGCAGCTTGAGGGGAATCATTTCCACCATTCATCTTGTGAATAACAATTCAACACCAAATAATTTAGTCTAATTTCACTTAGTAAAACAATCGAACACCTTGTAAGCAACCTAGCTCTGGTACCATGTAACAAATTACTGCAACTATTTCTTATCAAATAGAGAAGACAAGAGATGGAGAAAGATTTATTTTATTAATCAGCAAAGTAAAGAACAAACTACATAACTTGTTACTCTTAGTTTCCATCGAGTACCCATACTTATACTAGTTTTATTAGTGACAAAACTTTCTCCTAAAATAGCTCAACTACTATGACTCATAACAGACTTCAAGACTACTTCAACCCTTAAATTAATGGTAGACTAAATCAACAAGGACTAAGTAGGTAAGACTAAGTAAGTTACACTAAATAGCAACACACCTCCACCACCAATAATGTTACCACCACTACTTCCAATAACAGCCCCACCACCACCACAAATAACTGTTCCTCCGCCACAAATAATGGTCCCTCCACCGCGGTTAACAGTGCTCTCACCACCACGTACCAATAGTGGTAACCCCACCACAAATAGCGGTTCCTCTACCACAAATAACGGTTCCTCCACCGCGATTAACGGTGCTCTCACAACCACCAATAACTGTAACCCCACCACCAATAACCGTAACCCCACCATGATTAACGGTTCCTCGACCGCGATTAACAGCAAGGGCGGAGCCAGGATCCTAACTTAGGCCTGGCTAGCCAAGGTAAAAAGAAGAGAAAAATAGGGAAAAAATAATGGGGCTAGGGGATTCGAACTTAGGACCTAGGACGCATGCAACCAAAGCCAAGACCAACTGAGCCAACACACTTTCTTTGAGAATTGGTGCCTTGAAATTGACAGCTAACCCTGGTTGTTTCTTTGACAAACAATACGTTCTAAAATAGATATTCGGAAACTAACCCTGGCTACAGTCTTGGTTAGTCTCCATGTAGCTCCGCCCATGATTAACAGTGCTCCCACCACCACCAATAACAGAATCACCACCACAAATACTCAACCTGCAGTCTTCACCAATCCCGATGATGGCCTCACAGTTACTGGCAACATCACCACCACAACCACCACCACCATAGATATGGGTGATGAGATTGTGACACTGACTCTGTAGTAGTTACCGGAAATGCCATAATTATAACAACTACTTTAGAATCAGAAACCCACAGCACCACTATCCATGCCTTTATTTCTCCCTCAGCCGACGGTTCTGAAAGTCCATTAGTTCAATTGTTTAATTCTTCATTCTCAGTCAACACCGAAAATTCATCTACCGATTCAGATAAGAACTACGAAAGATCACTTCTTTATTCTTGTATTCTATTCAATTCAAATTTCAAATTGTCATTTTGATTAATTGAACAAGAAGGATTAGAAGATGAATAGGTATTAAACTATATTCAATTGATTTCTGGGTTGATCAATTTGAGATCAGAAAAGATGAAGATGGTGAATAAGAAGATGAAGAAACAGAAGAAACCTCCATTAAAGAAATACTGATTGTTACTCTGTTATTTTTTTCAGTTATGAAGATTGTGATGAATCCCCAAATTAGTGGAAAAATTGATCGTTTGGTACTAAATAAACTAGATTACAAACTACCCATTTGATGAATTAGGGTTTCAATCGTGAATTTCATCATGTTTGATTGTCCAAGTTATTTTGATTTTTATCTTCCGATAATTTTGTTTCAAGAATTTAGTTGTACTAAAGCGTCGCCAATGCTACAAAATGTTGCCAATACTAATCGCTACACGACTTTTTGTAATTTTAGCAACGAATACTGAAATATGATGTCTCAATTTTAGCAAAGTGTGACAAATTATAATTAAAAATAGTGGTAATTTCTAGAAAGGTCAAAATAATATTGAAAATGAGTAAAAAAACACAAAACATTTGAAAATTATTATTCAGGTCAAAAAGTGTGCAAATACCAAAATACCCCTTTTGTCATTTTGTGTAACTAAATTCTTTTATTTTTCTTAAAACTTTAAATCGATATAACTTTTGTTTGAGATGTCGGATTTCTATAAAAATTATATATTTAGAAATGATTTTCATTACCTTTCTAACAAGATCCACTTTCAATATTTTTTTTCAAAAAAAAAACCAGACAAAAACGGCGTTTGTTTTTCTGCAAACGTGTTTGCAACAATCGTTATGCAAACGTGTTTGCAACAATCTGTTATGCAAACGTGTGTTTGCATAATGTAAACTGCAGACATGTGTTTGCATAATGTAAACTGCAAATTGTGTTTGCAAAATATAGATTGCAAACATGATTTGCAAACTTTGCAGAATATAATCTTGAGTTGCATATCTTGCAAACTCGATTTGCAAATCGAGAATATAAACTAAGAGTATGTGTGTACGACATTTCCTTTACCAAAAGTCCAAAATCTAGTCGCGGTTATTTTGGTTGCAAGATGATTTGGTAGAATATAAATACCAAAAGATCCAAAATCAAGTCAGTATAAAAATTTCTGATCCCACAGAGGCACAAATCAGACAACTTACACAACAGAAGGTGGTCATCTATAATTTTTTGCAATCACTACCTAACCAGTTCTACCTTCAACTTTGACTTCATCCTTTTTTGACAACACAAAATGTAGCTTCCAATAATCAACCATGGCAACAACCCCTTGTTCTCTCCATATAAACTAGCAAAATACTTTTCTTTCTTCATTTCTTCTTCAAGAGCAAAAGTTGTCAAATTAAAGAAGGTAGAATTCAAGATCGTTCCATCAAGGCACGGATCTAGAATTTCGACATAGGAGATGTGGAATTATATACCCAAATTATTATTTTTTTTGCGAACACAATAACTACTTATATTCACTAATCTATATAACAAATACATAAACAAAAGAACATACTTCATTGAAAAAAAGCTATCTCATATCTATCATATTTGCTTTATGGATTTGAGGTATGCAATAAAGTAATGAGAAAAGGAATCAAAATTTGATGGAACAGTACCAACGCCTCATTTGAATCAAAATTTTGTTCATACCCACTTACAGTAGTGGTCCTAACAATCAAATTTCTTAATTTAAGGCATTTCTTTGAACATTATTCGAGCATCATTCATATACCCACAAACTCCATAGCAACGAACCAACCCATTAACAACATACAAATCTAAATCTAATCCTCAGTCTTCAAAACTCCAATCTGAGCCCTAATCCAACCACTCAAAAACCCAAACTTTCCAAATTCTAAGTAATCAAAGTTCAATCTGAGCCCTAATACACTATCTATTAGAACCAAAAAATCCCTAAAATCCAAAAACATAAAGTTCAACAAAGTTCTACGTGTGTAGTCAAATTATTTTCTCTCATTACTTCAATAATATCATGAATTTCTTATATTTTTGCATTTTTCGGAAGCTCTGGAACTAAATACTAACATTTAAAGATAAGATCACTTATCCTAAGATTTGTGAAGGGACAGAAATATAATTCCAATCAGAGCACCATCATCTACATCATCATATACAATAGCAGCTTTCAAACCCTAAATTGTGCACCTTTCTAACTTTATCCTCAAAAGTACATCTTCCTCTTATTATCAACAGAAATGGAAGAAACAAATCTTCAGAAGAAGAAGGATTGAGATGGAGAAGAAGAAGGATCGGGAGGAGAAGAAGAAGAAGAAAACAAACCTATTTTTTTGGTTTTTGAGACAGAAATTATCTTCTTCTCAGCTCCCGATCGGCATCCATGGAGAACTCTCTAGATTTGGTCGAGCTACTAAACTTCTACACAAGGATAGTATTGGTATATTAATAAATTTCTTTTAAAATTTTGACCTGAGTAATAATTTTCAATATTATTTGAACCCTAATCTATTATTAAGCCTAAAATTATGATAACTAATAAGCAATATTAAAAGATGCCAACCTTTTGAGTTATTATGAAATGTTTTAGTACCCAAAGAGTCATTTTCCCTTAAAAATAATCTATTATATAAAATAGGATGGTGAGTGCTGACTAGGACAAACCAAAGATAAAAGCAAAGACAAACCAAAGATAAATCTAGCCGTCCGTTATCCCATGATAAATCTTGACCGTCATTTATTTAAGATTAACAAAGCAAATAATACGTGCATAAGATGGGTTCACGTCTAGATTCAGCCCTAATATTGACCTTTAGATCTATCTCCCTTTCACTAAAACGTTAATCCAACATTTATGATTAAAAGAAAACCCCCAAATTAATTTCACACCAATTAAAGAATTAATACCCTCTCTTTATAACTCACTCTCACATAACGTACGTGCATAAGATGGGTTCACATCTAGATTCAGCTCTACTGTTGACCTTTGGATCTATCTCCCCTTTACTAAATCGTTAATCCAACATTTATGATTAAAAGAAAACCCCCAAACTAATTTCACACCAATTAAAGAATTTATACCCTCTCTTTATAACTCACTCTCACATAACGTTTATGTTCATTATTTTTTTTATGTTTGCAACTTTTCATTTCTTCCATTAAAATTTATTGTCGTTTCTAATCCTTTCTCTCTTTCTAAAACTTTTCATGACTTATTCTCTAATGGTTTTATTCATGTTTTTTTTTTGTATTGCTTTTTGATTATAAAGAATAAAAAAACTTTCCGGGTATCTCTTCTTATTCACTTAATCTAAGGTTTGTGATTGGTTCTCACCAACAAAAGATTGGGGTTTTGATAAAAAAAAGTTTGGGTTTTCTTTAATTTTTTAATTGAATGTGTCCTAATTTTTCATTTTTGCTTGACTTTCAGGTTGGTCCAATTATTTCATGGTGATTCTAGCAAAACCGAATTCAATTACTTTTGCTAGTATTGTATGGAAATTTTCTTTGTTATTATGGTTTCATCCATCACAAAGGTCATCCCTATGTTCAAGTTAATTCTCCTTGGTTCCAACCAGTTTCATTTCGTGGATATAGATTGTTCATTGTTGGTAATTTCTGCTATTCTCTTGCCGTTTCTATTCCTTTCTCTCTTTCTAAAAATTTTCATGACTTATTTCTCTAATTGTTTTATTCCTCTTTTTCTTTTTTGTATTGTTTTTTTGTTACAAAAGAATCAAAAACTTTTCGGTTATCTATTCTCTTTCACTTAATCCAGGTTTGTGATTGGTTCTCATCAACAAAAGATTGAGATTTTGATAAGAAAGTCTGGGTTTCTTGATTTTTTTTTAATTACTTAATTGAATGTGTTATAATTTTTTATTTTTGCTTGATTTTCAGGTTAACCAATTATTTCAATTTTCGGAGATTTCATGGTGATTCTAGCAAAACCGAATTCAAGTTTACTTGATCCCTTGATATTTCTGTCGAAGTTAGTTTAACCTTAATTGATTATAATGTCGTTGATTTTGTTATCCATTTCAGAAAATTTTTGTTGTGTGAGCTCTAAATCTTTGAAAAAAAATTCTCAATTAATCCATATGTACTTACCAAAGTACTCAAATTTGTTATTTGCTTTATGTTCGAAAAGATGAAAACTGTGTCATTGTCAAAAATATTTTAGACAACAGGAGATCAAATTGAAAAAAAAATGAAGTCGTATCATCTACGTCTTATTAAAAATGTGAAAATCATTGTCAATGTCAAAAAAATGTTAAAGAAAGAAATCCGAAGAAGTTAAATGAGTTGGTATGGCAAGGACTTGATTACAAATTACTTTTAGCAAAATGTGTAACGATTGCAACCAATTATAAGTTTTCAGTAAATTTTAATTTGTTAATTTTTATAGTTTGCTTTTAGAGATTTACATTCTCAAACATATGGTTTGATTTGTTCTTGTTAAGTGGAGATGAAATATTTGTGATAATGAAAGGTCTATTTTGGCAGGTAAAAGGTCATTCATTTTTATAATTGGTGATAGGCGACTTTATAATGTATAAAATACTTAGCGGAAGCTCCCGTGCGGGAGGCTCGTGTTATACCTAGTTATATAACAAAGCAGAATAGGTCTAATTTGCTTTCAATTGCTATATGGAATTGATCCCCATTAGGAGGAGAATTCGTTTCTCCCTTTAATATAAAACAGAGTTTTTTTTTTTTTTTTTTTTTNNTTTTTTTGTTGAAGAACATAAGAAACAAACTAACGAATCGGATACAATTCCTGCGGAAGATCTAGTAAAGAAAGCCACACCCAAGTTCCTGAATTTCTTCTGCTCCATTTAGCCAATAGGTCTGCTTTATGGTTTCCTTCTCTGGGGGTATGCGTATATAAAACCTGTGTGAAGTTGACCTCCAGCTGTTGTACTTTCTCAATAATGCTTTCCGCCTGCCAAGAAATGTCGTCCGAATCTTTGTTGAGTTTTTGAACTATGTTAAGGTTGTCGCTCTCAATGTGTAAGAAGTCAATCTTTTTTTTGTGTGCCCATTGCATTGCCCTGAGAATCGCTATGCATTCACACTCTTCCGCATTCTGACCTCGACAAGAGAAAGCCGCTGCAGCAAGGAAAGTTGCCTTGTCATTGTGCATGATGCACCCTATCCCCGCCTCCTCCTGTACTGCTATAAAGGAAGCATCCACATTAATTTTTACAAACGGATACACAGGTGGAGACCACTCATTATCTTTTTCAATTTGCTGAGGGTTATTCTGCGTGTTCTGCAAACTGGTACTACTTTTGATGTCATCTATGATTTTCATCAGGACCGGATCTTTAAATTCAAAGCATTTATCACACCGTGCTTTCCATATATGCCACATTATAGTCGCGAAGCGACTGCTAATGTGATCGTCTATATCTTTCCATGAGGTTATCCATTCGACTAGATTATTGATGTTACCCGAAATAATGTTGAAGTGCATCCAAATTACCTTAGCAAAATCACAATGTAAAAGAACATGCATCATAGTTTCTTGATTTTGACAGAATTCACAATGATAAATATGCCCGATATAATTTCCGATTTTATCTCTAACAGGTAAACTGTTGGTACAACATTTCCATAGGAATAGTTTAATTCTGGGTAAAGTTGGCAGAAACCAAATAAACGCCCAATCTTTCTTATCGTAATTATGGTGTTCTGTCCGAAGATAATAGTACATGGATTTAATCGTGAACTTACCCGATTTCGTAAGTGTCCATCTCGCTATGTCATCCTGCTGAGTCTGTATATTGATGCTTAAAATGGCATTGCATATATCATGGTTAAAACATTGGTATAGAATATTTATATCCCAATTATTATTTCTAATTAGTTGATGAACTTTAGTCAGGTCACTATTAGTACTATTGGTCAGAGGGGGTGGGTGATTAGGAACCCAGTAGTCCTGCCAAATATTAATATTCGTACCTTTATTTATATCCCAAAAGGTCAGGTTAGAAACTTTGTCTACATAATTGGATATGGATTTCCAAAGCCACGAGTAATGGTTTTTAGCCGCCATAGGTTTTTGATCTTTGTTGAAATATTTGGCTCTGAGTATCGAGGCCCACGGTGAGGTCAGATTCGTATTGAGACGCCAGACAAGTTTACACAGAAACGCTTGGTTATCCAGGGTTGGGTAGCGAAAACCTAGACCTCCTAGTTTTTTCGGAAGACAAATAGCAGACCAATTAATGGTGTGGATGGATTTGGATTTTCCCCACCAGAAAGCTCTTTGAAGAGCTTCAATGCGATAACTTATGCCTTTGGGGATGGCAAAGCATTGCATTTGATATCGGGGAACAGCCGCTGCAATTGTGTTGATGACAATAGAGCGGTCAGCTTGGGAGAGAAGAGAAGTTTGCCATTTGGACAACTTATTCCGGATGACATAGCGAGATGGACACTTACGAAATCTCTTTATAACATTTATATTATCTTCTTCATTGATTTTCTCATGTGGGTTTGCTTGGAAAACACCATTTCACCCAGGAGATTTACTTCCCTTATTACCTAGAAGAATTTCATGGCCTATACTCAATTCTCTTCATGGTGCAGTTGATCTTCTTCCTACTTTTGTTGGTTCACCCTCTTTTTCTAATGAAACCCTTGAATGGAAAGGAGCTTGCTTTTGTGAAACTACAGCATGGATTGAATTTCATAATAATAGTGGTAGTCAATTTGGTGGTGGCACTGTTCTTATTAAGGTTTGAATCAAATTTAACAAATTTTGCTTGTTTATTCATAAATTTGATTTCTTAAAGGGGGTTTCCTGTTTTAGAAGGAATTGGGATGCCCTAATTTCTTGGTTAAGAGAATTGGAGTACTGGGTACTTGAATTTGAGAACTTTTGAATTCATGTTGGACCAAAAAGTTTCAATTTTTGTTAGAGGGTATCATAGACAAAACCCTAATTCTTCTAATTGACTTTGTGTTTGAGTTGAAGGGCTGATTTAGTGTGTGGGTTATGTTCAACAAGTTGAATGACAATGAATTGCCATGTTTATATAGGGAAATAGGGGTGGGTATGCGGATAGTGAACATTTATGGCTATCTTTTAGACAAGAGCTATGCTTTTCATCTTCTCTCCAATTTCATTGTTTTTTGGGCATTTCTTGTGCTATAATTGATATCGAGCTCTATTGGATTCAAGCGATATTTCGATAGTTCAAACCACATCATTATCAAAGTCCACAGATTTATGAATGTGGTGTAGTTTTGGGTTAATAAACTCGACAGTTCTGCAATGGGGTGGTTTCGAGACTTCGGAAAAGTGGGTTACTGGAGCTTATGTCGGTCATACAGCAGTTTGCTTGAAGGATTCCGAAGGAAAACTTTGGGTTGGAGAATCTGGCCATGAAAATGAAAAGGTAAATCAATTTCACCATTACCAGATCTATGCCATAATCACAATATTGTGGAGTGGTCAGTTTTCGACTTTTCTCCTTTTGTTTATATCTTCAATCATGTCAATGTGTCTGTCGATCTTGTGATTGTATTCCAGGGGGAAGATATAATTGTTGTGTTACCATGGGATGAATGGTGGGAGTTTGAGCTTACTAAAGATGACTCTAATCCTCAGATTGCTCTGCTACCTTTGCACCCTGATCTTCGCGCTAAATTTAACGAGTCTGCAGCTTGGGAATACGCGAGAAGCATGGACGAGAAACCATATGGTTATCACAATATGATATTTAGCTGGATCAATACTTTGGATGGGAGTTATCCACCACCATTAGATGCACATTTGGTAATGCTTCTGATTCTTTACATTTTTTCTTCTGAAGGTCCCTAATATTGTAAAACGAAAACCATGCATCGATAGAGTTGTGAATACTTAGCTGTGTTCGATTGAGGTCTTTATGTTTAGTAAATAGTGACTAGTGAGTTTATAGTTCTTAAAGTAGTGGAACCGAGACAAGCTTTGGTCTGTGCTGATTTTAACCTACTTCAATCATTCAATAGAATATTTCCTTGGCTGCATTCTCCACAATATTTCGAAGCCTCAAGAGCACTCACTTCGTCGATTTTTTGTTCTTCCCAAATTCGATTACTTAAGCATATATTTTAATTATCAATTTCGGAACCCTAGTTCAATGATGTTATAAATGTGTAGACTTCTCACTACTGATTGAGTTTGATTGTTTCTGATGCTCAGGTTGCTTCTGTCATGACGATGTGGAGTCAAATGCAACCGGCATATGCTGCTAACATGTGGAATGAAGCATTAAACAAGCGACTTGGAACCAAGGTAATTAATTATTCACATAAACTTTCTCGATTGCCAGAATGATGGTATTCCATATCTGAAACAAAAAAAAAAATCCTTTTGGAGGTCAGACTACACTGCATGATGCGTAAGCAATTTTGCCGAGCGTGTGACATGGTTATGTTGAAAATCACCTGTTGTACATAATTCGTGCTGGTAATATCACAAAACTACCTTGGCTTCGAACCATATTGATGTTTGGACAATGGATTGTGATTATTAATGATTAACGAAAAATATGTTATCAGCCCTATGGTCGAAGAGCATGGACGAAAAGACTAGAATTATCGGATTGTGTTTCGAACCCTAGTGCTGTAATTTTGAGATCCCTAGGTTAGGACAGGTCATAGACCATTCAATTTTTATAAAACCCTAACCCTAGAAATGGGAACTGCAATTTCAGTAAAAAGATCCTTTTGTAATTCATGTAAGAAACCTGCAAGTGTTTGTCTATGTTCTAGATTCAAAACTCCTTTACTAGATAATTCAATTTCTGTTACTATTCTTCAACATAATCAAGAGAAAAATCATCCACTCAATTCAACTAGAATTGCTACTTTAGGGTTTAAAAACCTTACAATAGCTTTTGTTTCTGATGTTCATGTTGAATCCCGATTTCAAAGCCGCTTACTAAAATCAAATCTCAGTGAGAAATGTGGCTCTGATTTGAATACTCAAAATTCAATTTTGAATCAAACCCACTTTGGAAAACCAGATTTTTATGGAACCCGAAAGCGATAGAACTAACAAAAATGCCTTAGTGGCGCCTAAACTCATTCTACTCGGTTATTTTTCTAAATAATTGGATTATACAAGAACCACCTCTCAAGTCTATAGGCCGAATTCGTAGCAGAAGGGGCATTTGGTACTATCACAATAGCACTATACATGAACTCGATTAAGTATAGAGAGACGGGTACCCACTCTGAGTGCCTATGTCCCATGTCATTGCAGATTAAGTATTCACGTAGGTTCAGTCTAGTCTTACATGATTCCCGCCCTTTGCCGTGTGGTTGTGTTTCCCTACTTGAGTGTTCACAGCCTGACCCGTCCCTAGACTCAAGTATGTCCAGTCTGATTCTCACCCCTACCAACTTACTCACTCCTTCAGTGTTATACAACGTGATTTAATCAAAATGTACTTCAACTTGCACATCCTCTTACAGTCTGTATAGGTTAATATTGAAAATTTCGAGATTGACACTCGTATCTTAATAAAAGTAAGAGTGCAACCCGTGTCCGTGTTCAGACACGAACAATTCTTTCGAACACATTACAAATCGAGCAAACTATGTGAATATGCAATACCACAAGGAGTTTAAAAAAATTACTAATATGCCATTATCTTTATCTTGGCGCTTTCTTTCAAATTCAAATTCAAATTCAATCCCTCAGTTTGGAAGGATGGAAGACGATGAACGATCATCTCATTCACCATTACCAAACCCTTCTTCAGTCTTCAAAGACTTCTCAGACTTCCAATTCCTAACAATCATCAATCTTCTCCATATCCTCATTTCTTCTCTGCTTCAAAACAAACCCGCATCTTCTTCTTCTTATTCATCTTCATTTCGTCGTCGCCCTTCTTCTGTTTACCCAACTTCTCGATCTAAAGCTGCTAGAAAATTCAAAACTTTTGAGCTTGAACAATCACAATCATTTCGTAAAGAACAAAATCGCAAAACAAAATCAC
Organism: Eschscholzia californica subsp. californica; assembly: GCA_002897215.1. Classification (NCBI taxonomy): domain Eukaryota; kingdom Viridiplantae; phylum Streptophyta; class Magnoliopsida; order Ranunculales; family Papaveraceae; genus Eschscholzia; species Eschscholzia californica. The sequence goes on from BEHA01000591.1 coordinate 86,964, forward strand.
TCAAATCTTTGTCTAATTCACTCACTGTTTGGCTTAATTTCCTCTTTGAAAACCCTAGATTATGTGGGTGTGATTTATCTGTGTTGGCTGGAGCAGATGGAGTGGAAGAATCAGGGAGGAATTTTAGTAGCAAAAAGCGTGATAGTTGGGTTGGAATTAGGGTTTCAACTGATGGACCATTACGAACTCTGAAGCGGCAGAAAGATAGTGGAGGAAGTAATGATGGGGAGTCGGTGGTTTTCTCTTCTTCCACGTTTTCATCTCTGAAGGTGTCAATGGAAGAAGTTTGTAGCCTTGATGATCTGATGCAGAGAATGAG
>BEHA01000600.1:0-10390 GCA_002897215.1 Eschscholzia californica subsp. californica
ATTTAGCGATCCGATTTTTAAAAGTAGAAAACGATTCACTGTACGATTTGCGATTTGACAACATTGATTATTGGTATGAATTGTGATTTAAATTATCACTGTCCTAATTGAAGAGAGATAAATGTCGGAGTCATTTTTGGCGGACATATTTGGTTTCAACTTTTTTTAAAAATCTTTCACATAAATCTACAAAAGTATAATATACAAAAGTCATCCCAAGTCAAGGGTCAGGTAATGCTTACAAAGGTTAGAGCAGCCCTACGTGGGTCAGATCGATCCGAGAGAAAAATTAGGTCAAAACTCCTTATAAATTTTTTGTTGGTGAAAAATTAAGGATCCGTAAATTTTTTAGTCTTCAACTCCCTAGGTATTTCTTTTTAATTTGCAACATCTATGCAACACCTTACGACAACTTTACAACACCTTGCGACAACTTTGCAAACAATATTGAGTTTTTAACCAAACAAATACAAATATTTGGAGTTTTAACAAGAAGAAATATAAAGTTTGGATCCTCGCATCAATTTTCTGTACATATTATTATCTTACGAAGCCCAAGAACTACTATCACAATGACATATTGGACCCTCATTGTCATCTAGAGGCCCTTAAGGTTATCTAATGGGCCATGAAAGTCCAGTTATTCATACGTCTATGTTATTTATACTGAAATCCAATAAATCATGGATTTCCACTTACATGAGGATCGAACTTATTGAGACTTTTGATACGCGGAGTAGTGCCCAACCACTTCACCAAATGGTGGTAGACACTTTTTACTTGTTTTATTTTTTTGAGAAATCGACTACGACATGCGTTAGTCACTACAACGCATTGATACATCATAAAGATGTGATGAGCACGATAAACGCCTAATTTGAACCATAATGAAAGAGGCCTAAAGCCCCACAACATGAAAGAGGCCTAAAGCCCAACATATTTTATACATTGCCTAAATTACATGGGATAAATCTTGATGGCAAACTGCTTCAACCGAGACTCGATCCCACGACCTCGTGGGCTTAAGAGGGGTGTCCAACAGCGGCACCAAAGGGTGGTGGACAATGTTTACTTGTTATTGTTGTTGGTATTTCTTTTTTCATTATGTTATTGATATGTATAAATTTGTTCTTAACTATAATCCACCAAAATGTCCATGAAAGTCGCTCATTTTTTGGTTGACAAATTTGGCTCCCTTTTGAAATATCTGTGATTGTGTGTCTCAGATATTCGTAACTTTTAAAATGTCTGTGACTGAAAGCTCCAGACATTCATGGACTAAAAAATGTTCGCGATTGAATGTTGCGGAATGCAGAATTCCGAATGGCAACCAAAATCTTCATTGAGTATCCCCATAAGCTTAATACACAGAAGCAAACTTTGTGACGGTACAAATGATTGTTAATTGTTAGAATATGTTTGTTTTTTCCAGTACAGTACAAATGATTGCCAACCGTCAGAATAAGTTTACTTTTTTTAGTATTCAATTATAAGAAGTGACTAACGGAGAGAAGGAAGCAGTTACCAGAAACAGATTCACTACTAAACGTCAATCTTTGAGATACTACACGAGACCGTGGACTGTCAGTATTATTTACAAGTAAATCAGCTAAATAAGTAACACAATTTATTCTGTATAAGAATGTAAAAAGAAATAACGACTAATGAATCACATTGTCATATATATATATATCTATTGTAAATTTTTGTTGCCCTTTTAAAACCGGTTTCTCAAATACCAATATATCCTGTCTCCGTTGACTTAACTTTTTTTTTATGGTATAACTATACCTCTGTATTTGCCAGACGAATATATTTAAATTATAATTCTTAATTCTTTTCTATTTTTAAATAAGAAAATTTTAAATCATTGCAATCACTGATAGAAGATGAATATTGTCCTGATAAAACTCGAAAAAATTAAGACGACGAAACCGATTTATCTTGGCATATAAGTAAATTCATGTAATATAGTGTATCTCATCAAAATTGCTTTTATACAACACAATCTAATTTTTAAAAACAGCAAATAATGATTCCAAAAAAGAAGGGAATAGAAGGTTTGTATTTACTTCTCTTGTCTTTATCACTAGGTACATACAAATAACAAGCCACATTTCAATTGCTTGAGTTGTACTGACACACTCTGTAACCGTCACTATTATATTCATCTCTATCCTCTCTCCATCTCTCTCTATATATTTGGATGTCACTTTCAGTGTCTCTATCAAATAGTTGAAGTCTGAGAAAGTCTTATCAAAACCCTCAAAGGAGTTCATTTACTAATCTTTATAGTAACCCTTTTCTTAATTTCCCATACAAAATGGAAGGAGTCCTTGCTGCTTTCTCTAGGTCTAGTCTTGAGGATCTCAACAATCAAGGTAATATACTCACACCTAGCTAGTAATACTATAATTTGTTATAGATGATGAGCTTAGATCTTCATGACCTAATCTTTCTCTAGGGTTTTTTATTTTCTGTAGTAAATTTCTTACTTTTCCATTTGAAAACACAGAAAAAGAATAGGTTGTCTTAACTCCCTATGAGTTCCTTTTGAGATTTTTTTTTAATTGTTATACTGAAACCAGAGATTATTTTTTTTAGATATCAAGGATTATGATGTCCTTAGATTTTTCTAATATAAGTTTTATTTTAGTTGAAGGATCGGAAAACACTTCAATAATGGAGGATCTCCCAATTCATATGAAGTTGGAAATATTTTCTCGTTTACCAGTTGAAGTACTCTACAACTGTGGACAAGGCGGAGACGTAGAATGGGAAACTCTCCTCCGTCGACCTTACTTTATCAAAATGTGTCTAAGCAATGTTCTTCCTTTTGATAAGACTGGAGGTTACCTCTACTTGAAGGACAATTCTGCTCATGAATCAAATGAACAACTCTGTTATGAAGAGTACGATTTAAACGACGGAAAATGTAACAAGACAGTTACGAACATCTACCACCCTCCAATTTGGAGGCATGATATGTTGATCGGCTCGTGCAATGGTTTAGTCTGTCTAGCTATGAGTGGAGTTTTCGAACTACGTGAAATTGTGTGTATATTCAATCCTCTTACGAGGGAAAGAGTTGATCTTCCAAAAGGTGACCTGGATTTTAAATCTTTGACAGCAAACCATCTTATTTTTCCAATGTTGTATGGGTTTGGTTTTGTTTCTTATACTAGCCAATACAAAGTTATCAGAATCTTGTTTCGTCACTTGGTTGATGACTGGGTTGGATCTGTTCAAGTATACACTCTTGGTAGTGATAAGGACTGGAGAAACAAAGACGACATAGAAAACTTGCTGCCATTGAAATGTACCTATGCTAATGGTGCTATTCATTGGCTTAAGGGTGAAGACAGGACTATAACGGCATTCGATTTGGAAGAAGAGAAGTTCCTAATGCTCCCAAACCCACCTTGTTTTTCTACTGGTCCGGGTAATTTTTTCGAGCTTAAAGTGTTGGGGAAAAAGTTATGTATTGTTCATAAATGTCAACATACTATGAGCGTTTGGTCATTCAATGATACTAGTAGTTCTCCTACCAAAAAGAAGAACTACCTATTGTGGTGTTGGCACAAGGAGTTTACTATGGTTTTCGAAGGCAAGGTCGAGGCGCATGAGTATGAGTTGTTTGCATTGACAAAGAGTGGTAAGGTTTTGATGTGGTACAAACCCTACAATATCCATGCTTGGGTAGTACGACCATTTATGCAGAAGAATTACGTTCTCTGTCGTTATGATCCTAAAACTGCAAAACTGGAAAAACTCGACGGCAAGATACAATATATGAATAATGTAATCCCCCATTTGAACATTTTAGTTTCGTTGAAAGCTCTCGGAGAAACAACTGCAGTAGTTGAATGACAAGAGCATAGTTTCACATACATACCCTAGACTCGAGGTACTTTGCAAGCCAACTTATTTTTTCTTCACCTTACATGATGTTTATATTTAGTTTCTTGGTAAAATTGAGATTTGATGAAAACTCTTTGATTCTCAAATTAGTATTAGATTCTGACTTCTAATTACATCTGCAGGGTACTAAGGTGCAGGGAAGGGCATGGATATCTTATGCTGGGGAGGACGATTGACTCTTAATGAAATTATGTGTACTTCGATTTAGTTAATGAAACTATATTTTCAATTATAATACCATCTACAATTGGATCATCAACCAACTTTGTCACAAAAATTATTGCTTGTTACTTGTTTGTATCCTTCATTTGAGGTTTCCTAGGCATCCTTTTATGATTAATATATTGTCTTTTTCTAAAAGAGAAAGTGGGGTTTAAGTTTAACCATTAGTTGTATTCAACTCAATCAGTTAGAGGTTGGGCTCCCAAATTCAAAAGTTTGAGAGTCATCCCCAACCGAGGTCTTACAAGAGGGGAACCCCAAGACTGGACTTTCCAAGGGAGTTGTTGTCCTAAAAAGATCACTATTTTTTTTTCTACAATTTTTCTACATCAATTCTTCTCCAAATTCTTTTGGTTATCCTATAGCTTTTTGTAGTATTACTCGTTTTATCAAATTTAAATTGAACTTTAAACGAGCGTTCTAAATTTAGAATTTTAGAGTAAGTAATAGTTATATTTGAAATTTGGACGGAAAACCCCTCAAACATGCCTGGCACAAACAAAGAAATTATGTTTGAGGGGAGCCTCCAATTTAGGAGCTTCGGTTGAGGTTGCTCTAAGAGTGCGAGATAAGGTGTAAGTGTATGTATACACTCTGATACACACTCACACCTTTTTGAGAATATGAACGTTTTTATTGCGTAATAGAAGAGGTAGTTCCATAATCCATTTTTTGATAGTACATAAATTACAATATTTAAGATGTTGAAGTGAAACCATTCATTATTATAACATACAATGACGTTCATGTGGTTGATAGGAGATAGATTAGGTCAAGAGAAAAAGAGGAAGATTGACATCCCCATGTATATAGTTTTTATAGGAAGAAAAAAAACCTTTGGCCCTTGTGTTCACAACCAGTCGTTCACTACTTGTTGCTGTATATGTTTGCCTCTGACACCATCGCACAAAAGTTCTCCATTTCAACAGCTTTTACAACATCAAATTTGTTGGTTTTGTTGGGGGTATGTATTAATATGTTTGCAGTCTTTAGCCTTGTGATTCTGGTACACACTTTGTTTTTTTTTTTTGGGTGAAATGGTACACACTTTGTTAAAGGTATTAATAAATATAAAAGTAAAATGTAAATTTATCGTTTTGAATATGGAGTGAAATTTTGTAGAACCAATGTAAGAAACCTAAACGTAGATAAAACAGAACAATGGAGGTGAAATGAGGGTCCATAGGACACAATAGTCTACCAGAAGCGGGGTAACAACCTTTTATTTCCGATCTAACATAACTTGATAGTAACACTCTCTAACTATCAGAAAAAACTAGAGAACCGAAATGCCACTATAAAACAGATGACTTTTGTTATGGCTTTACATCGTAGTTAAAACAAAAAAATCGTAGTAGAAGATCAATAACTACGGATCACGATCCGTGACAGATAAATGCGTAGCAAATATTTTTAGCTACAAATTTTTGCTATGGAACTAATACCGTAATTAAAAGGCGTCTTTTAGCTACAACAATGTCCAGAACAAAGATCTTGCTATTTTGAAAAAAATTATTTAATGAAATTCACCTAGTGCGTAGCAAAAAGATTATGAAATGGAAGAGCTGAGAGAAAGAGTAAGCAAATCACAGAGATGGGAAATACTTTAGCTTTTCAATGTTCTCTGCCTAAGCAATATTGGTTTGAGGCATTTGACACTGCTTCTTATATCATTAACAGATTGCCCACTAAAGTGCTTGATGGAAAATTCCCATATGAAGTTATATTTGGTCATGTGCTTGATTATTCTATGCTGAAAGTGTTTGGTTCAGCTTGCTATCCACACTTAGCAGCAATCAGAGAAGACAAATTGAGTCCCAAGTCACTTAAATGTGTATTCTTGGGTTATAGCTCGATCTATAAAGGATATAAATGTCTAAACAAGAGTACTGGTAGAGTCTGTTTTTCAAGACATATGGTGTTTGATGAAGGATGTTTTCCTTTTGCTGAGACTCCTTCTTCTACTCCACCTATTTCCGACTCATCTTCTGATAGAGTGATTCTTCCTATTATCACTACTACTGAAGAGGCTGCTGCTCCTGAGGTATCATTACATCCTTCTCTTCCCTCATGTACAAATTCCATTTCATCTCAGGGGGAGTCAAGTCATACCTCTAGGATGAGTTATGTTCATGAAGTTCCTATATCTACTATACCTAATCTGCAGTTTTGCCTATTCACCCTATGACTACTAGATCAAAATTGGGTGTTCATAGGCCCAAGTACTTACCAGACTTTGTCTCCCATTTTTCTATATGCGATCCTCTACCCCAGGCTTATGCGAGTTTATTAGAGGTTCCTCCTGAACCTACTACTTATAAACAAGCATCTAAGAGTCCTGCTTGGTGTCAAGCAATGAAAGAGGAATTTGATGCTTTACAAAAGAAGAATATTTGGACTCTAGTACCTTCTACTCCTTCCATGAACATGTTAGGCTGCAAATGGGTCTACACGACCAAACTCAAGCAGGATGAGAGCATTGAAAGGCACAAGGCCAGACTTGTGGCTAAGGGGTTTCATCAGCTTGATGGTTTAGATTATTCTGAGACATTTAGTCTTGTGGTTAAATCTTCCACAATCAAAGTAGTTTTTACATTAGCTGTTACAAATGGTTGGAACATCAAACAGTTGGATGTGTCTAATGCCATCCTTCATCGTGTTCTTGATGAGGATGTATATATGATGCAACCCCCTGGTTTTCTTGATTCAGAAAATTCTTCTTTGGTGTGTCACTTACATAAATCTCTATATGGTTTGAAGCAAGCACCAAGAGCCTGGTACACCAGATTTTCTGATTTCCTTCAACAATATGGTTTTCAAAGGAGTTCTACAGATCACTCCATGTTTGTTTTCATTAAAGGGGTTGATACACTTGTTCTCTTGCTCTATGTGGATGATATCATACTTACTAGGTCTTCTTCTTCTCTCATTCAGTCTCTCATTGCTACCTTGAGTGTTGAATTTGCAATGAAGGACCTTGGTTCCCTTCATTATTTCTTGGGAATTGAGGTTAATTGATGCAGGCGCATCTAAGACGGCCCCACAAGGCCACACGACCATGGCCTAGTCGGCCAAAGATTAGCAGTTTAGTAAGAGTCCTAATTTAAGTATGATTCATAATGAATCTAGGTTTAGGAAGTTTCATTATTTCAGTATCTCTATTATTTAGGAAAGTCCAGTTTGTGTCTATCTAGGAAAGTTTAGTAATCTATAAAAGGAGGTCTAGTATTTGTTTATGATTCAGATTGAAGAAAAAAACCCCTTGAAGTTTAATAAAATTTAGTTTATTTACCGTTCTTCATTTATTTATATTGTTCTTCTTTTAATTCCGCTGCGTCTACATCAAGTGGTATTCAGAGCCATCAAAATTCTGGATTTTTTTTTTTAAGTGAAGGTTAATTCTTATATATCAATGGAATCTTCGTCATATAGTGATGAAAGTTTTTTGAAGAAAGGTCGAATTGCGAGGAAGATGATTTATCTTACCAAGTTAATTATTTCAATGATCGACAATAAGATAAATTCTCCTACTATGAGGCAGAAAATTTCGATGAGTCGAATATGGATGATTATGAATACGAATGTGATTATTCAAAACATAACTATGAAGACAAAATTCAAATTGAAGAAAATCATCATAACCAAAACAAGAATTCGACATATACGTACGATTGGGAACCCGGAGATGAACCTAGTAAGTCATATTTTCGTCTGTCCCCTCCACCTTCCTATTATTCTATTGAACAACCAAGTCAAAACCATTCTTTTACAAATACCTTGCCGACAACACCACCAACGTATTCTTCTCCACCATATCCACCGACACCACCGTATTCTCCTCATTATTTGACACCAAGTCGTAACCTTCCATCTTCGTTAAACCCTAGTCCACTATACCACCCATATAAAAACCCTAGCGATGTATGTTATAACCCAGATTCTAGAGGCACCTCTGGTTTTAACATACCCAATATTCATATCCCAACTACAAGCACCGTCCCAACTCCATTCCTACCCCAACACCAACCGTTTGTTGACCCATTCCCAACCTTAGGGATTGAAACACCAAAACCACAATATTCCTATCTCTTACACCAAACGACCCTTCCGCAAGATTATAATGAGGAAATTTCAGCAACAGGAAGTTGGTTATTAACTCCTACAAGGAACGGTGGTGGGCCAACTATTCACAACCCTGGAAATACTAATGGTAGTAATAGCCTTATAAAAGAGAAAGGTACTTCTTTTATTGAAGGTCATCCACCACCAGTGAATTTTTGGGGTGCTACTGGTGGAAGTAAGGATGCTGATGGTGATGTGGAAGTTCGGCGCCAGCTTGGAGAAGCGGGTTTGTTGGACGAAGCATCTTTAAAGAAGAATGACCGTGAAGGCCTAATTGAGAGGGTTTCCAAACTCGAAAAAGAGCTTTTTGAATACCAAGACAATATGGGGCTTCTCTTGCGTGAGAAGAAGGAGTGGACCTCAACTTGTGAAGAACTTAGTCAAGCCTTATTAGAAGCCCAAGAGATAATCAAACGAGAACAGACTAGGCAGTCAATTGTGTTCTCTGAATTTGAAAAGCGTGAAGAAAATTTGAGAAAGGCTTTGGGTGTTGAGAAGCAATGTGTTGCTGATCTTGAAAATACGTTGCATGAGTTGCGTGCTGGATCTGCTGAAATCAAATATACATCTGATACGAAGATGACCGAAGCCCATACTTTAGTTGCTAGCCTTGAACATAAATCTTTGGAAGTAGAAGCGAAGAGGCATGCTGCTGAAGCCAAGCTTGCTGAAGCGACTCGGAAGAGTTCAGAGATAGAGAGGAAATTAAAAGAGGTGGAGGCTCGTGAGGGTGCACTTCGGAGTGAACGCCAATCTTTTAACACTAAAGTTCAAGAAGCAGCCATTTGCAAACAAAGGGAAGAATTGCGAGAATGGGAAAGAACCCTAAAAGAACGAGAAGAAAGACTTGTTGACGGTCGAAGAATCCTCAACCAGAGAGAGGAGAGGGCTAACGAGTATGGTATAACTTTTACGCAAAAAGAGGAAAGCATTGAGGAGTTACAAAAGAAGATCGAGAAAGCAGGCTTAACTTAGGAGAAGAAAGAAAATGACTTAACCATAAGACTAGCAAGTCTAGTTGGGAAGGAGAAGGAAACTGATTCCCTGTTTGAAGGAATGGATTTTCACTTCACCCTTACCAATGCTAGTTTCAAAGTTATTAATATGAATTTATTTAAAGAGTTTATGAAGCCAATAGGGAAGTGCTTGAGTGATGCCAAAATAGTTGTTCCTGGTGGTGTTCTTGTTGGTGGATCGACTGGGACTTTGAAAGACCGATTCCTTTTGCCGGATTTCTTTGAAGGACAGGAGCTTTGCACACGCATGTACCTTGATGAATTGATGGCTTATGGTGTTGTTGTCCACGCGTCTATTGTGAGTGTTGAAGGTATTGAGACGGTTCAGGAGTTGTCATTGTTGGTTATCCCCCCTCTTTCTCTAAGGTTGAAAACTGCTGGAGGTGTTGTGATTGTGTTGATTCCTAGGACCACCACCATTCCTACCAAGAAAGCACAAATCGTCCCTACCTACTCGGGCAATCAATCTGTTGCGTTGATTCAGGTATATGTCGGTGAGGGAGCTATAACAAGGGACCACAACTTGTTGGTTATGGTTTATCGACTTCATGAAGATGAACGTGGTAAGTTCGTCAAAGTTGTTAATAAAAGTGAAGAAACAAACAAGGTCATAGAGCGAAAGAACTTTAAGGTTGTTTCTTTCATAGAGAAGAATGTGCCGTTTATGATTTTTTTTATCGAACTAAAAATTGACGGGAGATGTAGAAATCTACTAGATGTTCTTCATTCACTGAAGTCTATTTTGCGAGAATCATTGACATATGAGAGTGAGTACGAGGTTGGCAATTTCTTCATCGAATTACTAGATGACGGGAGATGTAGAAATTTGTTGGAAGATTATTTCCCACAATCGATCTTTCGAGATTCCTTGCAATATGAGATTTCCGCTAATGATATAGTCCATGTTGGTGTCTTTTGGTTTTCATGCACCTTTCGTGCAAAGTGGGAATTACGAATCGCCGTGACAGAGTTCATCGTATGTGGGTGCATCAACTTGTTTTCTTCTTCGAATCAGTTCGGGACGAACCTTCTGGGGAACGGGGAGCTGATGCAGGCGCATCTAAGACGGCCCCACAAGGCCACACGACCATGGCCTAGTCGGCCAAAGA
>BEHA01000600.1:41784-52594 GCA_002897215.1 Eschscholzia californica subsp. californica
TTAAGAGTATCTTTCTTCTTCTTCTTCTTCTTTTTTTAATGAAAGTTTATATGGAAAGGGAAACTAGTCATTGGGATTTAGCCCCATCATCATCATCATCATCAGGAGTAGGAGTAGGAGGAGGGAGAGAAGCACCACCTATATTTGTTGAGAGAGAAGAACATTGGAGACATATTGATAACTCTGTAAATGCTGTTTCTTTTGGATTTGTTGCTACTGCTATTCTTATTTCAATGTTTTTAATTATGGCTATCTTTGAGAGACTCCTCTGGCCTAGTAGATCTTCTTCTTCTTCTTCTCATTCATCTCCTCAAAATCATCACCCTGATCTTGAATCTCACATGGGTTTCAATCGAAAGATCGACTACCCTTCTCCTAAGGTACCCTCTCTCTCTCTCTCTCTCTCTCTCTCTCTCTCTCTCTCTCTCTCGCTTTCTCCATTCTCCTCCAAAATGTAGATCAATTTCTTCACTATTATTTGTCTTCATCTTTTCTCAAATGAGTATAGAAATTTCTGAAACTCCATTTAGTACCTCTTTTACCCTTTAATTTATCAGTATTTACTTTAACAAGAACCAGTAATTTGTCATTAACCACAGATTTTTTATCTCATTAATAGTAACATGTAATTTGCAGTCAAAACAGGGTTATTTTCGTCATTAAATTCAACTAGAATCAATTCTAAAGTTCAGGTGTCCTCTCTGCTTGCTACCTTGTGTCATTTTCTGTAGCTGAGAAATGCTATTTGGTCAACAACTTCTCCAAAATTGGAGTGCCTGGCTCTATTGGTCCCGGTGCTCTTCTCTCGGCACGTCCCGACTAATAGGAGCCGGTTACATCAGCTTTTGGGACTTAATCTTATGCATTTTCGAACCAAACAATCTTAACTTAAGTTGTGGGGTATGGACGGTGGTCCACATTGGTTCATAAAAATTACTTTGATAGACTGACTCCATTTGATCATGAGCCATTTTTTGGATCTGTGATTTTGTATGGATAGTCTATATCAATAAATTTCTTGGTGATATTATCATGTGCAACTGCACGTGTTGAGTGATGACTTCCATCTTAAGGATGATCATTGAAAGTATAAAAGTAAAATAAAAAAAGTTGAAATTGCTTTTGCACTCGACTCCTATTATTATTACTAAAGCCGTTGTTTCGTTAAGACTTTTTTTACTAGAATTTCAAAGTCATGGGTCTTCAAAGTTCTCAAAATTTTTAAGAGATATAGGACAAAAATATTCTGTAAATTAAAAGTTCTGAAAGACTATGTAAGAGAGCATGGGTAAGGGGAACTAATAAGGAATGGTGTTAAGTTTGTGGTCATCTTTGCACCCATTACTGGGTAGCAAGTTTCCTGTGGAACTATTCTCACATTTAGTTTAAATTGATTTTTTTTGCTGCTAAACCTCGCAATTCTTCACCCAAGAGCATGGTAAGGAGAACTTGGAAACTGAGGTTTTAGTGTAAGAGAGTTTTATGTTTATTAAGTAAACTACTGCCTACGAATTAACATCAAATAGGAATTTGTAATATTTGTGATTGCTTATTAGTTTGCGTATGAATTTCTAGATGTCAATCTACTCGAGAGGTGTCTCAGTATTGATGCCAGGAGACGAGATTCCGACCTTCATTGCTCATCCAGCTCCTGCACCTTGCCCTCCTGAATCATTGTTGTTGCCTCTCAATCATCATATTCCTCCTTCCAGTTTCACCTTAAACACCACTTGATAGTTCAATCCAACATTGAAGTATTTAGAAGATGAACTCGGATTTTGTGTGTATAGGGTTTTGTTTGAGTATGTGATCAGCTCCTTGAGATTTTTTTTTCTGGCGTCTATCAATATTAAAGTATGAATATCGATCTCAAATAGGTTTGAATTTCTTTACGAACCTTGTTGAGTTTGCTTTCCGTTAAACTCATGTAGAAAAAGTAAAAAAGAATTGAGAAATCATGACTGGGTTCAAGAGAAGCAAATAATATTGTTATAGTTGAATTATATGGTACTTCTGTCTATCAAAGTGATATATGTTAGTACAATTTAATCAAAATCATAACCTAATCTTGTTTCTAAGATTGATTATGACCAAATCTAATAACTAGAATATATACTTATAACATAATCTCTATTATATTCAAAGAGATTAAAGAAAACAGAAGCAGAAACATACATATTATCTATAGATTTATGTAATTGACTTGATTGGGATCATAGGATCTTCCATTTGGTAATGTTTCTCTTTCAAATCTCTCTTGTGATGGAAGGATGTCAAGCTCGAACGAGACATTGGAGAGAACCCCAAATTGAGACCATCACAACTAGTTGAACCTTGATGCCCCGTGTTCCAAAATAGACATGAACACGCCCCCACAATTCATAGACGAGACAAAATCTGACCACCACCACTATAATTTCCGGTCACCACCACCATTTTATTCTCTCCTCCTCTCTCTCTCTCTCTCCTTCAACTCGGTTATCATTAACCATCAGATTTAGATGAAGACCAACTCCTCCACTTCCCCATTACCATTATTACCATAGATGAAGACCAACTCCTCCATTTCCCCATTACCATTACCATCTCTTCTTTATCCCCGTCTCCTCTCTCATTTTCTAAACAACAAGTCAAGAAGGGAAGAATAAGAAATTGGTAGAGCTATTACTATTATGATCTATGGATGAAGGTAGATAAAGAAATACTCAACCTAAGAAGAGAGCAAGAGTGAGGCTCCCATTTCCACAGCTGATATTCCTTATCAGCTTCCATGTTCTTTACATGTGTAACTGTGACTGTATGTAAGGACACTCTGGCTCCTCATAAAGCCGTCGAACTCGAATAGTCTTTTACCGCCTCCCAATAAAACACGCCCCATTCCCGGTTCCTTTCTACCCTTTTCACCATCGCTGCTAACATTACTGTCTCTGGCAATTGCATGTGGTCGCGCAACCCTTTCCTCCGCCTCCTTCTAAATATGTTTATTCTCGAACTTCTCGACTAAGAAATTCTATTCATCCCTCCATTTCGTCCTTCCCCCAACCCTCCACCTGATGTGGCAACACATCACTTGAGCGTGGAACAAATGGAGAGAGAACTGTGAGAGTATATGTTCTAGTGAGACGTCGCTACATCAGGCGGTGGGTTGGAGGAGGGACCAAATGAGGGATGAATAGAATTTTTGCGTCTTCTATTACCCCACCACCTAAAATTATTAAAAGAAAGAACTTTCATCATAATGAATTAACGTTATCGAACCACCAAAATTCAATTCAAATTTCAATTGTATTGGAATAAGTACTGACTTGAGATTATTGGTGATTGCCGCGATGATCAAGAAAGAGAAAAAAAATGGTGGTGGTGGCCGGATGTTGTGGTGGTGGTCGGAATTTATGGCTAAAGGTGATGTGAACATGAACATGAACATGAAAACTAAAAGCAAAAAAACAATCAGATTTATTTTTGAGCTGAAAAATAAATATGTCCCTTAAGTCAATCTTGATTGACTATGTCTCTCTGCCTTGCAAAATTTCCTTTATGTCATAAATAATTCACCTCGATAAATCCTGAATTTCCATTTCCATGAGATCAGAACTGGGGTTCCGTGTTGTAGAGTGAATGTCTAACCACTACATTAAAAGGTGGTGGACACTTTTTTCTCTTATTTGTTCATTTATATTCTTGTTGACATTTGAGGGACGGGTAGGGGTGGGAATTGGTCCGTGCCAGGAGCCAATGGGTTTAATCATTCATCCAAGTGGGGCAGTCGGGCTTTGAGACTTCTAGTCCGTTCGGGTTGTCGGGCTGAATCAGACGTGTTATTTTAAGTCTTAGTGTCCAGAATCCGTCTAAGCCTGTCAACCCTTTTGGATGCATTGGGTATCTGCGGCCGAGTCTCGAATTTTTAATACCAAAGTACATTTAATGTTAAAGAATTTATAATCTATTTTATACATCTTTATACTAAGTCACCACCATATTTGTCACTTTGGTCACCACCTCTATAGAACTATCACATCCACCACCACACCTAATATGGAGTGAACATATGTTATATATATATACACATATACATAATGTACATATGTTTACCGAGTAAATGGAGGACATTGTTAAGCGCGCTTTGTCGGGCAAATACTAATTGGTCGGACTCGAGCGAGATGCTGGATAACACTTCAAAACTTGAACCTAATCCGTTTATTCATTAAGTTGGTCGGACTGAACTAGCCTTCAAGTTTTGGGTCTCCAACAGACTCGGGTGTCATGACGAATTTCAGAGTTCTTAGAAAAACGAAAATTCATCTAGAGGGACGGGCCTTTAACTAATGAGAAAAAAGTAAAAAGTCATCCCCAATTAGGAACTAATCAGGATTAAAATGAGAAAAACTTTATAAAACTACTCGACCTAGAATCTAGATGCAGTTGGAAGTTGGGCTAATGTGAAGAAAAATGGTCTTCCATTGCTTAATTTGGGGGCAAGTACAGTATAAAACTACTCAAGTCCACGTTGGTTAAGCCACTAAATAACAAGGTTTTATATTAGTAATATTTAATCTTCTTCTCTCTATGTAGTTACAGAGAAGATATGTACTGTTTTATTAATTATAAACAATCTCGCCTCTGAATTTGGACAGAAAAAAAAAACACACAAGAAATAGAAACAAGAGAGAGAGAGAGAGAATCATCATCCTGCCTAAAACTTCATCACTATGTTCAGTTCTCCAAGGTTAGGGTTTTGATTACTTCAACTTCACTGTTTCTTTTAACCTCGAGGTCTCCATTTCATTTCTTTATTATCATATTTATGGAATCTTAGAAGCTATTTTTAGTTGAATCTTAGTGGAATTTGTACAAATCTTTGGTTGATATCTAAAGTTTTTTTTTAAGTTGGTGAATGATTTATTATAATCTTTGCTTCAAATTTTAGTTCTGAGATTTGCTTAGATTTATAACTTTTGCTTATTCATCATTTTCTTTGAGCTCAAAAATGTCAGTTTTCATTTATTCTTAGATTTGTTTTTGCGTGTGAGTTTGTTTTAGAAATTGCGTAAGCTTTTAAATTACTTCAGCGTAACTGAGATCTTTAACTTTTTCTTTAGTTTTTAGCAATTCTGTTTCTTCAGATTGGGGGTGTTCCTTTTTGGGATTAACTTTTTGACAATATTTAGTACAGAATGAATTCAACAACATATCTGAGACTGAAGGATAGGAAGTAAGAAGAGATCACAATGAATTCCTTAATCTGTAAGCTGGTGGTGGTTGTAGCTTTACTGGTGATTTTAACAACCCCAGTTTCGCACGGATTCACCGATCCCGGAGATGGTAATGCGCAATTTCAGCATTCTCATCTAATCTATTTTTTTAGCTTTAGATCTATCTATAGATATAAAATTGTTCCGTTTCTGTATTCTCGTGGTGTACTTCGTTTCCGTTGGAATTCTTCCCTTTAAGTTCAAATTTTGTTGTTAAGTGATGGAAGACCAAAAACGTATACATTAATCATTGTTCTTTTGTGTACCAGTTGCTGCAATGAACAGCTTGTATTCTTCTCTTGGCAACCCTTCCCTTCCAGGATGGGTTGCAAATGGAGGAGACCCGTGTTTGGAGGCATGGCAAGGAATTCAATGCACTGATTCAAACATAACCTCAGTGTATGATGATCTTCCTGAATCTACTTATTGCAATTTATTTTCCATGTTGAACCTTATATTTGATTGCATTAATAGTTAATTGGTTTTGCAGAACCATTAATGCCGCAAATTTGGGTGGAGAACTAGGCGACAACTTAGGATCCTTTAGTTCTATTGTGACAATGTAAGTGCTACTATCACAACAATACTTGTTTTTTTTTTTCTGTTTTCTAAGGCTCTGTCACTTCTCTTACATAGTATTGAGTACCTGGGAAGGTATTGCGCTTGCTTTCATTTGGATCCCATACTTATTGTCTTAGTTTTAGAGGTCCACCATGACGAAGTATCTTATGTCAAAGCATGAATGATAGGAACTAGACCTAATCTGGAATCTTGAGATCTTAGACAGATATTTTTACCGCTTTTGGTGGGTACTGGGTAGTATTCCTTTTGAGATTGAAGTTACAATGTGGATCCTGTGGGCATCACACGTAATAATTCTTGAGAAAGTATATAGGGTGACACAACATAGCATTTTTTTTGGTAATTTGTCTTGCAAACCAATATGTGAGTGAGTTGGAAATAGATTTTTTAAGAAAAGAAGCGAATTCAACAAGGTTTTTATTAGATTGCATTTTAACATATTTATTAATATTTAAGAGATTGGGTTCTTTCATAAAAAATATTCACCATTCACATTCTATATTATCCTCTCTATATGGAGGTAGATATTTATAGTGTGAGTCAGTGAATACGAATATACGATAATAAAAACTCATCTTCAATATAAAACTGTAGATATGTGGTATTCGAGCTAGGTCAGATGGTCATACGTACTCTAGGTCCTCCCAATAATAGAACACTTGTTGGCTTAACTCCATAGTCTCCAGGCGAGTGAACATGTGAGAGTAGTTCCACATGGACCAAGATATGTCTCATGACTAAGTTCATAAATGCATCTCCATTCTTGACCTATTGGTTTCGAGTTGGAGCCCACAAAGTTTATAATAACAATCTGTTAAACGTAATTTTTTAAAAACTATGTTTAGGTATGTTCTTTGATTCTTTGATTGATGTGGTTTACTATTGGTTTAAGGCAGCGATTTCAGTAATAATCACATCGGGGGGAGCATTCCATCCAATTTGCCGCTTACGTTGAAGAACCTGTATGATACATATTTCGCTTATGATTACTAATCATTACTGTCTTAATGTTTTCCGTGAGCATAATTTTATGCTTAAATGAAGTATACGATGTTCATCGACCATTACAGTTTTCTTTCAGCAAACCAGTTCTCTGGAAGCATTCCTGATTTATCGTCACTAACTCAGTTATCAGCCATGTAAGCAAACTCATACATTTATTTTCAAACTCTAGTTTGTCAGATTTTTATTTATTTGTTTACTTTATTGTTCCTAATTTTGTTTGGTTTTACATCTTTCAGGTCGGTAAATGACAATCTTTTAATTGGAGAAATCCCAGACGCCTTCCAAGCCCTTACAGGATTGGTAAATTTGTAAGAAATTTCCTGTTAATTTCAGGCTTTCATCGACGCTTTCATCTTTTGGTTCAGTTACATGGTTTTGGCAGTTGATGAAGTGTTAATGTCTTGCTGCAGAGATCTGTCTACTAACAACTTAAGTGGGCAATTGCCACCAACAGTGGAAAATTTGTCATCACTAACCACATTGTGAGGAATTTGCATACGTACGTTGCTATATCTTCAATTTTCCTGTTGTCTAAGTTACGGAAAACTTGGTTTGCAGGCGCTTGCAAAACAATCAGTTATCAGGAGGGCTAGACGTTTTACAAGATCTTCCCTTAAGAGATCTGTAATTTTCTTGCTAACTTCACCAATTTACTTGAGGTTTTATCTTCAATTTGGTTTACTATGTAAAGATCTTTTTGAGTCCATGGGTTGATAGGTAATTATTTGTTCTGTTTATTTCTGACAGGTATCTTTCATTGTCTACAGGAATATAGAGAATAACATGTTTTCGGGACCTATACCTGAAAAGTTACTTGGAATTCCAACTTTCAAGTGAGCCACATTTCAGATCTGTTTTTCTTATCGTAAAAGAAGTTCTATTTATTTATTTATTTACTTATTTGCCCTTTCTTTTTCATTTTTGCATGCTAAGGGATAAAAATACAGCTACAGCAAAAACTTGTGACATATGGTTTGGGCTCCGCCCCTGAAACGTCGGGGAGGAATCAGTGGATCCATTTGATTCCATGACCTTCAATTGACATTGTGGCTTAGTTACTAGTATACGCCTTCCTGTCCAGAGTAGAATCTGTAAAAACGAGACATCAACATGCACTGCCATCTAAGTTTACGTAGTTACAGTACTTTTTAATTCTATATTATATTTTGGATGTTCAATGGGATTGAATACGAGGTACCTGACGAGATTTTTGTTAACTCTCTTCTTTGGCTTTGGTAACTGTGGATCATTTTGCAGAAAGGATGGAAACCCATTCAACACTACTTCTGCTTCATCATCTCCACCCACACCAGGAGCTGCATCCCCACTCCCAACCCCATCGCTTTCTGGGACGCCACCGTCCGGACAAAAACCTGAAAAACAAGCAAGTGGACCATCTGCACAGGAAGCACCAAGTTCTGCAAGTAAAGGAAAATCTCTTACAACAAAAAGGATCGTTGGGATTGCAATTGCCGTGGTATTAATAATTATTATTATAATATTTGCATGTGTCCTTTTAATATTAAGATGTTGCGAGAAAGGGCAAGGGGCTTATTTAATGACCAAGGAGCACGAGAAGGGTGCATCAAGTGTTCCTCCTAGGAAACCTAGATATACCGAGTTCTTAGGACAACAACCACACAATCATATTGAAACAGGTAAATGTTTCCTGCTATTTTGATTTATAATCATTATAATTCTTCTGGCTTTTGTTTTCCGTAAGATGCTTTCTAAGATTTCTCTGAACAGTTGCTAGAGAATCAGTTTTGGAGCCCAAGGATGGTATAGATGGTAGAAAACTGGCTGGAATTGCGGATCCCAGGAACTTCCAGAAAATAGAATCAAATAAAATGGAAGTTAGCTCACGGCAAAAGAAGGATAATAAGATTGATTTACCAGATATGATTTTAATGTCACCCGACTCACTTCCACCTCCACCACCCCCTCCCCCTGTTGAGGAAGTCATTGTAAACCCAAAGCCTCACCTGGAGGTAACTACAAGGCGGCCAACCCTCAAAAATCTAAAATCCCCAACTGTAGTGAGGTCTTTTACTGTTGCATCTCTACAGCAATACACAAACAGCTTTTCTCAGGAAAATCTTATTGGAGGAGGCATGTTGGGCACTGTTTATTGTGCAGTGCTTCCTGATGGAAAGGTTAGACAGTAGATACTACTCTATTTTTTCCCTGAAGGTGTTAACTTCTATTACTTTATCTAGTAGTTAAACTGTGCCTCTCTCTATTTGTTCGTTCATTTGAGTTTTTCTGTTCTCATTTTTTGTTATATGCCAATTTTTCTGAGCAACTTTGGTTTTTGTTTATCACATAATACCAGTTAATTTCGCAAGCTAGTAGGTTTTAAGAGCTCGCAAGTTATTCTTCACTCAATATCTAAATGCCAACTCTCTTTTCTTATTTGTACCTAAAGTCCTGTCCTTTCCAAGTCATTGGAATTCTGTCTTTAAATAATAATCTAACAGTACCATCAATATGAGTTGAGGAATGGTGCTGGGGTCATCCATACACTCCGGAATTAGCTTTTTTAATTTTGACTGGGGTGCCTCACGATGATATTGAATTGATGGTTAGGGTCTCTCTTTTGTGATCTGCAAGTTTTGTGCAGGATTTAGGCAGCTTTTTTTTCTTTCTTATGAGTAGTCTAGCTCTAACTGTTAATCTTAGATGAGCCTCAAGCAGCACTAGAGAGAGACTAACACCTGTTAAAAAAATTACTTTTATCTATTTTCCAAATAGACATATCTGGATATCTCATTGTTAAAAAAATTTCCGACAAATTTTTTATTATTTTTGGATGTTTCTTAGATGTTCGCAATTAAAAAACTGGATGGTGCTCTGCGGAATGATGAGGTGTTTCTTGATATAGTGTCAAAGATATCTAGACTTGAACATGATAATGTTCTCAAGCTTGTGGGTTACTGTTTGGAGCATGGGCAAAGACTGCTCATTTACGAGTACTGTAGTAATGGGAATCTCCATGACGCACTTCACTCAAACGACAAGCTCAGTAGGACGCTTTCATGGAACAGACGCATACAGGTAGCCTTAGAAGCAGCAAGAGCTCTGGAGTGAGTAACTTCATCTGATCTGCATCTTCAGTTTGGCTTTTAATTACCTTTATCTTGTTCATAGGTTACTAATAATCTGAACTATCTGTTTTAATCAAATATCAAGTACTTGCCTTGTCTAAGGGTTTGAGTCGTTTGAGGCTGAAACCTATCTTCTCTGTGATCATAAAATGGGTTTCAGTCGAAATTGTACTGAAAACATGGGTAAGTAATCAGGTAACAACTAGGTGTAGTAATCTTTTTTTAAGAAGCAACATATTGTTAAGAAACATAAGAAGCCAAGAGGCATAGAATAAGTTTGGTCATCTCTTATTCTTTTGAGTATGAGTCTCCAGGTTGGGTAGTAGGAGAGATTCTTCTCCTTCTCCTACCCTATGTTTTTTTTCGCCTTGATGGGGTATGGCTATTATAAGAACTATAACTAACATAACACTTGGTTAATTGGTTTGGTTTGAAGGTATCTACATGAGGTCTGTCGGCCACCTATTGTGCATCGAAATTTCAAGTCTGCCAATATTCTTCTCAGTGATGAGTTCACTGTACGTGTCTCAGACTGTGGTTTGGCCTCTTTAATTGCTTCAGGCTCTGTGAACCAGGTAATTTCTGTATTCTGAGTCTTCAATGCTTACTGTTTGTTCTACATGTGTTGGGTACCGACTGCTATCTTATAGGTTAATTTCTTTTCTTATTTTGTCCTTCTTTTAATGCTTCGTTTTATGGATACATTGTCTTTTCATTCTAAGTCTTAAATCTTACACTTTCCTAGATTGAGACTGAGTCAAAGTTTTACTTAGAAATTGATTGGAAAAGGGAAACACCCTCCATTTATAAATAGGTAGTAGATGAACTTTTAAAGTAAAGATTTTAGAGTTAAAAGAATTCAGT
>BEHA01000600.1:63479-153921 GCA_002897215.1 Eschscholzia californica subsp. californica
ATCTCCAAGTGAAATATCTTTTGCAGAGAAAGCTTTGCCACCATTCTGCTTTCCTATGTTGTTGAATAACTCCACTAGAAACTTTCCTTCTCTTTCCGCTACCTGTGTTCCAATGGTGCATTGTTCAAATTAATTTTGTGGTTACAAAAAGTATATGACTTGATAGATGTATGAAAATGGAACTTTCGTTACTCGGATCATAAGAAAACTAAAGCCTAAGATGGGTTTTCGAGGAGACTAAGCAAAATGGATCCTAACAAGGTATCAGACCCTTGTTGCAACAGATAGAGTGCAAAGTGTTCGGCATATGCATATCTAACCCAGTTATGGTTGGGCGCTGGCATTGTGGAGACTGGAGAGTATTGTACTATCCCACATTTTCTGTGCATATTGTAATAGGATACGGTACATAAGGAGGATCGAAAATAGGAGATCCGGCGGTCAAGATAAGTTGCAGAAATAATATACGTGTGTAACACGTGTATGTACGTGACGGATCGAGAAGACGAGATCCGACGATCAAGAAGAATTCAGAATATATTTGAAGATACGTGAAGATATTAGAAGATATGTGAAGATATGTAACATTAGTATAATATATTCAGAATATCTCTTGTAACTATCTAATGGTAATATTAGATAGATTTTGTATTATTTCCTAGTTTAGTAATCAGAAACTAGGAAACCCTAAACCCTAAGTCATCTATAAATAGGAGAGGGTTCTAGGATTCAAACTCATCGAGTTATGTCTGACCAATGTAACCGATCAAACCCACATACAATTGTATGTGGTGAATTATTAATAAAGAGTTATTTCTCCGTGGATGTAGGTCTTGAGTAATCGACCGAACCACGTTAAATTATCGTGTCATTAATTTAATGTATTTCCCCGATTATTATATAATCGTGAATTTAACATATTGGAATTTAGAAATTGATAAGGCTCGGGGGCTGGGGCTGTTGTCTAGGGCATATCACAGGCACCCCAGATCAGGTTATAATAGGCATGTCCGAGCGACTTGGGCTTAGAAATTCAGGTTCCACAGTTTGATGTTTCGGATGGAGACTGGGTTCTGTCTGGTGAAGTGGGTGCGCACCTCATTGAGATGCCCCGTGAACCAAAGGTGCACGGGTTGCTTACTTCAGATTTGGGCTGCCACGGAATTCCCTTGTTAAACCAGTTTTTAAGGTAGCAAGGCGCAGAGTTGGCTTCTCCAATTAGAATATGAAAGAAGAGGATTAAGGAATCGGACCTGAGCTAGAGCTGGAAGAACTTGTTTCCCAGTCTCCTCAAGGAAACCAGCACAATCACCAATAGCAAATACATCTTCGACAGAAGGGACACGCAACCACTGATCGATACCTATCCTGCATAGAGTCATTGCGAGCACACTTGATATTAGGGATATCCAAGAGTATAAGAACGAGAAATGTGTTCAATTTATAATTCCAATTGAAACTACCTTCCACCGACTGACTTGGGAACATCTAAAGATTTTACAAACTCTGACGGGCCGACACCAGTAGACCAGACTAGTAACCCATACGGCACTTCAGTCCCATCGTTCAGTACTATCTTCTTTTCGTGCACCTCTTTTACTATCCCTTGCAGAAGACGAACACCAGACTGCCAAAAATTTCAACTTTTATAGCATTTAAACGACCTTTGAAACAAAGATGACATACACAGATAAGCTTAATATGGTTTACCATTGTCAAGTGCTTGATTGCATATTCCTTTAGCCCCACATCGAACGAGGATAAGATCTCATTTGCCTATTGTACGAAAATCATATATAAGAATACTCATTTGCTTCTGTATCATCCTGTTTAATAGCAAAAGATGGTACTTAATTAAATACTCACCTCTATGAGTGTGACATGGATGTCGTCTTTGATATGAGCATATCGTTTGTGAACATCGTTAACGATAAAATCGCTTAATTCACCACTAAACTCCACGCCAGTCGGACCACCTCCAATAACTACGCAGTGTAATAGTCGTTTCTTTTCTTCTATTGATGTGCCTATTGTCATGTTTTCGGTTTTTCAAAAATCAAAATACTAGTCCAGTACTAAGATTGTCACATCTCAGAAAACAATAGAATATGAATCGAAAGAGAACGGCTAACCTGGGTTTTCAGCTAGCATCAAGTTCAGGAGAAGCTTCTTCCTTATTTCTTGAGCATGGTTTACTTCACGAAGGAAAAAGGCATGTTCTTTAACTCCGTTAATATTAAACGTCAAAGCATCTGCCCCTGCAGCAATGACGAGCTTATCGTATGCAACTTTGAATCTATATGGTTCTTGAGGTAGTCCACCATTGCTTACTGTCTCACAATACACCTGATACAAGAACAACATGAGAGAATTTCTCTTCTAGGCAAGACAAAGAAACTTGTTTTACTACAGGCATATTCATTAGTAGGCTGGTATTTTGTTATCAAAGTCAGATCTGAAATCTGACTCAAGGAATGAATTGATCCGAGTCAGAATTCAGGTTGTTTGTTTTTGTCTGGCCCGTGATGTCTAACTCGTCTGAATGGCTGATTTTGGCTCCATTTGAGTAAGACGATTCAGACCTTGAACAAGTCAGACCTCAAAGGGGCCAGACAAGTCACATTTAGACAATATGTTAAATACAAACACCACCTATGTACAAGAAAGAAAGCACATGGAGAAGCATACTTACTTGGTGATTATCCGTATCGACTTTCAAACAATTAGCCAGATAAAAATATGAATTAGGAGAAGTAGCCAATGCTGATTGTATACGAGTGACTGGTTCAGTAACGGAACGAAACTCCAATGTACCAACACAAGTTGAAGCAAGTAATGGTGTAAAAACCATATGATTCCTTGGAGAAATACAAACAACATCGTAAATATTCGTGTCTAATCCTTTAAGAAATCTACAACTAGCCCATCCAGTACCTAAAACAACAACCCTTGGTTTCTCTCCTGGCTTTGTTGCTTCCAAACAAGGTAACTTTGTATCATTATCTTGATCAACCTCTGATTCATAATTTTCTTCAATCCTCTCTGCTGATTGAAATTGATAATGTGGGGTTATTTGAATTCCTCTCGACCTAAAATTCCTCTGAAACATCGACTCGTTAGTGACGGGTAGATTTTTCCGACTACTACATGTAGTAGTAGCATTTTGAAGTATAGAGGAGTAATAGTAATTGTTATGAGAAGTTCCTCCTCTGAAAAGACTAACACTTTTCTCAATTCTTGATTGTTTTAAGCTATTAGTAGCTCTTGCAAGCCTTGCCCATGCCATTATGAAGCTTAAAGAACTTTGCGAAATTTGCGAAATTTGGTTCGCCTTTTATTCAAACTCAAATTTGAACTTTTGTATGGAAATACAAATATGGCAACTACTAGCCAACTACTAATAGACTAATCAGATCAACTGTTCATTTTTTTAATGTTTTCAGATCTGACTTGGAGACCAAGAAACCTCAAACATTATTTATTTAAACAAGTACCTATAGATCTAGATCATGTCTAGATACTTTTGCCTTTTTTAATTAATTCTCCACAGATTGGGGAAGCAGTTACATAGATATTTATGAGAGCAAAATCAATCACGAAATGTGAATTGCCTTGAAACTTTCTATAAGAGACTAAAAGAAGAATATAAAACCCTAAATTTGAATCTAATAAGGTCTCAACTGGTTGAGAAGAAAAAGAAACTTAAAATTCTAAAGAGTTATTTCCTTTTTGGCCTCCTACTTTGTAACCAGCTTCCTTCTTGGTCCTTTAACAAAAAAAAAAAAGCTTCCTTCTTGGTCCCCTATTTTTTATAAATTCAAATGTGACTCCCTATTTTCAAGTAAATACCATAACTACCCTTCCTAATTTCAAAATAAAATATTAAAAAGGAGATATTTCCACCTCACATCTCTCTTCTCCGACGAAGGTCGCCGGTCGAAATTTTTTCGATCGGCGACATTCAAACATAACAAAAAAACTCTCATCTATCTCTCTCTAAATACTCCGGCGAAAGGATTTTCCTTCACCGGACCTCCGACGAAGGGAAACCCCTTCGCGGGAGAGTTTAGAGAGAGAGAGGAGAGTGTTTTTTTTTTTATGTTTGAAGGTCGTCGGCCAGAAAATTTTTCGGACAGCAACCTTCGTCGTAGAAGAGAGGTGAGGTGGAGAGAGAGATAGGCGAGGTAGAAATATCTTTTTTTTTTAAATATTTTATTTTGAAATGAGGAAGGGTAGTTATGTCATTTACTTGAAAAAAAATGGTCAAATTTAAATTTATGAAAAATATGGGCCAAAAAAGAAACTGATCACGAAATATGGGGTCAAAAGAAAATAACTCAATTCAATCTGACATGAATGGAGTACAAGCCAAGTAAATTTTGAAAACTTCCTTATTTTTTATTCACACTTTTCCTTATGGAGTTTATTTCCTCTAGTCTTGCACACCCTTGGGAGTTTTCTATAAAAGTGATAATATGAATCACTTTCCTCACTTGATGATTAATCTATGGAACTCTAAATCACATATACATGAATAACATGTGCCTTGGCTATTATGAATCCAATGATGATAGAATGTCCCAGAAAACATAGGACACACTAACATGTACCTTCCCTATCATGAATCTGCACGTAATTCGTGATAATCCTTTAAGAAAATATGGACAAAATTCAGTTGACGTCCGATGTAGACGACCAGATTTTGTCCGACAATACGAGAGAGATAGAAACATATGATGAGATCTGATCCATGTTCAAAAATTAGTAATAAAAAAACAACAAAATGAAAAGTAGTATTAAATTGCGCAATGGACTGTGAGTAAACAAAAGAACTTGTCTTTCTTAAGACTTTGTTATGAACCAGCAAGATAACAACTAGAGATAATGAACTTGCAATAGATGAAAATACAAAAATGGTGGAACAAAGGCACGAGTACTACTCGTTGTCCAGAAGACTTAAAAAATCTCTGCTACCAGTGAATTAGTTAGGTATTGCTTTACAGTATCCGACCGAAGTACCCTAGGATTCAACTATTTTATATCAAGAATTGAAGAAGCAAATTTCGTTCTTGATCTAATGGTAGTGGAGTGTAGTTATGGAGGTGCAGTGGTGGTGGAGGCTTGGTGATGATGGTGGTGGTCGTGGAGGTATAGTGGTGGAGGTGCAGTGGTGTTGGAGACGTAGTAGTGATGGTGGTAGTGGTGGTGGAGGTACAATGGTGGTGGTGACGGAGGTTCAATGATGGTGGTGGAGGTGAGGTGGTGGTGATGGTGGAGGTGGTGGTGGTGGTGGAGGTGCGACGATGGTGGTGGTGAAAGTTTTTTTGTGGTAAAGCGGAAGTAGACAAGAACAGAAATTGGTCAAGTAATATTCATGTAACCATTGAACTCAAGTCACTTCAGTTCGAAGTTAAACGCAAAATATATGAGCTTTAAAAGAAAGTAAAATTTTAACTCTGGTGAAGTAAGAACATTTTGCGTGACCAAAGTAAGCCACAACGGTCTGGGCTTCGCAATTATGGAGGTGCTTATAAAATACTTTTTTTCCTTTATTATCACCCAATATATATTTTGAGTTGTGCAAACTTTGCAAAACATTCAAACTTGAAAACTACAATTGCTTGAAACTTCTTAGATCAAACTACATAATTTGGAAAGAAACTTGAAATTACATATAATCATTAAGACAAAATGCTTAGAAACACAAAAGAAACACACACACACACACAAAACAGAAATCTCTTACCCATTTGGGATATCTTTGAAGAGAATACATATGTATATGTAAATGGAAAAATAAGTGAGTTACTCATTTCTTGCAAACTATTCCATTTCCGCCGTTGGCTCCGTGGGAACAATCAAGTGTACCATAATCCATGACTAGTAAGTTCTCTTTCGCATCGACTACCCTTGTAGGAGCAAATATACAAGATTTGCAGTGAGATGAGAGCAGTGACTTTGTCCTATACTTATCTTCACCACCAACTACTGCCATTGCCACACCAGGTTTCGCTGGATTCTCGAAATCAGGCCTATAAGTCTTCCCAAGAACACCATCAACTTCAGGGGAAAGATTGAAGAATTTGAATTGTACTTCCAAGTGAGCAAAACAATCATTTGAAGGTAACTTATAGTTGTGAATCTTGTCATCTTCCTTTGTAATTGGAACAACATTAACCGAAATTTCAGCGAATTCTCTTAAAGTTACTGTAACGCTGTTCTTGTTCGATGTTCTTTCCACTTTAAGATCTTTCTGTGGGGATACCCATTCAGAGAGATGACTTTCTGGTATGACCAACTTCTTCCCATCATAAGTGAACTCGAGGTGTTCTACTTCGTTATCCCATTTGTGGACTTGTTTCTTGGCTTCAAGAGTAAAGGTATGAGATCGAAACATGATTCCTAAAGCTTGAATCCATGTATAGTCTCGAGTTCTTCCTTCGGGTCGGTGACCAATGAACCGAGCATTGATTTGAAGGTTGGGATCTGATACTAAGCTGAAATGCTCGTCGCTCTTGCCATGGAAGTAAAAGACAATGTTATCCCCACCGACGAACCTAGGATCAAAACAAGCAGCTCCAGGACTATCGCAGTTTGGTTTTCGTTCTGCAAATAACAAGTATAGTTATTATTCGTTTCGTTCTTACCAATCAAAAAAATAGCAAGTATAGCAGTTTGATTACTTACTTCTGCAAACAGCTTCACAAGTAGGACAAGAACAGTCAAGATAGCAAGCTTTAGCTTTAGGATCTGCTGGTTTAACCCTAGGGCATTCCACTGGACAAGTAATTTTCTTTCGATAACATCTACTATATCGATTCGTACATGTAAGTTTCTGTTGAGGATAAGAAAATACTCCCCTAGAGACATAAAATAATAAAGCCACCATTACTAATAATACCTTCATATTTTCTATCTTTAATTGTGATGAATTCAAAAAGACTAGCTATGGAATTTGGAGGATAAAACTTAAAACAGATTGATGTAAATGAACATCTTGTCAACTCAATTTATAGATTTTAATTTGTTAATAGAATAAGCTCTTCTTCTTTTTTTTTGTATATTTTGATATTGATGGGGTCAGTTTGGTTGATGACAATTAATAAAAGATCTTTTAGAAAAAGTAGCTATTGAAAAACTGGTAATTTGGCATTTTAGTATGAAAGTATGAAAAAGTTGAGAGGATTTTAGGTTTTAAAGTACTTATTGATTGTATAATGTTTAGTTGAGTTTGGTTTTTGAACACTTGTTGCTAGGGTTTGGTGATTAATGGCCAAATAAGGAGACTTGAAAGTTGAGTATGGCTCTATGTGTGCAAGTGTTGCTCAAAATGAGTACTGGGAGACTGAAAGTGAGTGGATGTTTGTATGACATTTCTTTACCAAGGATTTCTCTGAATAAATCAAATAAGTCAAGAAGTCAACTTCACTAGTGAAATCCACTTTATTTGGATAGTAACATGTGGATATTTGTGTGAAAACAATTTTTTTAGTTTTAATAGATAGAAATTCAAATTATGGTGTGTTTGGAAGGAGGATTTTTCGGTAAGATCCTTACGGAAAAATTAAGTTTGGTAAGAATCAAGATTCTTTGGTCTGCTTGATTACCAAAAAATCCTAAGGCTCTTGAATTTTAAGGATTTCTAAGACCTAAATTTTATTGAACGCAAATCCCACCCTACCCCTTAAAATCCGTTAGGTTTTTTATTATTAAATCCAAATTTCGAACTTAAAATTAACCGGAAAAAATATTTGTTTTAAAAATGCATTCTTTTTCTACAAAATAATGGTTTTTTTTTTTGAGAAATCGACTACGATCTACGTTAGTCGTTACGAGACATTGATACATCATTCAGATGTCATACGCATGTTTGATAACCGTCTAACTTAAACTGATAATGAAATATGCCTAAAGCCCGACAACCAAGAGCCTAAAGCTGGACAACAACTACTTTATTTAGTGCCTAAATTATATGAGATAAATTTTGATGATAACTACTTCCACCGAGACTCGATCCCAAGACATCATGGGCTTAAGAAGAATGTCCTACCACTATATGAAAGGGGGGTGGACACAAAATAATGGTTTTGAAAAAACGATTTCTGGAGAAAATCGTTTCTGAAGAAAAATCGTTTCTAATAAAACTGTTTCGAATTAGGTGGCATTGAAAAAAAAATTTAACGATTTTAGAAACAATTTCTGAAAAAGGAAGAATAAGATTTTGGTAAAAACAGTTGCTGGAAAAAGCGAACGACTCAAATAAAACAATTTTAGAAAAAAATAAGAAACGGATAGTTATGAAAAGAGCGGATCTTTGACAAACAGTTTTTTGAATAGAAGAAGAAGAAGAAGAAGAAGAAGAAGAAGAAGAAGAACTGATGGTACCTTGAGTGAAATTGTAGCTAAATGACAATCAATCTCAATGTGTTTAGGGTAATTTGTAAGTAATAGGAATATCATTTTGATAGTCACTATAAATAGGAGTAGGCTCTAAGACGAAAACACACATATCTCCAAGTAAGCAACGTAAGTAGACTATCTCAGTCATGGTATAAATCACAACACAATACTCAACTTCAGTGGATGACTAAGACGTCTTGCTCCTCCAAGAGATTAAAGAATCACAAACTAATACACTATAACATGCAATTGACTTACAATATATGTGCAATCGTTTGCTCAAATTGCATTTGAATATGCACACTATGTCAAAGAAGGCGACCAAACAACCAAAAAGAGGCCCCATGTGACGACCGTTTGGGCTATAGCTCGAGCAGGACTTTGGATACTGATGAGACATGAAAATGTCCCATCTGAATCTCTTAACTCGGGTTAGTTAGTCCATTACGAGCAGTTACTCTCATGAATTACTTGTTTCTCTTGTCCATGTGTCTTCTATGGAATTGAGAGCGAAAAACTGTTAAAATCGGGAGAAAGACATACTAAGGGCACTTTGGTCATTTAAAAATTAGGGTAACCTTTTAGGCCCATCAAGTTTTTGGCGCCGCTGCCGGGGACTATGTTTTAAATTTATTCTAATTTTGGAAAGTTTTTATTTTTGGTAAGTTTTGAATTTTGGATACTTTGACTTGCTTCTCTGTTTTTGGTGTGCAGAACATTAAGGAGCTGAAGAGGAGGCGCAACAAGGAGGAGGACCTCAAAAGAAGAAATTTACTATTTTTATTTTTATTTTTTTGTATTTATTTTGGTGAGAGAGAGACTTAGACTTTTTAGTACTTTCTTTTGTTTTGACCCTAAATTGGAGGGCTTTTATAAATTGTAACCGAAAATCCAACGAAGCCTCGGGTTCGAACACTTGAGGGAAGAGTGGCCCGGGTCGTCTACAAAGGTCGTCGCCTGTCTTGAACGGGAGGTAATTTTTCTAATCACCCACGAATCCCCTGTTAGTGGGTACTTTTTATAAGATCTTAGTAGTGCTTCCTCGGTTTTCGTGTTTAAAAAAAAAAAAAACTTTGGACCAAAAGAAAGGAGTCAAGTTTAGTTACATAAGTGTCAATTCTCATATTGTGATCGTGCCTGACCATCATGGCACATTTTTCTAATGGTTGGACGTACCCTGTTGATGATGATGACCTTGATCTAAAGGGACCCGTCATCAACCGAACTGATATAACCTTAAGAGAATACCAACAGTTGCGTAAAGACTGACTTAACCGACCTGGTACGACTCTAAGAGATTATCAACGAATTAACGAGGGGAATAGGCTAGTTGAGCCTAACCGGACTGGAATGACCCTAGGAGAATACCAACAAATGTGTAGAACCGAGCCTAACCGACCTGGTATCACATTTGAAGATTATCAACAAATGTCTAGAAACGGTCCGACTAGTGAGTGGAGTAGACCAGAACCTGATCGATCTCGTATGACATTAGGAGAACACCGATAAATGTATAGAGATGGTCAAAATAGTGATGGATATGGTCCGACACCAAATATGTATGAGAGACCTTATAGTCCATACTATTATGAGGCCAATGACTTTAGAGACAGGTATGATCCTAATATATACGGAGGAAGTTATTATCAAGAGTCTCCATTTAATTACACTAGTGAGCCTTACTACGAGGAGACTCTTGAAGATAGATCCCGATCAGAGTCCGAGAGTCGTCTCAGGGAGATGATGTCACAATTTGCGACTCAAACAAAGCAGGAGATCGAGTCCTTGACTCAACAGGTAAAAATGCTTAAGTCACAGTCATTCGCCGACGAGGAAGGGGGTTCACCACCCCAAACTCAGGAAGGTACTAGGTACGATGATCCTAATATGTACGGTGGGAATTTTTATCAAGAGTCTTCTTTTAATTACACTAATGAGCCTTATTATGAGGAAACTCTTGAAGATAGATCTCGATTAGAGTCCGAGAGTCGTCTTATTGAGATGATGTCACAATTTGCGACTCAAACGACGCAGGAGATTGAGTCCTTGACTCAACAGGTAAAGATGCTTAAGTCACAGTCATTCGCCGACGAGGAAGGGGTTTCACAACCCCAAACTCAGGAAGGTACTAGGTACGATGACGAGGTTAATACGTCTAACCCTAGTACTAAGTTAAATGTCGATGAATTTACTGATAATACCCTAGAGCCTGAAAGGTCTGATGTTGACTTGTTTCCTCCACTCGTGTCGCCTCACCATGATCGGACTACACTAGACGTTGATATCCAGGATGATGGCTCTATGAGCAAGTTTGGGAATGACACTATTCTGAACTTTCCGACATTTGACACTTGTAAGGAGTCAGTCTTAGATGAAATGTTAGGAAGGCATGACACAATAAATGACTGCGAGACTCCAGATGTATTTGAGGACATTGATGACAGTAGAGACATGTTAGATAGTTTGTCAGACTGTTTACCTAAGGAAACCATGGACCTTGACTTGGTTCCCGAGCCTGTTGTCTTACCCTTAGAGTCTAGTTTCACCGTTTACATGATCTCAGACTCGGTTGTTGACCCCTTTTGGGACACTTCAGATGTCTCCTCGAGAACGTCTATGGAAATAGTGGATATTCTATCCACTAAGCTTGCAGATGACTTTCTGCCTTCGACGGATATATTGGCCCTTCATTGTTATGTCGATCCTTTTGATGACTTTCTAGTCATTGGTCCGAGTATTTATAGTTACTTAGTGGATTGTGCATCCACTAAGTTTGGGGATTGCCTTTCTTCTTTGATAGTCTCACATGCACTCGCTGCAATTCACAAAAATGTGAGACTATCGTTTATTGAAAAATTTGTGTTCTGGGTGGACCCACAGATGTATCGAATATTGGTTTACAGTTAATCACATATCTGTAATCCAGTAGGTTAAATCTTTTCTATTTTTTTTAATCATCTGTTTCGTCTGGCTGAAGACGTTAAACTTAGCGCTTTCTGGGAGGCAACCCACGGTTAGGGGAATGAATTTTATTTTTTGCTAAGTCCTTATTTCAAAAATTCAAAAGGGTTCAAAATTTTTAAATTTTTGGATTGAAAATGTGAGTCTAGTTGTTTTTGTTTGTTAATAGTTATAGAGTCTAGTTGGTTGTACTACACTTTTGCTAAAGGTTTTTCCACGAATTTCGAGTCTTGAGGTTGTCTGTGCACTAGCCATGTGAGTGTTAGATAGGTGAAGGGTTGACTTTTCTGAGAGAACTTAATCGATCATTAGTGGAGACTTAACCTATGTGAGATTCTGAGCCTTTCTTGTTGTTTTGAGTGATCTCTTCTGAACTAATTCTGAGTAGAATGAAGAGCTACTCAACCTCGCAATATTGAAAGAAGAACTCATTTGATCTCTTGAGTTCAAATTTTACAACCACTAGAGATGTCATCAGGAAGTAAACCTTTCTCTTGTAGTCTGAGAAACTTGAAAACAGTGTCAACTAGAGGTAGATAGAAACCTCATCATTTAGAACCCTGAGAATAAGGCATGAAGCAAAGTGGAGAGAATTTTACCCAAGGAAAGTGTTAAGAAAGTATGTTGTGTATTTTGAGTTCTATTACCAGAAGCGTATTGAAAAAAAAAATAGAAAAATCAAAAGAAAAGAAAAAAAAATGTGTTTGTTTGTGTTTAAGTGTTTATCCCAAAGTAGTTCTTGAAGATTTGAAGACGTCAAGTTCTCAGGAGTTCTAGTTCATTCTTAGTCTATCGACCTCTAGGAAGCATTGTTGGATAGTAGATCAGGTGAGAAGAGTTGGTTAGCTTCCTCATTCTTTATTAGTGGTTGTTTCCTTCCTATGAGATCAGTCGTTCACCAAACTTTTAGTCCATCTTTTGTAATGTGTTGAGTTTCGGTCATACTCATACTCGCACATTGAGTGAACCATTTCTGAGTGATTTAAAATTTTGAGTGTATGACCGTGAGGCAGTAGTCGAGGCGAAATGTATCGAGACGGTAATCGAGGTCTTGTCTTTTCAGAACCGAAATGATACTCATATTGGCTGGTCACGTGCACTTCGGGTCTTGATTACTGGTGAAAGGATTTTTAGCATTTGTATGGTTTGATTGACTTTGATTTCATTTCTATTAACTTTCGAAAATCTACAGGATAAACATTTTTAGTCCATGTCATATTTAAACCCTTTTAGATTTTGAAATTTCTGAATTTTGTGGGTACATTCACTGCAAACCCTCACGAGACAAAACTCGTCCTCTAAGGAAACTTAGAGGTTTAACGGCTTGTTGCACGGGCTAAGTGCAATCGTGATTCCCTACGAAAGTGGTGAAATGGGTTTAGTTTTATTTTTCTTTTTTGCTCGAGGACTAGCAAAATCTAAGTTTGGGGATGTTTGATGAGACATGAAAATGTCCCATCTGAATCTCTTAACTCGGGTTAGTTAGTCCATTACGAGCAGTTACTCTCATGAATTACTTGTTTCTCTTGTCCAGGTGTCTTCTATGGAATTGAGAGCGAAAAACTGTTAAAATTAGGAGAAAGACATACTAAGGGCACTTTGGTCATTTAAAAATTAGGGTAACCTTTTAGGCCCATCAGATACTTTGCCTGAGATACCAATTATAATGATAAAATTGACCTAGATCCACGTGTAAGAGCATCTCCAATGCAACACTCAACAAAAACTCAATTAATCCAATGTGTCAAGTATGAGTTGAGTTTCTCTTTCCTAGGTTGCACTATTGAGATACTCAATTCAAAATTCATCTCCAATGCAACACTAAAAAAAACTCAACATTTACTTTAGATTTACTTTTGGTTCTTATTTTAATATATAAAATGTTGATGTGGACCAGTTGAGATACAACAATAAATGTTGAGATTCTCAAAAGAAAACTCAACAATTGAATTTTCTTTTGAGTATCTCAATATTTATTGTTGCCACATCATATTGAGACTCTAGTTGAGTGTTGCATTGGAGGGTGTTTTTTGTCAACAACTCATGTAGTCCTATGTGTGAAATTGAGTTTTGTAAGTTGAGTGTTGCATTGGAGATGCTCTAATAAGTAATGCTTCCCACACTGATGACCAAGGATCAAACCCCCTAGGCACGCATGGGTGAGACTTTTAACTAGAAGCCTGAAACCTGGCCGGGAATGCCCGAGGCCGGCGTAAAAAACTTTCAGCTCGAATACCTCTAGGCCAAAAATAAATTAATTTCAAGAACTTTGAAAACAAATTAAGTTAACCTTATCTCACCTCCATTTCATAACCTCTCTTCCACTTCACCTCTCCCTCTCGTCAGCTCGTCATTTTTTCTGATGAAGGTTGTCGGCTGACCAATTGTTCCTACAACCTTGAAATTTAAAAAAAAAAAACTATTTACTTCTTCCTCTTCTTCCTCTTCTTTCTCTCTTCTTTCTTCTGTTTCCTTCTCTCTTCAAACCTCCGCCGAGTGGGAGCATTCGTCGGAGGTCTGGTTCACAAAATGTGGTGAAAGAAGCAGACCTTCAAAGGTCTGGTTCTCAAGATCTTCGAAGTCTGGTTTGTCAGATCCACGACGAAGGCTCCCCTTCATAAGAGGTTTGACGAGAGAAAAAAAGAGAGAATAGAGAAAAGAGGAGGAAAAATGAAGAAGAGATAGAAGAAAGAAGAATTTTTTATTTATTTTAATTTTGAAAGTCAACCGAAAAATTGGTTGGCCGGCGACTTTCGCCGGAGAAGATGATGAAGTGACGAGAGGAAGAGAGAAAAAATGAGGTGGATTTAATTTGTTTTTCAATTTTTTGTTAATTCATTTTTTCTCCTTCAGGGCATTTCTGGAGAGATTCAAAAATTTGTTAGTTCGGGGGACAAAAACGAACTGCCAGACACTTATTACTGCCAAAAGGGTGAGTTAGTCACAAATTGGGGGTCAAAATAGAATTAACCTTATCACTTATTAATTGGAATGTAACGGGAAAATAAGAAATAATTATTAATATGAAATCTATATAATAAAACAGAAGAAAAATGTTGAGTAGGACAAAAAAAAATTTAATAAAGGATAATGTCTAGGAGTTCTTCCCGAAATTTAAAATATAATTTTTGGGTTTATGGTCCAAAAAACTACACATAATATCACAATTAGTCCACCATAATATTAATATAGGTTTTTAAGCCAAAATAAAAATTATAATGGAAATTTAGTCAAGTGCTTCCATCTCCATAGAAAACAAAAATCTCTATGATTTTTATTTTATCTTAATACCCTTTATAACCTTCTATATAAGATGAACCCTTCATTTTGAAAATCAATCTCAAAGATTCTCTTTCCTTTTCTTTCTCTGATTTTCTCTCTCCAGTCTTCTCTTCTAACTGAATTCCTCTATTATTTTCTCTCTCTAAAACAATAATTTTTGTATGTCATAGTTACTAACAGATTACGAATCTTAATATATGTATGATACAAAACGCATTTCGTATATAACAAAATGCGTTTTGTATATAACATAACTCATTTCATATATAACAAAATACATTTTGTATATAACAAAGCTCATTTTGTTCTTCATCATCGTATTCCCTTCTCTCTACCTCTGTAAAGATATTTTTTTAATGTCAGAGTTACTAACAGATTATGAATTTTCACATATGTATGATAAACAACACATTTTCTATATAAAAAACGTATATAACAAAACGCATTTTGTATGTAACAAAACACATTCTAGATATAGAGTCGGTCGGTTTTTAGGGTTTTAGAGAGAGAAAGTGAGAAGAAAATTTTTTGTTGTGTTGTTAGAATAAATAAGTTTGGGAGATACACAACGCGTTTTCTTGTGTCGTACAAATTGAGGTCGTCAGACTTTAATATAAAATTGGCGGAGATTGTTAGGGGGATTGGGTCGGAACAATTTTCATACATATGAGGGTAATTGTGTCCGGAGTGCAAAAGGACTAAAATCCATTTTCTTGGGAGATAGGACTTTAATTCCTTTTTGGGTTTTATTTTGGGCCTTATCTCCATAGACCATTAAAATATAGTCCATCGTAGAATTAAAATAACCCGTTTTAAAAATAGTAGCTGTGCACTAGGACACGGGTCATACCCTAATTTAAGAAAAAAAGAAACAAAAGATATTGCAAGAGTTAAAAAAGGAAATTGAAATCTCTCTCTCTCAATAAAACTAGTCTTTCTTAGAAATAAAGTAACTAATTTAATAAAAAAGGAAACAAAAGAAATTGCAATGATTAAAAAAAAAATTGAAATCTTTCTTTCTCTCTCTCAATAAAATAACTAATTTAAGAAAAAAATTAAACAAGAGAAAATAAACAATAAATAGAATACTAAAAAGTAATGGTATGCAGAATATAGCAATAATAAATATACAAAGTCGGGTGACATGTTTGGTGATAGCGCCTAGAGCAATACTAATGGAGCCGTTTATAAAGACACGGGATATACCTAATGATTAAATGAAATGTAAATAGAAAGAAAGTAGATGGAAATAAGAATGGAATTGAAAAACCTAGTTCTTTTCTACAAGGTCTATATCGGTCACTTGTGGAAAACGGGGGCCAAAATCAAAGATCACAAAAGAGTTGGGGGTCGGTCACTTGTGGAAAACGGAGGCCAAAATCAAAGATCACAAAAAAATTGGGGGTCTAAATCAAATAAACTAATACTTTACTAACTGAGGTGGAATTTTATGAACCACCTATTTAAGTTGAAAAGGAGAGAAGTAGTACGGCTGCAAATTCCCTCCAATCCCATTTTCCTTTATTTTTTTTTACTTGAACAAGAAAACCAGTATGCCCTTTCTCTTCTCGGGTCAGTAGATGAAACCCTAATTTTGGCAAATCACAACTACTGTTAATCAGGGCATATTTCAATTTAGGCGCTTCGAATCCATTTAGTAAGGTACGTTCATCTTTGACCAAACTTGCCCATATCCTATATACATATATAATCTGGATTTCTGAGACCAAAAATTGTGGAAAAATATACTTAATACATTAGAATTTAAACGATCTAGGGTTTTCTTGGATTACTAACAAGTGAAAAACTGAATGTTTAGATATCTTTGTAATGGGTCATTTTCATAATCTCGTTTTATGTTTTTGAAATGGAACAGTTAGGTTTAGTTGAGATGATGATATTGTTGAATTGTGAGGAGAAAATGTTAAGATAGTCTTCTTTCATTGAATTTTCAATGTGCATGAAAAGTTAGGGTTGAAGGGAAACTGCTTTAGTTTAGTGGTTTAAGAAGTTTAAGATTTTGAAATATGATGGATAGTCCAGTTTGTGATGGTACTGTTAAGAAGCGATCTTCGAGAAAATCTGTAAGAGTGAAAAATTATAGTGAAAATGACATGGATGAGCTTATAGAGAAGCATTTGGGTAGTACACCTAAGAAACGAAATAGAACGATGAAAGAAATGGAGAAAGAAACAGAAACTGAAGCTATGATTGCTTTATCTTTAGGGTTCCCTATTGATCAATTGTTAGAGGAGGAAATTAAAGCTGAGGTTGTGAGTGAATTGGGTGGAAAAGAACAAAATGATTATATAGTTGTGAGAAATCATATATTAGCTAAATGGAGGGATAATGTTCGGATGTGGCTTTCAAAGGGACAAATCAAAGAAACTGTTAGTAATGAGTATGGGAAATTGATTAACTCAGCTTATGATTTTCTTTTGTATAATGGGTATATTAACTTTGGGGTTTCACCTTCTATCACATCGAATATCCCGGAAACAAATATTGGGTCTGTGATAGTTATTGGTGCTGGACTCGCTGGATTAGCGGCTGCTAGGCAACTTTTGGCGTTTGGTTTTAAGGTTATTGTTCTTGAAGGTAGAACGAGACCTGGTGGGAGGGTTTATACTGAAAAAATGGGTCAAAATGGGAACTTCGCAGCCGTTGATTTAGGTGGCAGCATTATTACGGGTGTTCATGCTAACCCTCTCGGTGTTCTATCGAGGCAGCTGTCCATTCCGCTTCATAAGGTAAGAGATGAATGCCCTTTGTATAAGCCAGATGGGGCACCTATTGATAAGGCAATAGATTCAAAAGTAGAAGTTATCTTCAATAAGTTACTTGATAAAGCCACCGAATCGAGAAAGATGATGGGTAGTTCTGCCAATGATATTTCTCTTGGATCTGCGTTGGAGAAGTTAAGACAAGTATATGCTGTTATCAAAACCACCGAAGAAAGACAACTTCTTGATTGGCATCTCGCAAATTTGGAATATGCGAATGCTGGATGTCTTTCGAATCTTTCACTTGCCTATTGGGATCAAGATGATCCTTATGAAATGGGTGGGGATCATTGTTTCGCTGCTGGGGGAAATTGGAATCTCATCAAGGCTATGTGTGAAAATCTCCCAATCTATTATGGAAAGACTGTTCAAACTATTAAATACGGAGATGACGGCGTTGAGATAGCTTCTGGTGATCAATTATTTCGAGCAGATATGGTCCTCTGTACTGTGCCTCTTGGTGCCTTAAAGAAAAGGACGATTAAGTTTGAACCAGAGTTACCGAAAAGAAAGCTTGATGCTATTGATAGACTTGGGTTTGGTTTGTTGAATAAAGTGGCAATGGTTTTCCCTCACGTCTTTTGGGGTGAGGACCAAGACACATTCGGCTATCTTAACAGAGATACAAATAGACGAGGTGAATTCTTTCTATTCTACAGCTACCATACAGTTTCTGGAGGACCCGTTCTTATTGGTTTAGTAGCAGGAGAAGCTGCTTATAAATTTGAATCAACAGATCCTGCGATTTTGCTTCATCGTGTTCTAAGCATCCTCAGAGGTACTACATGTCTTTAAATGACAGGTGACGATGAACAAATATACATTATATAGTGCAGTTCCATCATCTTCCTTTCAAAAGTCTTTTGTATGAATGTTTGGCTAATTTTACAGGTATTTTTAGCCCGAAGGGCATCGATGTGCCTAACCCCATTCAGTCAATATGCACAAGATGGGGTAGTGATCCTCTTTGCCATGGTTCATACTCTCATGTTAGAGTCGGGTCGTCTGGCAGTGATTATGATATTCTTGCAGAAAGTGTGGTAGATCGACTTTTCTTTGCTGGTGAAGCTACAAATAGACAGCATCCAGCAACAATGCATGGTGCTTTCTTGAGTGGCCTAAGAGAAGCTTCACACATCCTGCAGGCAACAAAAACTCGGGAATATGATCCGTCAAAGAACTCTCAGAAAAACGGCGGACAATATAATGAACGTCTAAAGGATCTATTCAAGAAGCCTGATTTAGAAGTTGGAAATTTCTCATTTATTTTTGATCCTTCAGAAACGAACAAATCCATGGGTATAATGAGAGTTACTTTTGGAAAGTCCAAGTTCGAAATTAATGACAAGTACTGTCAGAACTCCGAAGAACTACCATTCCATCTATACACAATATTATCGCGGGAGCAAGCACGTGAATTACTGCTAATAAGGGAAGATGATGAAAGTAAGTTGAAATTTTTATACAAGCATTTTGATTTAAAGCTAGTGGGAGACAATGGATTAGGAAGTTTAGGTAACTCTTTAACTGTTAGAATTGCTAGTTTTCGTCGAGGTCGTGGCAAACATCGAGCAATTCTTGGACAACCGAAGGCTGTCTAGGATTCCTTTCTTCTTAAACTTAGAACTTTTTTGGTCGGTTCATGCTTCTTGAGCATGAAATTTTGGAGATTTTGTACATGTGATTGAAGGGATTCATGATGGTTTTGCTCGGTTTTATGTTGAATTTGTGATGTAAACAAAGGTAAATGGATCTCTTTGATCTTGGAAAAATAACTTTGTGGAGGTTTAGTACTAAAACCTTTTCTTGCTAAAATTTTTTATAAACAAGTTTAAGACTCATTTCATTTATAGTTGTTTTTGTGTATTTTTACCCATTCTCTAGCCATGGGAGAGAAGTAATTAGGTTGATTTTTATGCCATGGACAGCAACAACTCCTCATGGAATTTCAGGAGTATTTCAATTCCAAAACTCATTACCTAATTGAAGTTGGTTCTCATGTATTTTATTGTTGTTTGACTTGTTTCACGCTGAAAAACACCTTCTTTTTTAGGGTTTTAGATTTCAGGATTGTTTTTAGTCTTTCAGTGTAGTCTGTTTATTTTTAGTTTTGTTTGATGAACACAATTGGTTCTTTTCAACTTTAAACCCTAATAGGTTATTTTCAACTTTGAACCTTAGGATTTCTCTTCTCTTTCACATTCTGTTTCTTTTCTATATACTATTTGGTTCTATTTGTCTCTATCATAGACATCCTCACCTTCCTTGAGAGTCTTGGGTTTGAGACAAATGGGTTGAATTATGATTGAGCACGGGAAGTTTTATAGACAATGTCCTTTGTTTTTAAAGGCAAAGTTGTTAAAGATGATCCGTTTTATAACATATTTTGGTTAGAGGCAATGCAAGCAAAAGATCACAATGTCCAATTGAGTTTGGCCTAATGGCACAGTATGCTTCCTTAGGTAAATGGTTAAGTCAAATTTACTTCCTTAGGTAAATGGTTAAGTCAAATTTGACTTAACCAACCCTCCACCTTGTTCGATATCTTCAATAAAAAGTCACCTGCCAACAACTTCCGGCTGACGACCTTCAACCCAAAAAAAGTGTTTTTTTTTTTTAATTTATTCTTCATTTTCTCTCTCTTCTACTTTCTTCTTCTGCGATTTTTTTTAGCTTTTGTTCCTACAACTACTTCAATTGGAAGCGAAAGAGAGTTTTTTGAAGTTAGTTCATTTGTTTTCATATGCGATCTTTATTCTTCTTCTTCAATACAATTGAAACGAACTCTAAAACCAGATCCAAACTTACAGAAACCTAGTACTATAAAAGATGAAATTGCGGATTTGATTTTTGCTTGTTGTAGGTCCAATTTTCAGATATAATTTTGTTCAATTCGAAAGACAAATCGACGAAGAAATCAAGAGTCGATGTTTGTTAGAAAGCTAATAAAAAGTCCTCTTAGAATATAGAAATTTTATTCGAAAACTGACGTGTAACGAAAAGATCATATGTATTTAAAGTTTTAAAAAATAAACTAAAGAATCGGTTCCACAAAAATGGTAATTTAATCTTCATCAACGTTTTGACCTGAATAATTATGAATATTTGACACTTTTCTACTTCTTTTGGTGACTCAATCCAGCAAAAACACCTAGTAAACTTAAAAGACAACTTTGAAATTTCTCCATCTCCCATACAAAAGAGAGGGGCGCCTCTGAAAGTGATCCGTCCTCTTGATCTTAGCCACCCCCTCTCTTGACACTCCTCGTGATGGGACAGTCCAAAGGCACTCGTCGGAACTAATCCATGTTGTTCAAGCCCCGCACAATTAGGCCCCATTTGAGTGGCCTCTGACTACCCCAAACCACGGGGGTCTAAGAGTGACGGACGGACTACCCCAAACCACAGTGGGCTAAGAGTGAAGGGCGCCCATGAGTAAGAAAGGAGACTGCGCCGATAGACACACCTAAAAGAGAGCTCCATGATGTGTGTTTCCATTAAAATCAGAAGTAACAGACTGGGTTGATGTTTCCGCAGCTGCTCTATTTATCATAGTTCTTGTGTTACAACGGTAAGTTTATTTTTTGAATAACATAGAATTTGGAATGTTGTTCCAACTTTAATTTTTCATCTGTATTGTAATACCACTTCGATTTATTAATGTTAATTCTCTCTTTTCAACAAAAGAAAAAACTTTATTTGTTGAATAAAATTATTTTTTACGAGTCAAATGAGTTAGATACTATAAACTTACACAGATTGTGTAGAGATAAAAAAGTCTGAAGTTGAAAGAAGAAAACTTCTAATCTTATCTTTTATTCATGTCCTAGGCACACATATATATACATAAAAGACAACCACTAAACCACTAATAGATAAAGATAAATAACTACAAGGTAACCACTAATAGATAATAACTAAAAAATAACTATGTAACCAACTGCTTTTCCACACTCCCCCTCAAGCTGGGTTGTAGATGTTCTTTATTCCCAGCTTGCCTAAGAAGGAATCGAACAGTGGTCCAGGAGGCCCTTGGTGAAGATATCAGCAACTTGTTGCTTAGTAGGAATATATGTCATGCAAATAATCTTCTCTTCGATCTTCTCCTTGATAAAGTGTCTATCTACCTCCACATGCTTGGTTCGGTCATGATGAACTGGATTATGAGAAATATTAATCGCTGCCTTGTTGTCGCAAAATAACTTCATGGGGCCTTGTTTTGAAACTTTAAGTTCTTCTAACAACCTATTTA
Organism: Eschscholzia californica subsp. californica; assembly: GCA_002897215.1. Taxonomy (NCBI): domain Eukaryota; kingdom Viridiplantae; phylum Streptophyta; class Magnoliopsida; order Ranunculales; family Papaveraceae; genus Eschscholzia; species Eschscholzia californica. The sequence goes on from BEHA01000600.1 coordinate 85,158, forward strand.
TCCACACCAATTCGCAAATACCATGAGCTATAGCCCTGAATTCGGCCTCTGCACTACTGCGTGATACAACAGATTGTTTTTTACTCCTCCAAGTAACTAAATTTCCCCACACATATGTGCAATATCCAGTTGTTGATCTCCTATCTTCCACAGAACCTGCCCAATCTGCATCTGTGAAGGCTTCTACATCTCTGTTATTAGATTTTCCGAAGAATAAACCTTTACCTGGAGAGGATTTCAGATATCGTAGAATCCGATATGCTGCTTGTAAATGTTCTTTGCATGGAAAGTGCATATATTGACTTACTCGACTGACTGCAAATGCTATGTCAGGTCGTGTATGGGATAAATATATTAGTTTTCCAACCAATTGTTGGTATCTACCCTTATCGACTGGAATTTGCTCCTTATCTTGACAAAATTTGACATGAGATCCACTGGCGTTTCAACTGGGCGACATCCTAACATCCCAGTTTCTTTCAATAGATCTAATGTATTTACGTTGGGAGATAAGAATTCCCTCCTTACTTCTTGCTACTTCCATGCCTAGAAAATATCTCAACTGGCCGAGATCCTTAATTTCAAATTCCTGATTCAAGACTTCTTTCAGTTGTTTTATTTCTTCAACATCGTCCCCAGTTATAATAATATCATCCACATACACAATCAAGATTGTTTTGCGCCCATCTTGTGCGTGTTTGAAGAACAACGTGTGGTCTGTTCCTCCTTGTTCATAACCTTGCCTCTTTATAGTTTTTGAGAATCGGTCAAACCAAGTCCTGGGAGACTGCTTCAGGCCATATAAGGACTTTTTTAACCTACAAACTTTGGTGTTACCTTCTTCAAATCCAGGTGGTGTATCCATATACACTTCTTCATCTAAATCACCATTTAAGAATGCATTTTTCACGTCCATTTGGTGAAGTCCCCAATTTAGGTTAACTGCTAATGATATTAACACCCTTATGGTATTTAGTTTTGCAACAGGAGCAAACGTTTCAATGTAATCTACTCCATATGTCTGCGTAAATTCTTTCGCCACCAACCTGGCTTTGTGCCTTTCAATCTCATCGTTTGGTCTATATTTGATGGTGAACACCCATTTACAACCTACAGTCTTCTTGCCGTCTGGTAAGTCTACTACATCCCAAGTTTCATTCTTTTTTAAAGCATTCAATTCTTCAAAAACTACTGCCTTCCATTCTGGTTCTTGGAGTGCATCTTGAATTTTTTTCGGGATGGAACTCATCTCAACTTTCTTTATAGAAGCTCGAAATGCAGAAGATAAATTGATGTAGGATAAATAGTTGGCTATTGGATGTTGTGTTGAGCATTTTCTCACACCTTTTCTAAGAGCTATTGGGATGTCAAGATCCTCTTGTGGGTTTTCACTGTTGGTTTTTGTGATCACTTGCAAGTTAGAGTCGTGACAATGCTCTTGGCTCTCGAGTGACTGTACTTCTTGAGTCTTTTTCCTTCGTGAATAAACACGAAGCTCTGGCGCTTGTGAATCTCCCCCTGTCTCTGAATTCAATTTTGTTGGTGGCACATTAGACGGTTCATGTATTTCAGTAGGAGTACGAAGTAAAGAAGGCTCGAAGGAAAGAAGATGATCGAAGGAAAGAAGATGATCCCAATTCTGATCTTTATCCACTCTCTCCCCCTGAAGATAAGAATGGGGATAGTAAGGTTGATCTTCAAGGAAGGAAACATCTCGAGATACAAATGTTTTTTTGGTTTTTGGGCAGTAGCATTTATACCCCTTCTGATTTGGAGAATAACCAATGAAGATGCACTTAGTGGCCCTAGGATCAAGTTTCCCACGATTGTGGGCACTATTATGCACAAAGGATGTGCAACCAAATGTTTTTAATGGTAACGATGTAATCATTCGAGATTCAGGATAGGACTTTAAAAATACACTCAAAGGGGTTTGAAAATTTAGAACTCTAGATGGGAGTCGATTGATAAGATAAGCTGCAGTTAGAACAGCCTCACCCCAAAATGTAGATGGGACATGAGTAGTAAAAAGTAATGCACGCGCAACTTCTAAAAGATGACGGTTTTTTCTCTCTGAAATACCATTCTGTTGAGGAGTATAAACACAAGAACTTTGATGAACAATCCCATTTTCCTTAAGGTAATCACCAAGAATTGAATTGAAGTATTCTCGGCCATTATCTGTTCGGAATATTTTGATATTTGTTTGGAATTGATTTTGAACCATATGATGGAATTGCTGAAAGATAGAAGTTGCATCTGATTTATCCTTTAAAAGGTAGACCCAACATATCCAAGAATGATCATCAATGAAAGTGATGAACCACCTAGATCCAGTAACATTGTTAGTCCTTGAAGGACCCCAAATGTCACTGTGTACTAAAGCAAAAGGAGTGGATGCCTAGTAAGGTTGGCTTGGATATGTTACACGAGTTTGTTTTGCAAGAATACAATTTTCACAAGATAATAAACTGACATCTTTACTACGAAACTTTGAAGGAAACAAATTCTTTAAATATGGAAAGCTTGGATGACCTAATCTATTGTGCCATAACATTATATCACTTGAAACAGGAGTTGATTCACTATTTGATGTCAGAGCTTGTGTCTTCATTGTGGAATCATCAATGAAGTATAACCCCTCACGTGCCTTAGCATTGTCAATCATCTTCCCCGAAAGTAAATCCTGAAACTCACATGAAAGTGGAAAGAACTTAGCCACACAGTTTAAATTCATTGTTAACTTGCTAACCGATACTAAATTGCAAGTTAAGTTTGGAACATGAAGAACTGAACTCAAGGTAATATTTGCGAGTTCCATTGTTCCTTTTCCAGCAACAGTTGAAAGAGATCCATCTGCAATTCTGATTTTGTAATTTCCTGGACAAGGTTTATATGTAGAAAACCACTTATGACATCCTGTCATATGATCTGATGCACCTGAATCAACGATCCATTGACCATTTGATTCAGATGTAGCGCTTAAAGCAAAGATGTAATCACCTTTTTGGGCAGTGGAACAATTAGGAGCAGCATCCATAATTGGTTTATTTGTGTCATTGATGAGTTGTTGAAGTTGTTGAAGTCGCTCCTTTGTAAAGCATGAGGCTCCCGATTCATCTTCATAAACAACTTGGAAGCCCTTTCCATGTTCTTGTTTACGTGGTTTCCAATTTGCAGGTTTCCCATGCAATTTCCAGCATGTGTCCTTTGTGTGATAAGGGCGTTGACAATGATCACACCAAGGCTTAGCATTCTTCAGGTTACCACGTTCACCATTAGTCTTGGTCACCAAGGCTGAACTTTGACACAGATCCTCTGAAGTTGCAGCAGAACTTCCTAACATAATTTTTTTCGACTTTCTTCTCTTCCAACCTCAGCAAATGCCTCTCTAATGCTTGGAAAAGGCTTTGTACCAAGAATGCGACCACGAACTTCATCCAATTCTTTGTTTAAACCATGAAGAAAGTCGAAAACTCTATCTTTTTCAAGCATCAATTTATATTTCAAACTGTCTTCAACACAATTCCACTCTATGTTGTAAAACAGATCCATCTCTTGCCATAATTTTGTCATAACATTGAAGTAATCAGTTACGGAAGAATTACCTTGTTTTGTACTTTTTAAGGCGGATCTGATTTCAAAACATTGAGATGTATTTTCAAGATCAGAGTACATCTCATGAACCATATCCCAGATCTCCTTTGTTGTCTTGTAAAAGAGGTAGGTACGACCTATTTGTTGATCCATGGAGTTGATCAACCATGCCATTACCATGGAATTTTCTGCTTCCCATGTTGAATATCCTGTCTCATTCTCTTCAGGAGCCTTTATACTTCCTGTAAGATATCCTAATTTACCCTTTCCACGAATTACTAACATCACAGATTGAGACCATTCAAGAAAATTACTTCCACTGAGTTTGTGTTGTGTAATTTGAAGGGAATGTGAGTCATTGTTAGAAGAGGGATTAGGCGTAACTAGTTTTTGAGAAACTTCAGATGTTGCATCTGAAGAAGTTGCATGGGTTGCCCCAGTCATAGCTGTTTTAGCCATTAAAGTTGTTTATCAAAGAGCCTTGCTCTGATACCATATAAACTTACACAGATTGTGTAGAGATAAAAAAGTCTGAAGTTGAAAGAAGAAAACTTCTAATCTTATCTTTTATTCATGTCCTAGGCACACATATATATACATAAAAGACAACCACTAATAGATAAAGATAAATAACTACAAGGTAACCACTAATAGATAATAACTAAAAAATAACTATGTAACCAACTGCTTTTCCACAGATACAAACAGTGAAGAGATTGTGTATTTTACCGTTTGAGTCCACCTCAATTGAGTCGGTCAGACTTCTTTCGGTCCAGAGAACAAGTCATTTTAACTACTCATCATGACCCTCCAAGAGAGACAATCATATACATAATATCTCCAAAACTTTGATTGTCTAAAAACAGAAAACAAGGAGCTAAAAGTTGACTGTTTTGAACAACATTAAGGAAGAAGGAAAGCGAAAGCCTGTCCACCTGAGATCGTGAAGTTCTTCTCTCATTGCTTTGTTATTAAGTGTATTTATTAAGAGATTGCAGACCAAGACCCCAAGCTTCTGCTACCTAGTGAGAAGTTTCAGCTGGCTTCTGCAGATACCATAAGTAAACCAAATACGTCAAAATTCAACCTAATAACTGGATTCAAGAGTTAAATCAAATTCTCGACTAAAATCATGTCAGAAAAAGAAAACAAAACAAAAGAAGAAAATCTCCATTCTTTACACAAATTACAATCTTGTATAGTATCTGACAAGAATACAACTAATTTACAACTCAAGACATAAAGGACGATCTCCAAATAATTGGTTATACAAAGCTCAAGAAAATAGGATCAAATGGTAACAATAGATCCGATTGGGTTGTGTGATTCAAAATTAATATAATATAGTAGCATCATTAACAACAAGAAATAACTCATTCTAGACCCAATTGGTATATTCCGAACATTTGTGACTATTCATTTCCCAAAGTAGGGTCAATCTATGCGTTGGTGTTCTAGGGGCAATCGTATAAGATGGTTCAGTATTCGTGGTTTCAAAAATTTAGCCATATTTTAATGCACTTTTCTCTCGGTTGCTAACTAGAACTGGTTCAATTGCACGCAAGGAATTAAATTTCGAAATACTTCGGTTGAAAGGACCAAAATATTTCCATTTCCATGTCTACCGAAATTTAATTACTTTCTCTTAACCATGCGTGATGAAGGGATAAAATTTCGATATATTTCGCCTACCAAACCGAAACTTCATTCCTTAATTGCATGTATAGACAATATCAAAGGATAACTGGAATATTTGCTTATATTGGGATACCAGGTAGAATTACGTAAGAAAATAGTTTGAATAGGAAGAAGTTGTAAGACTCTCTTATAGGTGAGTGGGATTTTGCAATCAGCTATAGTATTCAGTATTTCACTATTTCTATTTCTGAAGCAAATAGGTGATGATCATGCTAAAGCATATATTTGTTTATTGTGTACAAGAAGATGAAGAGATCATTGATAGGTCAATTAATCAAAATGACACCTTCAACCACTCACATATTTTCGTTTGAAAGTTAATCCGTGAAAAGAATCAAGTGCTCTTATTTGTGATTTCAAAGCAGATCTATTAAGCAACTCAAGGAATGTTTTAACAGCTGCTCTATTCCAAATCTAATTATCCAAAAGAAAATTCTCAAAGGCTCAAAGCATTGACCGCAATACCAAACCAAGCACATGCATGATGAGGTTATATAATGGGTGAAGTCAGATCCCATGGCATCTAGGAAGCAGCTAATAGTTTAAAAGTATAAGAAAGTACCTCTTCCTTCTTCTCTTTCTTGCCTCCAGTAAAGAACTTATAACCACTATAAAAGAGTACACCCCATCCCGTTAAGGAAACAATCACAAACTGCAATAGATTAACAATAAGTCAAATTCTGAATTATAATGGCTTCACAAAAACCGCCAGCCAATTGTTTGACATCAACAACAGAATCCCATCTTACAACTATAAACATTTACAGATAACCCAAGAGAGTAGCATTACTGGCATATAAAGAGAAAATCCTATGAATTCCCAAATCCCGTGTCAGTAAAACATGATATGAGAACTAAATGTCCATTCTGGAAAGATCGCGTTCAATTTCTTCTTTTATTGGGTACTCTATATTATCAAGATGTTCCTCAAAAATCCTTACTACAAAGAGCTCACAACCTCATGAAAAGTTCTAAAACACCATCTCATTTCATATATTTGAAATAAAATGGATGATTATCGAACAAGCTCATGGTATTATATGTATTGACAAACGATTAGCATCTTCAAAACTGGGAATGAGACTTACATGCTCCTCCTTCCATTTAGATGGGCTCAGTGGGTCCTGCCAAAAATTCACCTTTGGTGGTCCATGATGATCTGCAGAGAAGCAAATTAACAGGTCCATGATTCACAACCAAAAAAGATTTAAGCGGAAAACCCATTCTTATATTTTAATTTTCAGTGAGCTCATAAGATCAACAAGATATGAGCTATTGTTTAATGTTTACAAATTACAAGTAAAACGGGAATATCCAAAGTTCGACCTCTGCATAAACCTGCATAAACCTTCATTGTAAATTTACTATATTTACAATTTTCTCTATATTCTCACAATTTTTCTTTTTCTATTCATGTCGGCTATACTGTTATTTTTTTTTCCGCTCTCTACAAGATTACACCGACAATACATAAACAAAATCAATAGTCCACAACAATTATGTAGCCAATAAAACATCATATATATTAGTTTTTTTTTACTTTCTTCATAGGGTTCTATTTAATAATTAAAGGCCGCGGCTTTGGGGAATAAAGAAAATTCTCCGGGGAATAAAGACTTTTCTTAAAACTAGTCAAACAAGATTGACTTTTATGTTTTTTTTTTATTGCTAAGGGACTTCTAATTTTTGGGAGTTCTCCTCCATCTCATCACCTCTCTCTGCCACTTCATCTTCACGCCATCTCATCATCTTCTCCGGCGAAGGTCGCCGGCCGGCTAATTTTCCGGCCGGCAACCTTCAACCATAAAAAAAAAAAAATTTAAATTAATTTTTTCTCTCTCTCTGTCCAAATTTTTTTTTTTTTTTACTTTCCTCTCTCTCTCTAGAACAGATCTAGAGAGAGAGAGAGTTGATCTTCACGAACAGACCTGGTCTGTTCGTGAAGATCAGTGATCAGACCAGGATCTTCACCTGGTGTTTCTTGCCCTCTTCCCCATCTTGGATCTCTAAATATATTTATATTTGGTGCCCAAAATGTCATTCCACTTGCTTGTCCTGCATTATAAACTGCTCTTACTTCCATTCTAATAGCCTTCAAAAAAAAACCCAAATATTCAATCTTTTTAAAAGACAATTTATGATTTAAAAGTTAGGGTATTGATTAATTTTTACCTGTCCAATCCTATACGAGAGATGGGTATCAAAGGAAGAAGCAGTTAAAATAACTTGAGGGAAACTAGTTACTACATTAATGGAACCATTAAAATGGATTCCTTTTCCAAAACCAGAGACACCATGTAATGCTTCAGACCACCATTCATAACTAGGAATACCTAATCTTGGAATTGATGTAGCTGTGTTAACGAGTTGAGATATTTTTTCATCTAGAGTTAGATGAGAGATTAGATCTTCAACTCTTTGAAAAATGGGTAATGAAGTTTTGCAGAATTTGTATGATTTAGATGATGGGTTTGATGAATCACAAGCAAATGGAGGTTGTTGGTTAGCAGTAGCAGAGACTAATAAGTGTATGTAGATGAGAATGCTCAGAAGAGAAACTCCTACAAATTCACGAATCGTGTTCTACTCTCTCTCTCTCTAGATCTGTTCTAGAGAGAGAGAGGAAAAAAAATTGGAGAGAGAGAGAGGAGAGAGAAAAAAATGTAATTTAATTTTTTTTAATGTTTGAAGGTCGCCGGCCGGAAAATTAGCCGGCCGACGACCTTTGCCGGAGAAGATGATGAGGTGGCGGGAAGATGAAGTGGCCGAGAGAACAAATGAGATGGAGGAGAACTTTCAAAAAAATGTATTTTGTATTCCCCTTAAAAATTTATTCCCCGGAGAACTTTTAAAAAAATGTAGATTCCCTCGATAATTTATTCCCCGGAGAATTTTCTTTATTCCCCAAAGCCGCGACCTAATTAAACTAAATTAAAATTGAATTTCATATGTTGATTCGATACTATTATCTAACTATTTTAAGAATTCCTTATGAGCAAACTATGTAAGGATCATGAATCAAAATTTAATTTTGCAAAATGCAAATGGCCCCTAAATTCTCACACACTGTCCATGGCCATGGTCATCATCCACTAGGGAAGCTTCATTTCCAATGGGAAAACTAGAATTCCTTTCAGTAACCCATAAAATACAACTATAGATGCAGCTAAAACCCTAATTAAGGTCCCTAATGAATTTCAGATCATGGGCAGCCTCCATTCATGCTTTTCTATTTGTAATTGGCAAATAACGTTCTTTCATTCATGAAGATGTAAATGTTTACACATATTCCCCAACCCAAAACCCTAAATCTGAAATCAATACAGTATCCCCAATTTAGATTTCTACTTGATTGAGTTATAAATTTGAAAGAATCGAAATTAAATTTGAAGGGGGGAAAACATAAAATTGAACAATGACATGATTGTGAGCGTTCTGATCGAAAAACTTGGAAGAGACTTATTACCTCCACCACCAGCGAGACCACGACGGTGGATAAGCTTAGAGGATTGAGATGCTGCTAGGGTTTGAGATGATAGACGACTTACAGATGCGGCTTGACGAGCAGCTGCCACCCATGCTGCCATTTTTTTGCTGGTAGAGAAACTTAACAGTTTGGGAGTAGGGGACTTGGAGAATTGGAGGTGAAAAATGGGAAATGACTAAAGGTGGATTCTGTGGGGCATCCTAGTAAGTCTGTGGGGCATAAAAACCTAGTTCATCAAAATCTTTTTTTTTTTGTTAAGGATAGTTCATCAAAATGGACTTTGGAAACATACTTTATAGTTAAAACATTTGCTTGATCCAACTTTGCCCCCTAGTTTTCATTTATCATCACTTTTCATAACCACAAATTCTGACCACCACCACCACCATGTCAGACTACCGGCCACCTCTTTTTTCTCTCTTTGTCTCTTTGTTCATGTCATTCTCTAGTTCACTCTTTACTGTTCCTCTCTCTCTGTCTTTCTCCCTCTGTCTTTGTGTCTCACAGTTCCCGCAAAGGAAAAACTTTCCTTTGTCGCAACCGTGAGAGAGAGATTGATAGAGGGAAAGAAATACTAAGAGAGAGAGAAAAAAAGAGAGAGATAGGGTGGGATAGAAGAGACAAACCGAGAGGGAGTGAATGAGCAACAATGAAAGAAAGACTCAACAAGAGAGAGATAAGAGAGATGAGCATGAGAGAAAGAGGGAGAGGAAGAAAGGAGATTTCTTTATTCCCAAGGACATTTCTTTATGTTCGAGAGACTTTTGCTTTTTGTGCCCCAAAGCCGCGACCAAAACAAAAATAATAGAAGATACTGCAAAAGTAGATCTACCCAACACCTAAATAAGAATCACCCGTCCATAAAGAGTGACAAAATTTATTGAGAGAGTTGACTCGGAAATGGAAATTGTTGTGTAGCTCTAGAGTAGGTTTTGACTTGTAGCTTCTTCTAGCATTATTCCTAGAGGGTGTGCAAAAATAGACCAAATCGACTCCAACCAGTCCAATCAGTTTTCAAACTGAACTAAACAACGAGCGGTTTGATACCATCGTACATTTTAAAAAATCTACTGGTTTGGTTCAGTAAGTAGATGTAGTTGTTAAGAACCATTAAAACCAAACCATTCAAATTCAATCATTATATATAGTTATATATAATATGGTAATAGATGAAGGGTCGAGATTAAAATGCCATCTAAGATGAGATAACCGTTTCATAAGCCCCTTTTCCTTTTTTACTTTGCCTGTGGTATTTACGTTAAACAACAATGTTTTTGAACAATCAAATGAGGTTATAACATAGTGAAACTTTAAATATCAACAATTTGATGCATGTTTTGGTCTATATATAGATTTTTTTTATCTTGCAAACTAAGTAGTGTTATATTTCTCTTCATAAAAAAAAAAAAGTAGTGTTATATTTGAGATAATGTGTCTTTTGATGTTCAACCCTTTTGGAAACATTTAGTTGCATCTCATGATACTTTATTGGCTTAGTTGTTTCTTTCTACACATTGTTGACATGTTTGTCTTTCTTGCTACTTCCTTTAGCATGAGAAAAAAATGGGCACTTTCACGTTTCTCATGTTTCATTCTCTCTTCTTCTTAAATACAAATGGTCAGAAGTTCATTGATTGACCTATTTTTCTTATGTGTGTTACAGAAGATTTTGAAAAACTTGTATTCCTTTCGAAGAGAATTAAGTATCAAACTAACTAAAATGACTCAGGAATCTCAACTTTAAGAGTAACGTGATTTCTTATCCAACAAAAAAAGGTAGAGTTACAAATACAAATATTTTGCTTACACATTCTTGTATGAGGCCCACAAATTCTAACCAAATGGACCTTCATCCTGTTTTTCTTCGGACGTGGTTCTTTCACCCATTATCTCTTTTTCCGATGACATGTGGCTAATTTTCAGAAAAAATTAAGAGGGGGAGTGTGAGGAGAAGGAACGACAAATCTATACAATAAGAGAGAAGTTTAGTTTTTTTGAAATATATCCTCATCTTCAATGACTAGGATTGTACCTCCCAAACTTATTGCTAAGGGTTGAGATTTTTTCCAAACTCATCACTAAAGGTGAGATTTATTCCTAACACTCTATAGGGGCACGCACCTTTAATCACCCACACCATTTAGTCTAACCGTATGAGACCCGGTAGGCCTGTCCGCAGGCGGTAGTTGTCGGGCTGGTCTCGGGCCGACAACCCACGTGGTACCTCGAGATGACCATTCGTTAGAAGTATCGAAAGAGGGTGGACTGGCTGGCTGGCTGGCTGATCAGAAAAAAAAACTTATATATGTGTAATTCGTTTTGTGGCTGAGGAATTCCTTTTTATCTCAATTATCTTCAAACTAGGGTTTTCATTCGATCCTCCTCTGCACAGAAAAAGTATTCAGTTTCTTCTTTTCTATATCATAGGTATATTATTTTGGATCGAATAATCTTCCTCCTCTAGTTTCTACTTTCAAATAGTTAGGGTTTAGTTGTGTTTCTTCAATCTTGTTTTGAGTTTCGATCTAGTTCTTATCTTTTTACTCTTTTGCAGTTGTTTATCATGGCGTCGAATTCCGAGGATAAGCAGACACCTCCCCGTGATGGTGGTGGTAATTAACTTTCCTTCAATTTCACTTTATTTCTTCTTATAATAATTGGGTTTAAAATCTCTTAGGTTAATTAGTTGTTTCTTTTGGGGATTGTTGTTCAAGGTGTATAATGAACTCAGTGAGTTACTCTAGTTATTTAGTATTGGGAGCAGTTTGTGATTTGATTTCAGCTTACTACTAAAAAAGAGACCCAGAATAGAGTAATTGCCCTGAGTAAGATAGGGAGTGTAGTTTTTGAAGATTCATGGACAAGTGAGTTGAGAAACCACCCCCTATTTGATAGATCCTGGGGAAGTTGTAATTTTTTAGTTACTCTAGTGGATGGGTATCGATATTTCTTGGATTTTTATATTCATTAATAATGATCAAGTAATTCTATTTAGAATCCGTAATGATGCTAGTTTTGACCAATGTTTAAGTAAACTAAAAAGTTTTTATTATGTCTGAGAATGCGGGTTTCTTCCATAATGATGAGGCAATTAAGAGGTGTAGCTTCGATTTCATATATTTTAATGTAGTATTATACGAAATAAATATAATTTTATTCTGTTAATAGTGTATTTTATTAAATTTGGTTAATTTTTAATAGTAAAATTAAAGGATATAAATGGTTTCTCCTGGTTGGTCACTTTCTACCCATTTGACCATATCTACAAGTTAAAGAAAGAGTAAAGAAGACAAATTGTCACTAAAAGGGCAACAAAAGTTGTCACTTTATCAGTCTATATAAAAGATGTGTATGCCTCTCCACCGCAGAGAGAGACATAAGTTTAGATGCAATATACTTATACTTCGCCTCTAGGTGTGCGCATGAAGACTCATGTGTCTTGACTCTTGGTCATTGTTTAAAAAGGTGCATAAGATGCGCATCTATGCGTACACCTCGAGGCAAAATATAGGTGTATTGCATCAGAACGTAAGCCTCAGTTTTATAAATTATGGTAACTTATCTTTTTGTGTCTCAACATCTATAGATATTGATTCATTTCTGTGTAGTTCTTACGGCCATTTCATGTTTCGCAGAGAGCAAACCAGTTTCTGCTGAAAGCAAAAGCTCCAAATCTGGAACATCATCTGCTGAGCCAGGAGTTGGATTTCCTGGCAATCCTTTTGATTTATCTGCAATGTCCAGCCTCCTTAGTGTATTTCCTCTTCTTTACATCTTACAATTTTTCATCTTTGATTAGTAAGACGATGTTATGTTACTGACTGATTTTTGCACGTAGCCTATGCTCCTTTTTGAGTTTCTTTTTCTTTAAAAATTTGAAACGTTTTATTGACTATTCTTACCTCTTTCCATTATTCATGGCTCATAATTTTGAGTTGTTTCAGAGTTACTACATACTCAACCCCCCTTGTGTTCCGGGTATTGGATTCCTCGTATCTTTGTTGGGTGGGTTCGTGATCCGTTACCCTAAATTTGGTGTACTGGAATCTCCTACCCTAATTAACCTATATTTTTTTTGTGAAGTCCATAAGCTAAACTAGATGAGTTGTTAACTGCTAGATTTTTATTTTTAACTTTAATAGAGATAAAATGGCTTAAAGGACGTAAGTATTCAATATGCATCACAAAGAGTAGTTATTGACTTATTATCTAATAAAAAGTGTATGTCAAAAACGTATTGGACCCTAAAATTGTGTATCAAAGAGGTATACCCCTAGGTTACTCGATGCTCACATGGTAGCGTCTCGTGTACTTGTACACGTACCTGAGCGATCTCCGTACTAGGTAACATTAGGTTGCTTCTATATTTGTAGATAGTAGAATCTAAGAAAACGCCAGCCTTTTGGGTTGCGAGTAATATTGTCCGCTTTGAACTTCTGGGCCTCACGGTTTTAAAAGTCCTCACTACGGAAGGGTGTTTAACCTCTTAAGAGCAAGGAATGAAATTTCGGTTTCGGTGGAAATTTCGGTCGGTCCAAAAGTGGAAACGTTTCGTAGAAACGTTTCGGTCAGTGTGGAAATCTTACAAATCTACAGAAATGATAGAAATATGATGCAATTATGTATAACAAGATTATTAAACCATAATGAAGCATAAAAATGATGTTTAACATTATCTATTAGTTTGAGGGAGTATTAACAATTACACAGTTACTTCCGGGGGTAAATTGAATAATTTTTTGGCCATAACACCCAAAAGATAACATTCTTACTAGTAGTAATTAACAAACTATGTTAGTTTGAGAAGGTATCGTCAATTACACAGTTATATTAGAGGTGTTTCTAAGATAAAATCAATTTTAGGCAGTTAAGTCAAGTCGTAAATCATTCAAATAGATCTAAAAACCATGGAAAACATAACATAAAAATCAAGAAAGATCTAAGAGAAATTAAGATGAAAAAGACGAAGAAATGGATATTTTTCTAGTATTAGTTTCTCTGGTTTTTTTGCTAGACTTCTACTATGTCGGTCGAAATTTCCATCATGTCGGTGGAAATTTCGATATTTCCCACAACTTCGGTGGAAATTTCGATCATGTCGGTGGAAACTATGCAGGAAATAGTTGTAAGTGTTATTTCGTGCACCTAATCTCATTTTAGGAAACGTTTCGCGAAATTTCGGTGAAATTTCGAGAAGTTTCATTCCTTGCTTAAGAGGAGCACCATACTCGTCTCCCACCGATGTGGGATTGTTTACAACACTTATTTACTTTTAGCACTTCTTATATATTAATTCTATAATTGTTAATATTCACTCTTACATTGCTTTAATGTGATTCGTTTGTATTGGTTGATGAATAAGGATCCAAGCATAAAGGAATTAGCTGAACAAATAGCAAAGGATCCTTCATTTAACCAGATGGCTGAGCAGCTTCAGAAAACTGTTCATGGAGCAGGTGAAGATGGTTTCCCTCAGTTTGATGCCCAGCAGTATTACTCTACCATGCAACAGGTTATGCAAAACCCTCAATTCATGACAATGGCTGAGCGCCTTGGCAATGCTTTGATCCAGGTACTTCACAGACATTTTTCGTGTATCAACATTCTCTCTCTATTGTTCATAGAAACTTTATAGATGAAGGTGGATGTTCATTGTAATATTGTAGGACCCGTCTACATCTAGCATGTTGGAGAATTTAGCAAACCCACTACGCAAGGAAGAACTTGAAGAACGTATGGCACGTATCAAGGACGACCCATCTTTAAAGCCTATTTTAGATGAAATTGAGAAGGATCCAGCATCAATGATGAGGTTACACAGTATCCAATAACTTGATCTTTAAAATAGAAAAAAATATGAACTTCCATTATGACTTAGTATTGTTATCTCCTTCCTCCTTCCACTTTTCATAATTCTGGTGTAATTATTATGGCTGTTTTAGGTACTGGAATGATCCCGAGGTTCTTCAAAAGTTAGGGCAGGCTATGGGTCTTGGAGTTTCAGGAGAAGCTGCCAATTCAACTGAACTCTCTGGGGCTGATGATGCAGAAGATGGAGCAGTAAATGAGGATGAGTCAATTGTCCATCACACTGCCAGTGTTGGTGACATTGAGGTATGTGATAGTAGTTGCTAACTTGCTAGCTTTTCTATTTGATAATTGATAGTTCACTGAACTTCCATTTTCCACATTACTATCCACATGCTTAAGTTTGAAATTGTTCCAATAGGGGTTAAAAAACGCACTTGCATCTGGGGCAGATAAAGATGAAGAAGATTCAGAGGGAAGAACTGCTTTACATTTTGCATGTGGATATGGAGAGGTATGGTGACCCCTAACGATATTATAAGTTCATAACGGACAAATTATATTTGTAAGGTCTTATTATGATATTACGGGCATCCACTTTTTCGCATACAAAGAATTTGCATATGCCAAAACTTAAAAGTTCATTATTTCATTGTTATTAGCAAATATCGCTACGGTTATACTGGCATACGAGTTTATGTTTACTTGGTGTCTTAACAGGTGAAGTGCGCTCAGATCCTCCTTGAGGCTGGAGCAGCAGTGGATGCGCTTGATAAGAATAAAAACACTGCCCTGCATTATGCCGCTGGTTACGGCAGGAAGGAATGTGTAGCACTTCTTTTGGACAATGGTGCTGCCGTGTAAGCCACAATGACCTTTTAGCGACTGAATTGAAAAACTCATTTGCTTATTTGAACTTAAAAACACTTCTCAGAAATCGAAACTATTTGTTGAAAAACTCATTTCCTTGTTTTTTTTTTCGTGATGCAGCACTCTTCAGAATTTGGATGGGAAGACACCCATTGATGTCGCGAAGTTGAACAATCAGCAGGATGTGTTGAAGCTACTTGAAAAGGATGCATTTGTGTAATTTATTACTTTATTCTTTCATACTGTTTGAAAGGATTGTCGTGGTTTGGCTTCTGATGGAGTTGGGGACAGTTTTTTTGGTCTGAATGGTTTGTCCTAGCTGCTACCTTCCATTATATTTGTTGCTAGTTTGCTACTAGATTTCTGTCAGTTTGTTCCCCAGTTGCATAAACCTTCATGTAAGATCAATTTGTTTAATCATGTTTGGCAGCTTCGAATTCAGCGAGTTATCTTTTACGCACAAATTTAGGCACTGATTGTTTTTTTGCTTCCATAGTTCTGAAATCGGACTGAAGTCTGATGCCAAATGTTTGTTTTTGCTGTGAATATCCAATTTAGATTGATTTTCAGACAATTAGAAAAGACAACAAACACCCTCATATACTTTTATCCTTGATGATTTTGAAATCTCCAGCATTATTGAGTTGTAAAAGAATGTGTGATTGAGGAAGTTTCTTTTCTTTTTGAATTTTTGACCTAATCATCTGGACGAATTAATGGCTTAAAGGCCGGCGAAATTAAATGACTTCGCCACGTACATTATTTATACTCAAGTTCAATATTTCTAGATTTGTACTTCGATGGAGTCGAATCTGGGATCTTCGCATGCGGAGTAGATGCGCGTTAACAACTGGGCTACCAGTTGTTTGCGATTGAGGAACATTTTTTTCCTCTTCTCTTCTGAAGTTAGATAACATTCCAAGTGTGTCTCCAATATAAGTCTCAATTCATACTTACATTCTAGTAAGCCTAGAAAGCCTAGAATCTAAAGTAGGAAGATTCAAGAGTGTCTACTTTACGAGTAAAGAGCATACTAGTTATCTAAGTGGTCAAGTCAGAAATAGTCATTTCCAAACAACGTTTCTTAGTCACTTTTCAAGCGCTTAGCTTCTGCTAGCGACACGGCGATAAAGTAAGTTCAATTGCAAGCATATCAATGAATTATAGATGGAATCCTATTTCTAAGCGATACCAATTCTTGGCAGAAAACAAACAGAAGCTCTCATGTCGAATCATAGAAGATTCATCTTGACAAGAAATTTCAGACCTTCATAGTACATCTGAAGGTTCGAAGACTTTCGGAACTGTGAAATACCATCACAACTTTGAAAGGAAGTCGTTAAAGCGTGTGAGATATACATCTTACAGTTGATAATATTATGGTGGTGTAAAACGTCTTAAGGAAAGAGATCCAACCTCACTCAACTTAACTTTTTCTGTCTAACTCTGTTATATCCGAAAGACCATTATCCGTCTAATTCAAAGTAAAGACAGAAAAGGACTTTGTTGTTTCTAATACAAACAGAGACTTTGTTTTAATTCACAACAATTATATAATGAATTTAAGATCCTGGAGCAAACTTGGTTGCATAAACCCAAGCATTATTAGCAACAGGATTGTCAAGGTGATCTAACAAGTTTTCAAGTGGACCCTTTCCAGTGACAATGGCTTGAACAAAGAACCCAAACATTGAAAACATAGCAAGTCTTCCATTCTTGATCTCCTTTACTTTTAGCTCAGCAAATGTTAGTGGGTCATCGGCAAGGCCCAACGGATCAAAGTAAGTACCACCTGGGTACAAGTTGTTACCCTCGCCGACTTCCGGTAATCCGTTAATACGAAAGCCCTCGACTAGACCCATTAACAAGACTTGGAAGCCCAAAACAGCTAAGATGCTTTGTGCATGAACCAAATTTGGGTTGCCTAAGTAATCCAGACCACCTTCTGAGAAAATTTGTGATCCAGCTTTGAACCAAACTGGTTCTTTAAAATCAACCTTAACCCATTTCTCTAGAACTTCAGGAGTAATGCATCCAAATGCCCCCAACATAGCCCATCGACCGTGAATTACCTGATAAGAAGTTATTCAACGTTAACAACTACTAGCCGAAGAAGTTAAAGGAAAAGGATAAGGGTGATTTACCTCAAGAGCTCTGTTCTTAGCAAAGGCTTCCGGATCAGCTGATAATCCGGCAGTATCCCATCCGTAATCACCAGGGAATTCTCCAGTAAGGTATGAGGGAGTTTGAGCAGAGAATGGGCCCAAGTATTTGACACGGTCTGGACCGTACCATAAATCATTGCTCTACGATACAAAAACACCCAAAGATAAACAAAATTCACTAATAAAAGATGAGTATAAAGGAAAATAACCCAAACTAGATTACAAGTACTAGGTCCTTACCATAGTGTATTTACCAGTTCCCATAGCAACAACATCTCTAAGAGAGTTAGTAGTGGAGACCCTGATTTGACCCAAAAATTGAGATGGTCTGAGAACATTAGTGGAACTAGCTGATGCTGCCATCTCTTTTCTTGTGAATTTTGTTCTAACTTGATTGAGGATGAGTTAAGTTATGTATAAAGAGGAGTTTTTGACACAATTATATACATGTGAATTGTGGTGGCATATAAGAGAGAGAGAGAGAGAGAGAGAGAGTGTTTGTGTGTGTGTGGATTTTTGGTGGTGGAGATTTGATTGTGTTATTTTTCCACCAATGAGAAAGGTTAATGAGATTGAGAATTGGCATCAATCCAATTTTCTTAGTTTAATGTTATCTTTTTGTGTTTTTTTAGGGAAATTTTGTAGATAGGATGATGATGATATTTTTGAAACCCAATAAGTAGCTTCCATTTGTAAAATGGTAGGGTACTTGAATGATTTTCTTCATTTTTTTTGACAAATTGAATAAAAACATAAAAAATAGAAAGCGCCGCTGCCGGGGATCGAACCCGGGTCACCCGCGTGACAGGCGGGAATACTTACCACTATACTACAACGACTTGAGATGATAATTGATGAACATAAGTTAAAAACTGCAGTATCTACTTTTTATTCACATTTTAAATCAACCTCAGAAGAGAGCTGTGATAATTTCTGTCCAAAAAAAAAAAACGGTGATAATTATTTATTTATTCTTGCAGAACCAGAATGAATAGTTTGTATGTTTTTGTTGCGAGTAATAGAGCAAAGTCGATCCGCCAACAAGAGGTGTAACTTGAAACCAGAAGAGATGACAGGAAAATTGTATAAGAAAAAAAGGTGAACAAAGAAGAGGAAGTTTAAAAGAGCTCACTCATGATCTAAAGATAACAAAGAAGATGTTCAGAAGAACGTTCTTATGATCTAAAGATAGCTAGATTTTAGGTTTTACATTCTTACCATCGCGTAATACCAAATACAGAAACTCTGCCTCTGTGCCTCAGAACATCTCTAATGTAATGCAACACTTAAACTTAAAAACTTAGAACATCACATATAATTTTGTAGAATTTTTCGCAAATTGACACCTAGAATTTTAGGGTTTTGTTGAGTGTTAGCATTGGAATGCTGGAGTGTTTGTTCTTTAAAAATGTTGTCTAAATTGATTTATATGATAAACATTAACTTTCAAATTGATTTTGTACAATTAGTACAGATGATTACAATCTCCTTTTTCTTTTGTTGTTAGAAAGCTGATTACATTCTATAAAAGGCATAATAATAATCATTTTATGACTTAATCCTTCAAATATGAAAATCTGTTTAGGTATCAAACCTCCCTAGATTTCATGTTCTTCAACAAAAAAAAATGTATTACCATAAATCACACCAATCAAAAGAAGGAACAAACATCAAATACCAAGTCAGATGGTTTCAATTGTGGGACAAAACTAAATGACAGTAGAAAGTTCAGACTCAACAAAACGAAAGACCGTTTTTAGTCCAAGATGGACTCACACACCTACGAATTTAAGCCTAAAACAAAGGTATCATATTATAAGAGCCGTGAAGCTCTTTCAAATTAAGTTTAAACACAAATCATAAAAAGAATACCCAAAACCATGTTTTCCCTTCTATTCTTGATCCAACCATTGCCTATGCTTTCATGCTTCCTAATAACACCCATGTTTCGGGCACAAACTAGACTCCAAGATTGGCCTCCTTCGTCTGTCCACTGGTGAAACCTTTGATCGTCTTTCAGTAAAATTTACCCTGCTGGTCAGTGACAGAATCCCCAGCAAAATCATCGTATCGAGCAGCGCCTTATAAGATTTCAAAAAGGTCAATAAAATAGGAAATTTCTGGTTAGATAGAAACACAAGAAAGCAAGTAAAGTCGATGGGTAAGATTCAAATTATGGACCAATTAATGAAGCTTGGTAGAATTAGCAGCAAACCTTGATTAACTTTCATGGAACAGTCCGGCAGCATACGGGGAGCAGCAGCAAGCTGGTATACTTGCGTAACTGGTGCAGTCTTCCCCTCTTCCTGCACCGACATTGTGTCTTGGCTGATTGATTGCTAATCAGAATCTTCATAAATTTCTTCATCAGACAATTCATCGAAGGTCCTCATGTCGAGTTGATAACGAAGAATTCCCCCAATACCACCAAACCCTCGGCAAAACTGAGACCCCTCTCCGGATTTATTGGTGACAAATTCTAGAGTACAACCAAACTGTTTGTACTCATTTGCGAACCACTCTAGAAGAGTTGTTTTCTCCTGAACCTCCAACTGTGCTGAAGTTTCGGAATCACGAAAGTGACTTTGATCAGTCTCTTGATCTTTATTAAGGTGCTTAATTATTATCTCACCTGTAACACTGTTCTTGAGCACATATCTGTTGACATCTAGATTTTCCCACACAATGAGTGTTTCCACAGCACCCATTTCTAATGCCTTCAATGTGTCTTCCACCGAAAAAACATACTTCCCGGTGTCCTTACTAATCTCGTCAAAGTACTTTAAAATCAAGCGCTTTTCCTGGACGAACTTCACGTTGGCAAGGATCTCTGCTGACAGTTCAATGGCCTGATTAAAACCATTTTCACCACCATAAGAAACATCCACAACATTCAATACCTTCGTCTGAAGACGGGGATCAAACATATCAGATTGGCTTAACTCTGTCTTAAAATCAGCAGACCCAGCAAGGATTAATCCTGAAACGTTAGGCTGGCTAGTGGCGGGATTAATGTAGAATTGAGTTGCCAGCTCAGCTGTCTTCCTCACGTAATTGTGTCGTTTCTCCATCCGAAGACGAGCAAAACGCAGAGCCGATTGACCTCCTCGTCCGTGTTTCTTTGGGAGATCAACAGTGAACTTGTGAAGAATTTCACGTGTGTTGCCACTTAATGTACCAAAAAGGGTACCGTTTCCATCCATGATAATGAAACCAAACTTATCATCAGATTCAAGAAGTTCGTTTAGAGCCTCTATATGGAATTTGTTGTCACAGAGATATAAAGATGCATTAATGGGCTTGAAAGGTTCAAAGTCAATAGTGACCTTCTTTTCCTTCCCATCATCAGTCACAACTGTTCCAGTGTACAGAACTAGACCATTTGGAGGAACCTTGTTGTAGAGCTTCAGCCTCTGCTGAGCAGAAGTAATAGCACCCAAAACAGATTGACGGTTAACCCTACTTTTAATGTTTGAAGCAGTACCAAATTCATCACCCAACATCTTAGTGACTCTAGCTACCTGATCACGTGGAGGCATGATAAGGGAAATCATACTTGTACCATTACCTCTAGCTGCTTCCAGTGCCTTGATAAGTTTCTTGATCTTCCATATCTCAATATTCTTATCAGTTTCATGACTGTCCGACATTGTAAGACACGCGACAAGCAAGTAAACACCAAAGCAGAAATAGTATCAACGACCTGCCAACGAACCCACAATACCCATGTTCAGTGATATACCACAAACAGTTTATAGAACAAGTATTTACAAACATGGGGGAAAAAAAATTCTCCCTCAACTTCTTCTTTCATATACCCAAATCCATAACCAAACACACAAACCAAGAACCAAATAAAAGATAGAAAATAAAAACCCTAAATTTCAAAGGCAAGCGGTTGCAGCAGCTAATGATTTACGTAACTAAAACCACTCAATCTGTTCCAAGATTACAAGCTTACTTGCTTCGAATCATATAATTTGTTAAACTAAAGAAATTAAATATTCGTATAGTTTATAATCGATGAAAGCCCTAATTTTTCTCACTAAAACTATGAAATTAAGATATGGATTCACTTCATAATAAGATCAACAGAAAAATCTTAAGATTTACACTTCAATAACTAGAGCTGAACAGGATAAACAAAAATCGTTAAACCTAAACACGAGAACAAGATTACCTCTAGCGTTCGTTCTTCTTCTTCTTCTTCTTCTTCTTCTTCTTCTTCTTCTCTTACCGTTAAAGAGAAAAGGCGTTAACTGGAGAGAGAGAGCGAGAGAGCGACTTTGTGTCCATGAGAATATAAAGATAAAATTAGGGTTAGGAGCGGCTAAAGGCCCCCAAAAGAATTGCTGTTAGCACCCACGGGACGAGATTGACTCCTTTGCCTCCAAACATCTATTAGCACTCGGATATAAAGGATTCAGATCGACCCCTTCAAAATCAATGCAATGGTTCGGACTCGGACCAGTGTGGGAGGTTTCAGACTCGGACCTGTCTGGGTGGTTCCGGTGACCAGCCTAAAGGTCTTGGACTAGCCGCGTCTGAGCCATTTCCTTGATTTTCGGGAGGGTCATTCTGAACCCTTGCTTAAGGTCTCAGACCGGGCACAATCAAATTAGGTTTGAATTTGTCTTGAAAGAAAGTTATGACAAGATAACAATTCGAACTGCCCAGTCCAAACTCGAGATTCGATAGCGCCACCAACCCGATAAACACGAAAGGTCTGACGGGTTTGGACTCTAGAATTTGAAAATAACTTTGCCCAAGTTCGCTCGATAATCTTAATGGACATCGAATTCGATAGCCCCACCAACCTAACTTAATAAAGAAATAAACCCACGGTCACCCGACCATGTCCGATTTCCACCCCTAAATACTAAACAGGGACAAAAGTCGGTCACGAAACACAAAAATTGGTCAATACTTGCTTGCCCAAGTGGTTGAAAATGTTGGCATAAACTCCAAAATCTTGGAGATCCTAGATTCGATTCTCAAAGAGGGTGGAATCTGTGGTTTATACGGTTATTAAAAGTGTAAATAATGTAATAAATTTGTCAGACTTTAGACTTCTTTCATGTTGTTGGGCTTTAGGTCTCTTTCATTATTGTTGAATTCAGACAGTTATCGTGCTTATCACATCTTCCTGATGTATCAATGCCTTGTAACTACTAACATAGATAGTAGTCGATCTCTAAAAAACACAAAAATTGGACTCCGTCTCTAATAATAGTTATATTGAGGGGCCGAAGCAGAAAAGGCCTGTGCAAAGCTACGACAACGGAAGGTAAGAAACCACGCTGCTCTTAATTTTGACACAAAACAGAAGTCTGAAATAGGGATCTCTCTCTCTCAACCTTCTCTTTTGAGACTTTCTCTGTCGTGATTTAATTAGCCAGCAAGAGCTTCTTCTTCCTCTTCTTCTTCTCCAAGCCGAGGCAAAACCCTAATTTATCTTCATATTCTCATCGATACAAAGTCAATCTCTCTCTCTCTCTCTTTCCAGTTAACGCCTTTTCTCTTTGACGGTAAGAGAAGAGGAAGAACAAACGCAAGTGGTAATCTTTGTTCTAGTTATTTAAGTGTAAATCTTTAGATTGTTTTCTGTTGATCTGATTGTGAAGTGAATCCTTATCTTAATTTGATCGTGTTAGTGTTATGAATTAGGGCTTTCATCGATTATGAACTATACGAATAATTAATTTCTCTAGTTTATCAAATTATACGTTTCCAAGTAGGTAACTTGTAATCTTAAAACAGATTTAAATCATTAGCTGCAACTGCTTGGTATAGGCCTCGGAAATTTAGGGTTCTGTACTTCTGTACGTTTTTTAGTTTTGTTTATTTGGTTTGTCTATGGTGTGTTTGGTTATGAATTTATGGATAGGTGGTTAAAACCTGGACAAACTTTTGTTAAGCATAAGCTTCTATCTCTCTCTCTATATATATATGTCAATCTTCTCTTTTTCATACTTTCTATGTCGTGATTTAATTAAGCATTAAGAGTTTCTCCTTCTTCTCCAGCCCATGCGACATCGGTTGATGATGAAAAAGAAAGGTGGTGGAAAGGGCGAAGAACCGTGATGGTTTGGTGTAAAGAAGAGAGAAGATGCAAGCTGGAGAGATACTTAACAAACTCCCTTTTTTAGCTTTTCACAAACCAAGCTCTCACCATGTTCAGGTATCAATAGCTAGTAATTTCGATTTTAATATTTTTGTAAGTTCTAGGGTTTTCATGTTTTATCTCATTAGCAAACGAAAACACTATCTACTTAGAAGTTCTTATTGCATATTCGAATCATTTTCATCTACCTATTTGAGTATCGTTTTTGGTGATGTTTAGAGTAGGTTTCATAATCTGAATTAGCTTTTGATCCCTTATTAAGTTAGGCTTCATTGACTTCAATTTTTTTTCAAGCATGCTAGTTGCACATTCAACTCCAATTTGTTTGTAGAATTGTTTTTATTTATCAGATGAGGATGTAGTTGATTTTGATTCTCAAAATATGTCAATTGATTTTATTTCAATAGACATCTTTAATGCAAATTAAGTGTGCCATTAATGTTCATGGAGTTTAATTCTGAGGGTTGACCCACATTGACAAAGGGTTCTCATAACCAAGAATATAAGGTCATCTCCACTCATTGCCATTTCGTTTAGTTGGAGGATGACCACAACTTAAAATGGTACTAGAGCTATGCCAACATGTGACAGGCCTATGAAAATAGCCATTAAAAATCTTCAAGTTAGAATCTTGTTTGATCCCATCTGCAAGACCACGTCCAATATGAGCAGTTTTAGACTTTTGAGTTTTGAGGATTTTGTGAGCTTTTATCATCTAGTGCTTTTGAACGAGCCTAAACCATCGTAAAAAAATGCAGGGTTTTGGCAGTTAGAAGTATTAGAAGATTCGGGCATTTATGTTTAAAGCAACAAAACAAATACTCAGTGAAGAGGAAACATGGGGCAGTTATCACTTTTGGATCATCTTACTCTTTGTCTAGATTATACTCCCAGTACAGCAATCAGAGACCTGTTTCATTTATATTCAATAAGACAAAGGCAAATATAAACAGTAGTTGCACGAAAAACTTCATTGTTTCAGCAACTAATAAGTCCGTAAATCCTGCTCAAGTTGCTTGGAAAAGGCTTTATCAAATCTGTTCATATAATGGGCCAGCTTTGCCACCAATAAGTAGGATTGCTTGTGCCGTAAGCCTGGCCTTGACCAGATCGCATATCCTAGCTCCTGGCTTTCTTGCTATCTTTCTTGGACAAACAGCATGGTCAAGGAGGACTATGGCGGATGCTGACCAGTATCCGATAAGCAATGTTCTGTACATGCATGCACAAGATGGGCATCTTTACTTCAGCTCATTTATGTTTTCGATCTTAGAGGGATTTATCTTAATTCTAAGGACTATCTTTATAGCAATTTTGTTTTCACCGAGTATAGCAATGAGTCCATTTGCGGATTCCTTTGGTGAGCAGTTTAGGAAAACATGGCTTCATATTGTGCGTCTAACACTAGAAAAAGCAGGTCCAGCATTTATAAAATGGGGACAATGGGCAGCAACAAGACCAGATCTATTTCCTGGAGACCTATGCACTGAGCTATCAAAGCTTCACTCGAATGCACCAGCTCATAGCTTCGCTTACACAAAACGAACAATTGAGAAAGCATTTGGTCGTAAGCTTCTAGAAATTTTTGAAGATTTTGAGGAGGCGCCTTTAGCATCAGGAAGTATTGCTCAAGTGCATCGAGCTACTTTGAGATTTCGATACCCTCGACAAGTGGCCAAGCCGATGGTAGTTGCTGTAAAAGTTAGGCATCCTGGCGTTGCTGAATCAATTAGAAGAGATTTTGTGATTATTAATTTTATTGCAAAGATATCGAACTACATACCCACGTTGCGATGGTTGAGACTTGATGAAAGTGTGCAGCAATTTGCTGTGTTCATGATGTCCCAAGTAGATCTTGCCAGAGAAGCTGCACAGTTGAACCGTTTTATTTACAATTTTCGATCATGGAAGGATGTATCTTTTCCAAAGCCTTTATATCCTCTCGTGCATCCTTCTGTTCTGGTGGAGACGTATGAGAAAGGAGACAGTGTTGCACAATATGTTGATTTGGCTGATGAGAATGACGGAAATGAAAGGATTAAAAGGTCCCTTGCTCACATCGGGACTCATGCGCTTCTCAAGATGCTCCTGGTAATTATTTGATACGAACTGTAGAATAGGTGGATCAGAATACTGTGTCTGTGTTTTATTATTCTAAGTACATATTGTTTTTTCAGGTGGACAATTTTATCCATGCCGACATGCATCCTGGAAATATCCTTGTTCGGGTACCTCATGGAAAATCTTCTCGTAAAGGGCTTTTTAAGGCCAAGCCTCATGTGATTTTCCTTGATGTAGGCATGACGGCTGAGCTTTCTAAGAGTGATAGAATAAATTTATTGGACTTTTTCAAGGCTGTAGCAACTCGTGATGGCCGGACGGCTGCTCAATGCACCCTGAGGTTATCAAAACAACAGAGCTGCCCAAATCCGAAGGCCTTCATTGAGGTAATATTGTTGTTTGCAGCTTTGTGATTTGACTTACAATTGTGAACTCTACTCGGGTTTGATAATTCTTGTTGGTATAAAACTTGTTTTTTCATCTCTTGGTCACTTGGCGAGACTTAGTATTATATTGCTTCTTTAGTTTTTTAATCGATGAACTACCTTTTTAAAAAATAATAATCATGGGAAGCGGTTTTATTAAGTAACTGTTTCCCAAAGTAAATATTCGGAAACAACTAAATGGATGGTTTTACAAGCTACTTTATTCCGATGTTTATTATTAAAAATTACAGTTAGAAGTTCTTCAGAAAATCTCATAGCACTACTAAACCAAGTTTAATATTCTAAGCAGCTTATGGCACGTAATTTTCGCCAATAATCTATTAGGTTTTTTTTTGAAGTGCTATCTTGAAAAGAACGACTTGAGAAGTCACAAGTTCACAACCATTCTCTATCTCTTAATGGTTATTATTTTTACATCATGGTGTTTTATCAGGAGGTGGAGAAGTCATTCAATTTTTGGGGTACAGCAGAAGGTGATTTGGTTCATCCTGCTGATTGCATGCATGATTTACTAGAACAAGTTCGGCGGCATAGGGTGAATATTGATGGCAATGTTTGCACTGTGATGGTGACGACTTTGGTCCTTGAGGTAATCACATTCTCTTTCTAATGGTTTATTTTTTGTCTTTATGCTGGTGTAAGAGTGTCTAGTTATTGGTACTCGGTTGACAATGTCCTGTGGTCTGCTAAAAGGACTTGTGTAGAAAGGAATGATCACAATATATAGGAGAATGTGGGGAATAACCAACTAAGAATAAAAAAGTGGTTGTTTTTACTATATTCAAGATTCTACGACATGCTTGTAACATTTAATATTATGCAGGGTTGGCAGCGAAAGCTTGATCCAGATTACGACGTAATGAAGACACTACAGACATTATTATTCAAAAAAGATTGGGCAGAATCACTTGTCTACACCATTGAAGGACTCATGGCCCCATGAAGGAACTTCTCATCTCTGAGCTTTGTTCTTCCCTACAATTTTGACAGTTTCAGACAAAATTGAGAACCAACAAAAAGGTATATATATATTTTGTGGTCCACGAGAAAAACATAGTGTTTTAGGTCTCCCACAGTCAGCAACCTAATTACAATTTTGAAGTGGGATACGTCTAAGTGGGCTTTCTGTATTGTTTTGTTTAATTTAGTTTAAAATTTTGTTATTCATTTACTTTCGTCGACTTTTTGTCGTGAACACATAGTGAAGAAGAAACTACTGAGGAAATGAATAAAAGTATGAACTGTTACATTCATAGAGATGAACTTCTAATGTTTTTGAGATCAGTTTTTGTATGAGAGATTGTTCATATTTATGTTTTATCTTCCTAAAAGAAAAGGATGGGAAATGGTGAACATGAGTTTGTGTGCAAGGCCAGATCCCAAAGCAAAATTTGGAAACAAAAAGTAAAATGTGATGCTTATACCTTATGTAGTTGGGATTGGCTTATTCGCCTGAGTAATTCGTGGATCACATTGGGATTGTGATTTGTGGTTGAACCGAGCTGATCCCATGGCACCCCCAAGTCGAGTCAACTATAAAGTAGTATACTATTTAGTCTGAATAGGCGCCGACAAGGATAGTGGTCACCCCCAAGTGGACTAGTATATATGTTGTTTAAAAGTCGAGCGAACTCTGAAGTAGTATATATGTAGTTTGAAAGGCCACCAATGCGGGGTTGATCCAAGACGGTCGACTGATGCTAGCCGTAGAGATAGGATAGTGGTCTGTTAGCCGATCCCATCCCCAACTACTTAAGGTAATGTAAAACACAGAACATTCAACAAATAAACAATACCAATTTCTCCTGTCATTACAAGCTTTATTAGAGGATCAACCCAAAGAGGAGAAAAAAGAAACTAGTGAACAGAATCACTTCCAAACACAAATATAAATATTTCCAACACTATACAAAGACATGAACTATGAAATTTTACAACCATATATGTATGCAAATAGAGTGGCTAGCTTGTAAAACATTGTGTTCCGCTTCTCGCTAGAAGTTGGTTCTTGTTTTGGTATAAGTTCATGAACCATTCCGGTTCTATATTGGTTGATTTTTCAACCACATTTTTTAAAGCTTCTCCAATTAGTGTATTACCAGCCTTTACCAATGAGCCATAGCCAATCAAGTAATACTCCTGAAAATATACCTACAAATAGGAACAACACAAGCAAATTCCCCAATGCATTTTGCTCTGGTCCCTGCAAAAAATGCAAATTTAATATTAAATTAAACGTTTGTCCCCTTTCTTTTCGGATATTTGATTTGACTCGCCTTCCTCATCTGACTCCTTCGAGGATAAAATAGTAGCCTTCAACTCAGACTAGAACAAAACACCAGCATGAAATCTTGTTTGGGTCGAGTCGGACCTTCGGGGGCAGATTTCCGATTCAAATCAAGGATTAAAAGCAAACACTCAAGATATTGCAAAATCATAGACTTTATCTACTAACCTTGTAACCTTTGGGTGCTTCAGTAAGGACACAAACAGTAAGATAACCATTACTTAATCCTAAGAATGAAGTAAGCACAATCATCCAGCCTTGGCCTCCAGATTTAGCAGTGAAGTAGAAAGCTGGAACTAGTAAGAACCGAGAAACGGAAGCAATTGTAAGAGCTTTTCGTGATTTTAACTTCAAAACCTCTATGACAGGAACATATCTCCCTATCAGATCCCATACATTGTACATTGCAATCAGAACAAGCGCGTACCTGACGTAATCCCATTAAGTAGATAAGAAATTCATGAAAATGCAGACCAAATACAGACACACCACTGAGACATGCTCGACCGTTATAGATCAGTAGTCAGCCCACATATTTTAGGTTGTCTCTACTCATGAAGGCGTTAGCCAAAAGGGATCTACCGCGTTCGTAGTACGCGGTGGAAACCTGATATATATATATAGTTATATGCATTGGCAGAGAAACTATATTAGTATTCGCCGGGATAATGTCACATTGGTTGTGGATGGGAAAGTTGTTAGTTTATATGTAGAGGAAGAGCTTCGCCTCTTGATCTAGCTATTGGGGTGAGAGAGGCCCGAGATCACTCCGACTATATCAAACCCATTGGAATATGCTGAACTATCTCCGGTTTTGGTTGGTGAACTTTGTAAACTTTATCGATTAAATACTTTCTTAGAATACGATCACTTACCATGTACGCAAGCTGTGCGATCCAGTATCTTCAGATAAGAACCCAGGGAAAATTGACAATGTTAATACATATATAAGAAACATATTTGCTGCATAGTCCATGTTCTGAAACAAAAGCTCTTTGGTGCTTAGGCGTTCCATGCGCTTAGGATCTTCTTCAACCTGCAAGAAGTTCAAAAACGCAGGCGAGTTAGAAGTTTGTGATTTTTAAAATCCGTAATAAAAATCGTAGTCTAGTATTAGATAGAGCTAGAAAGACACGTACTCCTTCGCTTGTTTGTTCTTGTATTCCCCCGGCAGCAAGATCAGCTGAAACAGTTTTTGATCCTTCTGAGGCTGCCTTTGCGCGGTAGTACTTAACAATTGGCAGTTTGGGGAATACATATGCATACAGAAGTACACATAGTAACTCAAAAAATGTGGAAATCCCGAAAAACATCACTGTCGAAAGAAATTTGAGGGTTACTATAAGGAAAGTACTAGAATTAAGAAATGCCAAAAAACTATGATATTTGAGATAGTACTGGTTATGGGTCTCTTTGGGTTGGTTTCAGGAAAATGTAGGGCTACGAACTATCATTCCTTAAATCAAAACTTTGATAGTCCCACATCGTTTTGGGAGAGCGTCTGGAACTTGGGCTATAGGTACATGCTTAAGCTTACTAACTGTTGAAGACTTTAAGGTGGGCTGACGAAACCTTTGCTAAGAACAAAACGCCATATTTGTCGGGCGTGGGTCTAGGTGTCAAAAGCAGGGACAATATCGATAATTGCTAAAGCTTGGGGCGTTACAATACCATACCCAAATTAGGGTATAGGGCCGTAACCCATATAATCTACTAATGGTTCCTCTTAGAGGGTTTGATTAAGATGAAATGTTTCTGTGTTTACACTAATTACCCCAGGGCAATCCACCCATAGGGTAGTTTATATAAACTAGCCCGTCTCTATAGAAATTCCTGATTCCGCCCCGCTACCTCTCAAGTTGAGCATCGTTAGCAACATGAGTAAGCAAAAGACGTGAAAGAACGGTGACTTTCTTAAGATTCAAAACCAACATTTTGATTGTAACATCGATATCATTGAAAAATTATAGATGTTTACTTACGAGCTCCCTTTCGAAGACCATCCTTCGAATTTTCAAATGCTGCTTTTGTAATAAACCTCAAGGCAGATGTAAGAGCACCAGATGCAGCTGAACCAGCTATGAATGACTACAGAAACCAAGACCAAGGGTTAACGATCTACAAGACATTCATAAGAACATCAAGAATGGGGCACTAAGACAAATTTTACTTGGATGAATTCGGGGCACATCAAAGAGAGGTCTCCAATCATTCCACCCTGAACATTAGCATCTGCAACTCCAAAAGACCCACTTATAAGACATATACCGATATACAACCCAATTCCTCCTTTCCCTGATGTAGCCAAGTCCAACTATAGGTAAACAAAAGGAAAATCAAGACAAATTCATAGCTAGTAACTTAAAGAGAATGAGAATGGATAAAAAAAAGTCTTACGACTATTAGTAAGAGGGAGCTGATGAAGAAAAGGTTATAGCCAACCAAATTCCGTTTTCTTGTGTTTACTTTTGCCTCATTATATGCTAGAATTGCTAGTGTTCCGAACGCAAATGGTTGATAAACAAGAGTAAGAACCCTGGTTGGATGGTACTTCTGCAAGATGAAATAAGCGCGAAACAGTAAACTAATTAGATAAGAAAGTGATATATCTCTTGTTATTTGATTACTATTGTTGATCAAATAAGAACAAATATATCTCTTTTGAGCTATTCCAATTTTTCATAACGGTGAATATATAAGACGATAAGGAGCTATTACAGGAGGCCCGAGCCATCAGTGAGATACCAATCTTTAAAAGCTAGGATTTCTAGACTTCGTCCCGACTCTCCGGGCCAAGCAACAGTCTCAGGTAGAATGCTTCTACGGGTCATTGGAAGCATGCAAAGGTTTCGTTGAATCATTGGGCTGGACAGAGATTGACTACCAGAGTGCAAATGGAAATGGGAGCTTGACCACAAGACCCATCCGTCGAAAATGGGTGGAAGTCGGCCTTAGTGAACCAACGGCTCCAAGTGGAAGAGGTGTGGATCTCGAGCAGGAGTTGGCCACGAGGGAAAGGAGAACAAAAAATGCAGCAAAAGAAAGAGCATACATATACGTACCGGAAATAAGTAAACGTAGTAATCTTCTATAGTCAACATACTATTCCATGAGAAAAGTGCTCCATTTCCTAAAAACCAACATACTACCATTGCCATATACTTTCCCTGGTAATTGGTAACAAGTAAATAACAATAGAGATTAGTTTTCACCAAATCACATCACCCTGAAATCAGTCTCATCTTCTTTAAGTAAATCAAAAGTTAAGTAGCAAACCTCCCCATTTTCACCAGCAACTGTCATCGATGAGGCTTTTAATCAATTCCTGATTCAAGTAATTAATCAAGCCAAACCAAAGTAGTTTTAGATTCTAAACTCATACGAACTTTGCACAAATTGAACCCCATGCCAAGTATAACTAGAAGGATAATGAAAACATAAACCAACTAAAGAGTTGTACTTAAGCTTTCGAAAAACCAGAGGAAGAAAGGGAAATGAAAAGGAAAACAAAATAGCATAAAACCCTTGAATTAGCAAAACAACAAACATATAGTTCATTGAATAGAAACCCCATGAAATCATGAATAGAAGATAGTACCTTTGATTCATTAAAAGAAAGAGAGAAATCTTGAAATGGTTTATACTAAAGAGATGAATGAATATGGAACTTTCTTCAAGAAATGGTGGTGTGGGTGACATTTATAACTTCTTATTCATTTCTTATATATATATATATATATATATATATTCATTCATCTCTTTAGTATAAACCATTTCAAGATTTCTCTCTTTAGTATAAACCATTCATCTCTTTAGTATATATATATATATATATATATATATACATGTGTTGTATTATTCGAATGATTTTTTAATTTGTTATAGATCAACATCATTACTCAAATTTATATCAAATGACATGAATTCGCAAAAAGAATCATTAGCACATAAATTGTTAAGCCTTTCTCATATATCCTCTATCAAACATAGTCGGGTGGTATCATTATTCATGAGTTGCTTTCTGTTGACAAGAGCGGAGATCGATCTTTGGTGATAAATTCTTTCATCATGTTTATAAAAGCAAGCCATGTTAATCTTTGTAAAATGATTTCATGTCTTTTTTATAAACTAAAACAAGGTTGATGAATTTTTTGACATTGAGGGAATCTAATAAGATATAAAAAATGACGGTGGCTTAGGAAATGAATGAGTGTGGTCAACTATAGGCTGTCACTAACTCACTCATAGAGGTGGGAAACCATTTTTTCTTGTAATATTCCAAGTTGATGGGTCTCATACTCTCATGTGGTGAGGTAGAGTTTTATCTCCTTTTATCTTTCTCACGCCCAACGATGCGGAATCATTATGGATAAATAGGAAACACAAATGCACTTCTTAAGGAAACATATCTAGTTGTCAATTTATTTTGTTCCTTAAAACAACAATATGAATTGAATAAACACATTAACCGACATAATAATCACAATATTTGGATCTTTAATCATAAAAGAACTTTAAAAATGTCCCATATAACAGACCTTAAAGTTTGTTTCTAACCCAGTGGCCAGAGACAAATTTGTTGTTCTAACGAAAAAAAAAAAAGAGAACACATTTGCCATTATAAGGATCACAATAATAATAGCAATAATGAAGGAATTTGCGTCGAAAAAATCAATTGCTTGTTCATCTTGGTAAAACATGCTAAATATAAAAGTAAAAATGCAAGAAGCTGCGCCTGAAAACCAATTGCCTATTCGTCTTAGTAAAAAAATGCTAATACTTTGGGTTTTAAGGTTTAAAGATCCCTACACAAATCAATGCAAACTTGTGCATAGTTCACCTCTATAGAAACTAAATAGGACAGCCGAATTAATACGTTTCCACTTGCAATTTTTTATTTTCGAAGTTTCCACTTGCAATTAAGTAGTAGGTCATTTTTGTAAGAGTTGACCATAACGTATCGTTTCACACTTGGCTCTTTTATTAGTTTTCTAATGCTTTTCTCTCTCTCTCGTGTGTGTGTGTTTGTGCGCGCGCTAAATACAGAGAACTACCAATCATCAGATCCAACTCATACCTGTATCCAGGAAAACTTACTTAGGTTTTCATCATATTTTACTCATCAAAAATATAAGTGCATCTGAAACTGTTGCCAAAAGAAAACTTGAAAGCTTTACCAAGACAGCAAGAGAAGACATCAAGGAAGAACTGGAACAAGCGCACGAAAAAGAGCAGCCAAACCATTTCGAGATGTTAATGTAAAACCGTTGCTAGAAGTTCGTAACAATCGTTGCCAGATGTTAATGTAAAACTGTTGCCAAAGTTTGTATTAATCATTCCCAAAGTAATCACCAGAAGTCACTTGGAATTCTACCATTAGTACCAAACAAGGAGCATGCACGCGTTTTTGCAGAACAATTGAAGATGGAGACTAACTAGCCAAGTTCAATCTGATCGAGTTGTTATCACAGTTTACAAACTTCATGAATTTTACAAACTAGCTAGAATACTGTAGTGTAGTGATACAGGCTATATACGCTATATACTTTGAACGCAAAAGATTGACTTAGTTCAAGTACGAATACAATTTTTGTAAACATATGGATGCAAACGGCAAGTATGTAAAATAGAATATTTAAGACCACCATGGAGCATCTCCGGTTCTGAAATCTGTCTCAGTCCATGGAATAAACACTACCTTTCCGTCATCAATATCCGCATGTGCCAATGCCAAGGACTGCACAGAAAATAACAATTCATTCGGCAATTAAAAAAACACCGAGTCACAGAGGGCGGTACTAGGATGCGTGGTCTCCTGAGAAGCTTTGTGTTAAGCTTCTCTTTGCCCAACTGAGAGTTGAGTGAATTGGTCAATGTCAACTTGGTTAAGCTTTTTGGTACTGGGAGATAGAACGGTCAATCTCCAAACCCTAGGTGCACATTTTCATTAAAAAGAAAATTTGAAAGACGAAAAGCATTTAGATCCTTACCAGAGGTGCAGGTCCTCTGACGACTCGGCCTTGGTTATTGTACTGAGATCCATGGCAAGGACATATGAATTTTTTCTCGTTAGCATTCCATGGCACAACACACCCAAGATGGGTACAGACTGCATTGATACCGTACGTGGCAAGAGTTTTATCGTTCTCCACGACTAGGTAGGTTGGGTCTCCCTGAAAGAGACGAACATATCAAGATTGCATACATATAGATTATGAATCATAGTATCTGATACAATTGGAACGAAGTCATGGAGCATCATGAAGGCTAAACAGGCCTTTAGTGTTAACATGTTTGCGGAAACTGCGACACTGGTTTACTTCAATTAAAGAAAACTCAATTCTTTAGAAGAATTCTCAAAACTTCCAAGGGTGCCATGGGGGGATCAGTTTCACTCTGGCTTTGGATGGAAAATTCGACTCACCATCAATTTTCCACCTCGACTAATGCTGAGTTAGAGATATATGAAAAAAGAAAATACGACCATTATTGTTAACCGGCTAAGCAGATTGTGAGAATAGTCGCACATGGGAGAAGGAGCAACCAAGAATATAATGTTTAGGTCATACTCCACTCATTGCCAATTGTTTTTGAGTTGGATGACCACAAACTTAACACATATCCTTTACAAAAGATCAGCCATTTATAGTACCTTCAGTCCTTGGGTGAGGGTTCTGTCACCAGGGCCATGTTTCTTGAGCCATTCCTCTGCAATTACATCATTACCCAGGGCATCCTTGGCGATGATACCGCCACTACCACCTCCTGACCTATTAGCAATTAAGGAAACAATGCAGAGAAATAGTTAAAATTCACTGGTAAGTAAACTTGTAAGAGATACAAAAAATTCCTGGTCCGTTTAGACACGGCTAGTTGCCAAGAGAGACAAAGAGCTAAAGAAGCCGAAGCCAAATGAAGTAACTAGTTCGAATGTTTAACGACATGTTCACAACAATCTATAATCTTGACTAGTATAACATCACCCCTATGTGAGGTATATTTTTCACTTGACTGGAGATTTCAGAACCAAGGCTATACGGATGTATACAGCCCACTCTGAAACTGAAACGGGGAACGATAGCCTAAATGATAAGCAAACAAGTTGCTTCCATAACAAAGTATCTAAGTAGGGACTTTTGCATCATAGTTAGCAACATTAATGCCCTATAATTTCGACGAATATGAAAGAAAAACATTTTGAACACTTTAAGCTTAAGCTTGCAACACTTGACAATAAAAGCAACAAGTCAACAACAACCATGAATAAATGTTAAGTTTGTGGGCATCCAACTCAAAACCAATTCACAATGAGTGGAGTGGACCTAGACATTACATTCTTGGTTGCTAGATCGCCCTTCTCCTATGTGGGACTATTTCTCACACGCCCCTGCCCATGTGGCGTTCTATGAGCCTAATACGTGTTTTTTTCTTTTCAGGTGACGTGAAGCACGTGTGGATTTTAACCCTATCACATATAGACCTATCTCTGATACCATGTTAAGTTTGTGGTCATCCAACTCAAAACCAATCAGCAATGAGTGGAGAGGACCTAGACATTATATTCTTGGTTGCTAGATCCTAGTTCATTGATATTGAATTTACTATACAAAACTACAAAAGGAAATCCATTGCTAAAGATCAAATATAAGCTAGAGAATAAAATAAGTAAAAAAAGCTCACCCAGGTGGAGCAAAGAAGGTGGCATAAGGGACCAACATGCCTGCACTTGGAAGAGCAATAGCTCCTAAAAGTAGCAAATTCATGAGTTCTCTCTTACCCATATCAGGTACCCTATCTGCAGGTATGCTGCCAGCTTGACAACTTATCTTCATGTTTTTCTCTTTTCCCATAATTTGGGTTCTTGTGGCTTTCAAAATAAGTGATTGAGAAGGAGAAAACATTCCATTCTTCCCAGAGCATAGCTAAACAATTCAAACCAAAACTTCAATTGTTGGTATGAAATGCAATAATAGGAAAACCCCAGTTTCAAGAAGTTAGGTTTGGGGAAAAGCTAATATGTAGATTACCTGAGAAAGTGTTGCAGGAGAAATAGTTGAGGTAGCCATGGTTGAGAAGTTTGTAAGGAGAAGTGAAGTTAGATTTTGAATTCTGGGTTGTAATTTAATACTATGTATCAAAAAGATTAAAGAGAGAAGAGATAAGATAGTGTTTGGTGGCCTGTGGCTTAGCCACAAAGGGAGCCACATATTTTAGAGATTATGTTGTCTGTGATGTCTTCAAATTTTTTTCTCTAATGTTTTTTCTCTCCCCTCCAAGTACTTAACATGAAAAAAATTAGATTCTTTCCAAAACAGTCTTTTTTTAACCCTAGTTTTATAGAGCACTATAAAGGGCATGGGCAGAGTGCCTACCACTATGACGAGACAAACATGAAATTTTCTTACTGGAATATGAAACAGAATGAGAAAGCCTCGTAAACTGGTTAACATAACTACTCATTTTGTAAGGACTTGGGGCTTCCTGACCAGGTGGCTCCACCTGATGCAGACCAAATAACTCATCAATTCAATACCTATAAATATCCACCGAATTCAGAAGTTTTAATCATTCATTTTCTTCTTCTCTTCTCTTTTGAAGTCAGAAACATTCTAAGTGTGTCTGTATTACAAATCTGAATTCACATGTGCATTCTAGTGTGTCTAGAATCTCAAGTACCAAGAAACAAAAGTGTCTATTATAAAAATAAAGAGCATACTACATACTAGTTAATAAATCTAAAGGTTCGAACGCTTTCAACACTATGAAGTATCATCACAACCCTAAAAAGAAAGTCTTCGAATCATGTGAGACATACACTTGAAAATACGTATTGTTAAGTTAAAATGTCTTAAAGAAAGAGATTCAATATCACCCCGACTTAATCTTTTCAAGTCTAACTCAGTTGTACCCGAATGAATAAACAAAGCAGCTTATCTATCTGAATTGTCAGACAAGGGCTACCCTACTTCTAATACAAAGGGAGACTCTTTTTAATAGAATAAACAGAGAGATTGACAAACTTGATAAAGTCAGGAAACAACACCTACACAACCAAAGCCCCCAATAATTCCTATGGTCTTTATGTAAAAATCCAAAGCCAATAGGATCACAAATAATTTACAATTTGTTCTAAGTCATTATCATCATCATCAGGTAAGCCCATGTTCGTACCAATAGATCAAGAATATTAAAAGTTCGCCATATAAGTTTATCTTGGTGCTCTGTTTTTACTAGATTTTTCTCCATAAATTTTAGGGTTCGATGAAAGTTGGAGAGAACGATTTAGACCTTTAACAATGGATTTATGTATTTGTGGGAAGAAGTTTGAGAGATTAGGAGTTTTTGAAATATGAAGAGGAAAGAAGAATTAAAGAGAGGGTATTTTCGTCACGAATCACACGTATCACTGCACAACCATAGTTTAATGAGAATTTAATGGTATTTCTCTCAATGGGGGTCTATATCATCTATTTCAAAAAAAATAGAGAGGTAATCCTAATATTGATATTGAAGTGGGGTCAATGTCTAATACTCCCTTTATTCAACAATATTAAAACACTGTTTTGGGTCAATTACTTTTACCTAATTTTGACACTCCAAACAAGTAAATAATCAAAATGAAATAACTCACCATTAGTTACCCAATTAATTTCAGGAAATCCCTCCAAATAAAATACTACTAATCAAAATTTGGCTCATAACTAGGAATAAAACTAGAATTGTTTTAATTTGAATTTCTTTTAATTTGATACAATGATATCATTAAATACTAATCAATTGACCTATAAGTCCCTTAATTGCAGAAAATCAGCCAAATTAGATATTTGGAAAGAAAACAGCTATGATATGAAACAAACACAATGACTATTAAATGTTGTTTGGGCATATATAACCAAATCACCATTTAGTCCTCAAAGTTGTCCCACGTGCCTCTCGCTCTCTTTCAGAGCATCTCCGATACAATACTTAACCTTGAAAACTCCGAGTGTTACGTACGATTTTTAGAATTTATTCTTGAAAACCAATTCTGATACAAAATTCAATTTCGATATCTAATATGATGTGGTGGTAGTTAAGTAGAGATATCTCAAAAGAACAATCAAAACTCATCATTTGTAAAATTAGACCAATAGAAACTAAGTTTTCATGTATCTTCAAAATAATTAAATATATCTTTACAAAATTTATCATGCCACACAAGTAACCGAAAAAACAACTTTAGAAATTTGCATTGGAGACAAAAATAATTTGAGGAACGCTATTTTGCCATATAGGAATGAGAATCTCAATTGAAACTTAACACATTAGTTTAATAAAGTTTTTTTTTTTTTTTTTTTTTATTTTGCATTAGAGATCTAATTGAAGGTTTGATGAAAGAGACCTTCTGCCGAAATCCTTTTTTAAAAGAAAGAGAAGTCCCCATTGCGCAAAACTTTGCAAAGGGATGAATATCTTTTGATTGTGATCTACATCTGCTTTGTAGAGATCCTTCACCATATATTATCACTTCACAGAGTCTGGTGTCGAAGGAGGTTTCTTCTCTTCGGATCCCTTGTGTTATTTTGTGGATGTCCATTGAAAGTCCAAGAAGAAAAGTATATGAAGATTAAAAAAAAAGGAGATAAAAGGGAGAAATTGGGGGAAAATAAAGGAGAAAAGTTAACAAAAATATTACTTGCTTTACGAGGTCCAAAAAGGAGACTTGGACAATCCAGGGGATTAAATGGGGAGTTGATTTCATCTTGAGGGGCTAAAAGGGAAATAACCTAATAAAGTTATCTTTAGAAGAATATTGCAATCCTATAGCAAAAAAATGTTTATTTCCGAAAAAGAGATTATTTTTCAAAAATTACTTTATTTTGTAAAAGTTCAAAATTGATTGTGAGTATTATGGTCATATAATGAGTAAAAATCGACCGTTATAAATTTGTTGTATGAATAGACTGTTTTTTCCGTTCCAAACTTAATACGACAAAGATTCCATGCACATAGAGAATCAAATTAATTAATAGCCAGAGCTTGTATAGTAGGTTATCGATTCCATAATGATAAATTCCATGTGTATAAATCAATTGAATTAATTAACCCATCTGTCATTTTCACAAAATTTTGAATTAAATGGTAATTATGTTTTCATTCTTATATAAACACATCTTCACCCTTACTTCCTTCACCAATCCAAACCCTCAATACCACCAAAAACCCAAGTTCTCTTACTCTCCTTAGACCTTGAAATGGAGTCCTCACAAGAAGAAGAAGAAGAGCAAATAAGTCAAACTGGGATGCCATTAATGGTTGCTCCAACTATAACGCCAACTAGATCATCGATATCATCGTCATCAACAAGAAAGAATAATGAAAGGTTTCATCCATATTTAATGAACAGAAATAATGGATTAGGAACTCATCCTCAACCTTCAAAACCTTCTCAACCTTCTCCTTCGCTTCCGAGTTGGTATAGTAATCTCATGATTTCAGCTATAGAAGAGAAGCTTCAAACATGGAAACGATATCAGTCCTCCTTGAACAATACCTCTTTACCTACAGGGACATCGAATACTCCTACGGTATTGTTGTTGCTTACTTAGCAACCCGATTAAAATATTGTCTTTTTCAAAAAAAAAATGACTCCTATGCTACTATTTCAAGATAAACTTTTTTCATTTTTTTCTTTTTTTTTATATTTTTTACGATGAATTGTTTTTACGTATTGATATTGTCAGATGAGAGCTAATGTGCCGCGTAGAGTTACATATCCTGCTGATTATTCACAACCATTGAACCAGGTAAATTTTTTAATCTCTATATATCATGGTTCGATATATATACCGAGATACAAATCAAACGGGAAGTGAAATATATTTTTCTTTGATTTATCTTCCTTCATTAATATTGTTGATCCTCTCTATATGGTTCTTGCGACTGAAACGAAAATAAAAAATTATACTATATAATGCCCCTAATTTCATGGAAACATTTGATTTCTGCATATAACCCGATTTTCCTTAGATGATTCATATTTAGTATTTAATTTTATAGGGGATTTTGTGTATCAAAGTTTCACTAGATATCAACATTATGTTTTTTTGTTAAGAGAGAATTTATTCAATCCTTCCATTTAGTCCCTCCTCCCGTCCGCAGCGGCTCTGCCTAATGTGATGACATATCACTTGAGTGTGAAGCAAATGGAGAGAGGGCTAAAGGGAGGGACCAAATGGAGGGATGAATAGAATTTTTGAAAATATTTGTCAAAGTTAATTCATTTTAGTCCCTTTTCACAAAATGCCCCTTTAAAATGGGGTTAATTCATTTTAGGCCCTCAATTTGCGACCAATTGACCATTGTGACCTCCATTGTGTAAAATAGTTAGTTTTGTCGAATCTCGCACACAATAGGATTGTTAAATCAGCACATGAAAGAAAAAAAAATTAACGTAGCTTTTTGATGGATTTTTCTTATATACATATAGGACATTGAACCAATGGTAGTTAATCAAGAAAGAAGTATTAACAATGTTGTGCTGCATAATGCCGGCAAGATTATTCCTGTGAGGAGTTGCAACAGCAGCAAGGGAGAGTCCTCTTCTTTTGCTTCCAGCAATGGCTTAAGTGTCTCAAACCCTAGTTCATCAAAGACACCAGTAGTGACGACACTGGATGAGGATGATGATGATGTTGTTGTTCATGGTCAAGCTTCTTCTTCTTCGTCTAATCATGAAGAGATCGATTTGACTCTCAGGCTTTCCTGTGGAAAGCCATAAGGTAGTAGTTGTACTGCATTGCTAGCTCTGTGGCCTGTGGATCTTTCTTTTCTTGTATTGGTACAGCTGAATAAACCCTAAACTTGAGCTTGAATGTCATTAAATTTGGTTTGTTAAATGATGAAACTAGCTACCTGTTTACAAAATGTATTTTCGCGAAAAAATATATATATCTTGGATATAAGTGACCGCCCTCTCGATCTAATAAAGCATTAGGAGCTTACTATGCGCTTTAGAAATTTGTAGAATGGACCATTAGAAAAGAGGACTAAACTACAATAACAAAAAAAGATGGAGCCGAACGGAAACAGTCATAAACTAGGCAATCAAGCAGAAATTTCCCCTACCACTATTTGAGTCAAGTTTCATATGCAAATTTAGGTTTCGGGAAATATCATGCCTCTTAGATCGACCATTATCTCTCGCCACACTATGTGGGTTCTTATTCTACGAGTTTTAACCTCCCACGATCAGTACCTTTCTTCAAGATCACCAACTGCATCAGAAACATAGTAATCGGTGTTCAGTACTTCCATCATTTATTGACTAGAGTTAGAGGATATATATACAAGTAAAAAAACACGAATCATGACAAGCCACATATGATGTATGTCTAGAGTACGTCAGGATTTTCTTGTTCTCTATCATTTTTTTTTCATATATTTATTCTG
The DNA here is from genome assembly GCA_002897215.1 of Eschscholzia californica subsp. californica. Lineage (NCBI taxonomy): Eukaryota > Viridiplantae > Streptophyta > Magnoliopsida > Ranunculales > Papaveraceae > Eschscholzia > Eschscholzia californica. Next base: position 127,132 of record BEHA01000600.1, read on the forward strand.
AAGAAAGCGAGGTCTCTCTCCCATAAAAAGATTTTTAATGAGTCACCTAATTCAAGGATTTTTACTTAAGAAGATGAAGAGCTTTTAGGCTTTTGAATAAGAAGTTTGTTTTTGAAGTTGTAGTCTCTTCTTAGTATACCATTTTGCAAATTGTCTGGCCAGAAACTCAAGTGCTGTAAAGAAATTCTTTAAACCTAATAATGACAACAGATCATCTTATACATGATCTCAATTTTTATATCCGAAGAAATCCTGCATATTCCAATTGTTTTGGGCAATAAGAAACAAACAACCTCATTGTCAATAATAAACTCAACAAGAGATGGCAAATTATACTTCATGTCCATCTGAATAACCTAAAGGTACCACTGTGACCTTGTAAGAAACTGCCCTGCATCGAAAATGAACCTTGAGATCATATTTCAGAGGCTCATTCTCTCCCATGAACGAGCGCCTTGAGTCGGGCAACATCGGTTAATTGTTGTAGGAAATCACCTTTCCCATTTCAGGTTCATCATTCTCTCCAGATTCTTGGTGGTCTCAGTATTTAGCTTGGGGTAACCTCTGATTGCAGATACATTAATTGTAGTATATACATGATTTGCTGTATGATCCCCTAATGGGCAAAGAAGAAACCGACTCCAACTCCCGCGTCGTGGGCTATAATGGGCTTGGTCGGACCAAAGGCTCCGAATGGTGGTTGACATCTACAACCCACGAATGATCCGAATCTTTTGAATTTCTTTGCATGTTGAAATGATCCGGAGATTTGGTCGGTATGAGAGACGGTTGTTGTAGCTCAACAAATGCTTTGCTTCCTTCCCCATGACTACCTATGCAGAGAGTGTCACCTCTGCCTCGCCAGATTCCGTCTTGAACATTGTTCATCTCTAATGTTCTCGACTCCTGCTCCAAGTTAGAAGTGAACATTTGTTATTTAAACAGAAAATATAGCATCTTCATTTTGGGTCTGAAGCAGAAGTGGGCAAAAACTCACTTAGAGATTTTAATGTCAAGAACTTTATATAAGGATTTCAGTCTTTAAAATTTCACAAAGAAACAAACCTGGCACAACGTGCAGCAAGGGCAGATTAGGTGGGAAAGACAATCGTCCAACGAACTATCACTACCCTGCACATTAAAATACAAGCCTAGTTATATAAGAGTTTGGAAGACCAAATGAAGGAAAACATACGAATGTGATGTGACGAGTGATCACATGGATTGGAAGTTCCATCGGGAAACAAAAGTATTAATCAACGCGGCAAGGGGTCTAAGTCCAGGCAAATAAGAGACAGCATATTGGAAAATAAGCAGAGACAGATAGTAGCTTCTCACTAATGGTTACACCATGAATCACAATAGGCAGAACTCAGAAGGTTTACGTTTCTGACAATAAGGATATTGGCGTGGGAAGATAACAAGGTGGAGTGGACTTCTCTAAGGAGGTGATACCCTTTTTGTTCACATGCATTTAGTATTGACCCACTAGGACAAGATCTAGCAAAGCCCCGGCTGTGGAGAAAAAAAAAGGCCTACCTTTGTCACTAAATTAGTAGCGACGCCTATACAAATTTGCCTCGGAAAAAGTGGTTTCTTTTTCCATAGGAAGAAGAGAAGTAAGTTCTATCACAAAGTTGGTACCCACTTTGTAGGTTCCGGGAGCAAACCGTGGTTCCTTTTTTTCCTTAAGACAAGGAACTAAGAACCAAGAATGAAGATGAAATAAAGGTTGGTGGATGAAGAGTTGAAGACAAACATATTTTTTAATATGCTTAATTAATTTCAAACAGAGAGGGAACAGAGACAGAGGGAGAAGTTAATGCTATAACCTCTACGAAGATTTACTACCATTCTACCAACCCATAGAACAAATACTCTACTCTCATCCTGAAATATTGACTGTCAATATTTATGAAATGACGAAGTCGAAAAATGAAAGAGAAAGCTATAACAAAAATATTAACCTAAATAAGCTGATAGGAGAGCCTAACAGGGAACAAGTTTGCATTATCCTAACTCAAAGAATTGATATATTTTTACCCTGATATTAAATTGGTTCCTGATCTGTCTGCGGAAACACCCAAGGTATACTCCTGCCGAAATGGTGAAAGCAACTGCCATATACAAGAAGTGATGCCTCCCCGTGACAGCAAAAGCAATATAGTTGGAAAGTGTGGTGACTACAAGAATAAAATACACAATTGCCTGCAAAAAACCAAACCAAAACTCACAAAAATTATTCAGAATCAAGTAGCGGTATATAATAACTACAACGCGTACAAGCAAGCATCGAACGACAGAGTAGTTGTTAGATTTACACTTCCCTAATTTATAGTTAAGCTTCCCTATTAGCACATTCAACTCTTAAACTAAGAACTTAATCTATACCTGAAATCGAAGTCATTATTTATTTCCAATGGACCAAATTACGCTTCCCTAATTTATATTTAAGCTTCCCTATTACTATGTGAGCCTAATTTTGCATCAGAGGTCAAGTTTATTCGAAATGGTTCCATTGTAGAACCAACAAGACATTTACATGCAATATAGTCTAAAAAGGGTTAATTTTTTTTCAAATAAGCATGAGTTTAGAGGTTGATCATAAACTTTCTGGGATAGTTTCGGTTTTCCTCCGCTTTTGCGGGTCGATAGACATTCGATTTTTGTAATCTTTTCTTTTTATCTAATATTAATTCAATCTCTTCAAAAAAAAAATCATAAACTTTCTGAGTCCAACACAATAAGAAAAATTGCAACACAAAATTCAAGCTTGGAATGATGTCTTGAAGAGTAGGGTTTTTAAGAATTTTACCTGAACAAAAGAAGGACCAAATCCAGCTCTTCCCATGTTTTTCCCAAATCTATAACAAGGGCAACTGCAAATACAAAAATAAACAGAGCTAAAATTATTATTACCAAAAGAAGAAATGAAAAGATATAGCCTAACCCAGAAAGGGAAAACCACATCCAAGCCCTAATTTCAGAAATCTATAACAAACAAAAAAAGAAAACTATATGCCGCCTTGTATTCACAAAGAAGCCAAGAAGAAAACCCTAATTCAGAAATCTAAAAAGTTCTTCCTCAAATAACAAAATTTGAAAGTAAAATCAGAAATTCACCAGATCGTCTCAAGAGCAATTCGACGATCTTCAAAGCAATCCAAGACCTCACCTTCCCACATCCTTTGTACTCCTCCACTAAATTCCCCACCATCAATATCATCTAATTTTCCCCAATTACCACCTCTTGGATAATACCCACCTTCTGTTTGCAGAGCTACTGTTGCACAAAGCATATCAAAATCCATCACAACCCTTCCCTCCATTAACATATCTTCTTCTTCTTCCCCTTTTCCTCTTTCTTCTTCTCCATCGCCATTACCAACAATTTTCTCCTGTTTCCCCAAATCTGCCATAAAGTCCAACAACAAGAAAACTACAAAAAATGAAAGTTTTAGGTTTTATTTTGCTTCTTACTCTTTCAAATTCTGAACAGACATTCCGTAATAAGAAAAAATTCTTTGAAGCATTTTATACATCAATTAGGTTTTTAAGTAGCTTGATCATTTGAATTCGTCTAAACAAATCTAACTTTTGACGCAAGTGGATTCCTATTCAGTTTCTAGGGTTTTTGTCATTATGGTGGGAAAAGGGAATATCTAATTTCATCACTCTTCTCTAGATTTAGGTGAACAATACCTCTATTATTACACACCCTTTACCATCTGGTCAACTTTGGTCTTGGCTTACTAGAAAATTATCATTTTTTTACTACAAATAATAAGTAAAAAATGAAATGATTTTTTTCGAATAACTAAAAAGTCTGTGATGACAGACAACAAGAAAAATTAGACAGATTCTGGACATACATCCTATCTTCCATGATTCGTTGTTTAGTGGATTAGAATCATCAAAAACACAAATCACAGCAAGCCACATCGGATGCATGTCCAGAACTTGTCTAGTTTTTCTTGTTTCCTATCCTTATTCAATTGTATGTATGTTTGAAAAATTATTTTTAATTATTTTTCAAATTATTTTTTATCATTTCATTCCAATACCCATGGCCAGTAAATTTAGCTCGAGAATAATCATATAATTTACGGTTGTCATTTCCTCTCATCCTCTATCTTTCTCTGTAGATACGTGTTTGCTCGAAAAAGAAGATGAAGAACTTGTTCTCCATTTCTCTCTATTCGATTATGTTTTGGTTTAGAAAAGTTATTATTTGTTGCAAAGAGAAGATGAAGGCATGTGTTTGCTCGAAGAATAAGATGAAGATCTTCAATTTGATTATCTGTTGCAAAGAGAAAATCGATTTTTAGCTACAAAGTATGAGTTTTGATGTATCTTTTGAGTGGACATACATACTTAATAGATTTGTTAATGGACGATCTTCATAATCGAGCTTTGGACTAGGTTCGTGACAGTTTGTTAATGAGGTTTTAGACTAGTTTTTTCACTAATTTTAAACAATTTTTGGACGACTTTCCTGATTTGTTAATTGATATGTTTGTTCATTGTTTAAACTTTAATAGTTTTGTTCATGGACGAGTTTCTGGATGATGTCCTTATGGATTTGTTCACTATGTGAATTTTTTAAGTTTGAACTTACAAGTTTAAAACCAAGCTTGCAAGGTTGTAATTCGAGTTTCTATGATTCTGCAAATCGAGTGTGAGAAAATACGTCGTTTATTGTTTTATTTTGGGTTTGTTTTTTTAAGAAGATATTGAAAGCGAATCTTATTGGAAAGACAATGAAAAATATTTTACAAATATACAAGATTTATCAAAATATTGTCAACATTCAAAAAGAAAAAAAAATTAATTACAAAAAAGTGTTTTAATTTTGTAAATATTTTGACCTGAATAATTATAAAATATTTGTTATTTTTACCAAAATATTATCTTAAATAGTTATTGTCTCTATGTTATTCTCATTATCTGAATCTGACTCATTTACTTCGTCTAAATCTGAATTAATCGATCCAAAAGTAGTCAACTAAACGAGTCAAACAACATGAGTCAGACAAAAATAAATATTTTGATATTTGACTCCAATAAACTGAGAATTCAAGTCATATTACAGAAAAAGTTCATTCTAATTTGCCTATCAACCACAACACCGTTAGTTCAACAAAAAAAAAAAAAAAAAAAACCACAACACCGTTCTTTTGTTAGTCAAAGTGAAAAATTAAATTTCTTTTTTCTTTACTCCTACAATACTCACTCGTTTCTTCTCTTTCCTTTTCCTCTTTCTTACTTGCTAAAAGGCTCACTAAAAGGTCTTCGACAGACAACTTGACGTAGTGGGTCGAGTTTAAGATCAAATACCAAACTCCAAGCTCTCTATTATCTATGGCGGTGAAACACTCCTTTTCTGATTCTCATTGGCACGATTATAGCAAGCACCACTCTCTTCTTTTTCATTGTTTTTTTCTCTTTCTCCCATCATACTTATATTTCACTTGGCCGAATCGTACTGCTTAGATCTAGATAGATGATTAATCATGTGGATGACAACAAAATTGAAACATGAGGAGTTTGGAACCGTTTGAGAAATCTACTAACTAAACCACCTTAAATTGATTGGTGGATTATTCTAAAAGATGATTAATTAAGTGGAGCACCCAAGTTTCATATTCATAAGAGGGAATACAACCATGTGCAGCAAAAACTACCTCAATAAGTTATGGATAAGGATGGGTATTGTTGACCTAGTAATGGAGTAGGTGAGGGAAAGATTGACGATAAGATATGGTGGTGTTGGCAAACAATAATGTCGGGGTGGGTAATATAAAAAGGGCGGAATTCACGTGCTTTATCGGTTGTTACTCGGCTGTTGCTAGGTGTGGGAAAAAGATCCGGAAGACCGCTATCCGACCCGTTCGACCGAGATAAAAAGTGTCCACGAACACCTGATGGTCATAACGGTCAGTGTCCGACCGGCCCGAAAGAATTGGCGGACGGTCACGGTCAAAATTCTATGTCGAAGGACCGACCACTGACCGACCGGTACGAGTGACCGAATAGGTTGACCGACTAAACTGTCCTCATTTTTAGAAGTTGACCGTTGAATTTTATAGACATGAATATATGATGATCGTTGGCTATAGTCATATAGTCCTCTAGAAGACCAAACATTAGTGCATGGCTTAATTATATCTTGTCAAATGATGATCAACTGTGTTTTTTCTTTTTTATATTTACTTTTGATTTCTTGGGCTAAACATCTTCATTTGTAAGTAATTTTGTTTGTGGTAGTAAAAATAAAGTTCTGAATTAAGTAAATTTGTTGGAAAGTCCGGACCGAGACCGTCCGGTGTCCGACTGGACCGGTAAAATAAACGGTCTTGGACGGTCAATGGACAAAGAATTCTTGAGAGTGACCGTCCGAGTCCGCCCGAGTAAATAGGTGGTCGCCAACAGTTTATGTCCGAGTCGACCGGTTCGATGAAGTTAGAGTCCGATACCGACCGGTCCGAACCGATTCCCACCCCTAGCTGTTGCTTTGGTGGATTAATAGTTGTTGTTGTCTAGCAGGCTGCTGGTCCTAAAAGGATATGGTTAACCAAATGAATAAATGAATTAGGTCAACCACAGTCGTATATAATTCTAATACTATACAATTAGTAACGGCTAATTCAATGATTGTGCATGTTTTCCTTGAAGATAATTATAACATGAACTTGCTTAAACTCTGATGAAAATTGTTTTTTCACAAGTACTTTCTTTTTCCTCTGACATCATTATTTTCCCAAAAGTATAATTTCACGAGAACAACTATTTTATTTTTTATTTTATTTTTTCATCAAACTTTTTTTTTTTTAGAAATTGATATTTTCAAAATCATTTTCCCCTTAAGAGTCGATTTTTTTCCCTCAAATTGTTTTTTTTCACAAAAATTGCTTTTTTTTTTAGTTTTTCTTTTTAGAAACCATTTTTTCACGAAGAACCGTTTATTTTTTCGAGAAAACAGTTTTCCACTAACCATTCTTTTCAAAAAGTGATTTTCAGAAAAAGAGTTTCTTGATAAAATGATTTTCTAAAAAAAGAAATGTTTTCTCGAGAAAAGCGATTTTATAAAAACGTTTTTTCTCGAAGAAACAGTTTTTTCAAGAAGAACGGTGTTCTCGAAGAAGAAAAACAGTTTTTTGTAAAAACAGTGTTCGTGGAAAAAGCAGTTTCGTTCAAAAAAAATTTGTGAAAACAATGTTTCCGTTACACAACAAATTTTCATAGAAAAACGATTTCCTCGAAAAAAAACTCCTAGTAAAAAAAAAACAGTTTTCGTGGGAAAAAACTGTCCTCGTTATAAAAAAAAAAAAATTTCCGAGAAAACTGTTCTCGGAAAAAAAAGGTTTTCAGAGGGAAAAAATGTTTTTGAAAGAGGTTTTCGGAGAGAAAAAAAACGATTTTTCGAGAAGAACGGTTTTCTAAAAAAAAGCAATTTTTTGTAAAAACGAGGTTCGTGGAAAAAACAGTTTCCTTGAAAAAAAAATTTGTGAAAACAATGTTTCCGTTACACAACAATTTTCATGAAAAGCGATTTCCTCGAAAAAAATCCTGATGAAAAAAAAAAACAGTTTTCGTGGGAAACAAAAACTGTTCTCGTGATAAAAAAAAATCGGGAAAACTGTTCTACTACAAGTATCTCTATGAGTAAAAGAAAAATAAAATTATCAAAAGTAAATTGGATTACCAAACTAATTTTTTGACTTTTTACATTTTTTTTTTAGGGTAAAATAATACCATAACCATTAATTGTTACCAAATACAAAGTATCATCAAAATGAACAAAAACCACAGGGGTGTAATAGCACTAGAGCTGAGTTACAGGGGTTAAAGCTAAAGAAGCTAATTCATGGGCCAGTACATTCGCACTTCTTCTACAGCATAAGAAGTGGACGTTGAAGTTTGACACGTATCCACGTAGCTCGTGCATGTGGGGAATCAAGCGCCACGGGACCGTCGGATCTGCATCTATGAGAAACTCCCACAAAACCCTACAATCCATCTCCAATATAAAGTCATCTAATCCCAATAGTTCAGCCGACTCCAGCCCTAATAAAACTCCCTTTATCTCACTATGGAGAGGAGAGATAGGATCAAATGTTGTCGTCGTCGAGAAGATGATGTTGCTCATGTGATCTCTTATAACTGCTGCAGCCGATCCACCACTTTCTTTGAAAGATCCATCAGTATTTATTTTATATTGACCTGGTGTTGGAGGAGTCCATTGTTCAACCTGTAACCAAGAAGAAGTATTAGTTTGTGATGATGGATCAAATGATGAAAGGGAGTTAAGAGTGATCTTAGTTGAGATCCAGCAGCGGTTGACGTCGATGGGTTTATTGTTGAATATAAAGGCATTTCTGCATTTCCACCATTCTCATAGAAGGGAAGTATAGGTAAACCATAGCTTTTCTTCTTCCTTTCCATTCATTAGTATTGACTTTAGATTTTCAACTGGATTTATACTAAGATGTTGTAGTTTATGATCACCAGTAGATCTAACTAATTCCTTGAATTTCATGCAAGAACCAAATAGGTGTCCAATTGTTTCTTCTTCCCCCAAATCACAGAGAGTACAAGTCTGAGGTAAATCCTGTCTTCTTTTACCTATATTTTGTTTAGTCGCTAATTCATTGTGTATTAACTTCCATATAAATACCTGGGTTTTTGGATCTAATATTGATTTTTCCCAAAATCTTTTCCATGGGAACAGATCTACAATAGTTGGTAATGATGGTAGTCTTTTTATTTCTTTGTAATAAGACTTGGGAGTGAACTTTCCACTCTCTGTTTTCTTCCATATCAATTTATCTCTTGTGAAGTCATGAGGAATATGTATTCTTTGAATAGCTTGTACTGTGGTTGCATTAAAATGCTCCATTAAGAGTCGATCGTTCCATCTCTTTGGGTTGTTGAGTAATAGATCTGAAACTCAATAAATATTATTTGGTAGTTGGTTTATTATGATTGGTTTATGATCTTCCAGATCTGGTATCCATGGATCATAGTTTATTTTGATAGAAGACCCATCCCCAACTAACCACAAGCAATTATCTCTCATTGTTGTTCTTGAATTGATAATAGCCGACCATAGAGGTGATGATGAGTAAGTCTTTGGAGAAGTCCAGAAGTCGTCTAATTTGAAATACTTTGCTTTTTATAATCTTCACCCACATTGCATTTGGGTCAGTCAATAATCGCCATATGAGTTTACCTATTAGTGATTCATTCACCTCCTGCAATGACCTGATCCCTAAACCTCCATTAATCTTTGGAGAAGCTATTATTTCCCACTGTAAGAAATGCATTTTCCTTTCATTCTCATTGTGACCCCACCAAAAATTACGTTGATGTTGTTCCAGTTTTTCTATGATGCCTTTTGGTACTAATTGATAACTGAATGGATATGTACAGTAAGAGTTTAATACTGACTTGATGAGTACAGTTCTCCCTGCCTGTGTTGTGAATTTTTGTTTCCACCTTGATAAAGTTGATTGATACTTATCTAACATCCATTTGTGATTTTTGATTATGTTTCCTGGCTTGAGCAACATGGATCCAAGATATTTGGCCTCATCTGTCATAATTGGAGCTTGGAGTTCAGAGGTAAAGGCATTTTGTGTTTGCAAAGAAACTCCTGAGCTAAAAAACAAAGAAGACTTCGTATAGTTGACTGATTGACCTGAGAAATCAGAATATGTCGACATAATGTCTTTTACAGCTTTTAAGTTATTGTTAGTAGCCTGGCCAAATAGAATTAAATCATCGGCAAATAATAGATGGGAAATGCTAGGGCTATGATTATTAATTCTGTAACCTATGTACAACTGTTGATGTTCATAATGAGAAATAACGTGGGAGAGGGCTTGTGAGGTTAGGATAAAAAGGTAAGGGGGTAAAGGGCACCCTTGCCCCAGGCCTCTAGAGGCCTGAAAATTCCCCACTACCTGATCGTTAATCTTAATACTAAAAGATGGTGTGGTGATACAGGACATGATCAGATTTAACACAGTACCATCTAGACCCATTGCCTGTAGGACTTTTCTAAGAAAAGTCCAGTCGACTCGGTCATATGCTTTTGCCATATCCATCTTTAGACAGAAATTACCTTTTTTGGTTTTAGAGTTTTTCATGGAATGAAGTAACTCTTGAGTTATTACTATATTATCTATAATCTGCCTATCTGGGACAAACGCATTTTGGGTCCATGAGATACAATTCTCCAAGTATGGTCGGATTCTATTAGCCAATAATTTAGTGATGAATTTGTAAAGAGTATTGCAAAGGGATATTGGTCTGTAGTCCGAGGCGAAACTCGGATTCCTACATTTGGGGATTAAGGCGATAGTAGTAAAATTAAGAGAAGGAGGAATACAACCTGATTCGAATATGTTCTTTATGTAGTCCACCAGTTCCTGTCCAATCGATTCCCAATTATGTTGGAAAAAGAAGCATGGGAATCCATCTGGTCCAGGGCTTTTAAGCGAACCCATTTTCATCACTACTTCCTTAATCTCCTCATATGAAGGAATTCTTGAGATGTCGCTCAAAGATTCTGCTGATAACACCTTGAAAGCATTCAATACTTCCGTCGGGATAGGACCCACTGGACATGAAGTAACAAATTCTGAAAATTGGTGATAATCTCTTCGGCTATAGAGTTTTGATCATACAGTTTTTCCCCTGTCTGAGTGGTGATGCTTTGAATTCTATTTTTAAAACGTCTTTGAGTCATTGCTGAGTGAAACGCTTTTGTATTTATGTCACCATTCAGGGTCCATTTTGATTTAGCCCTCTGTTCCGCCTTTGATCTCTGAAGTTCTTCCAACTGAACAATTTCCTCTTGAATATTGTTTTCCACAAGTAAAATGGATTCTGTTGAGTCCAACTTTTGAAGTTCAAGTAACCTTTTTCTAAGAATTCGTAATCTATTTTTCAACACATTAAAGGTATTTTTGCTCCAATCTAATAGTTTATCCTTCACTTTGTTTATTTTTGTGTCGAAAGGGCCGCTCACAGTATTCCAAGATTCCTCAAAAGTTTCCTTGTACTTATCGTGTTTTGTCCAAAAATTTTCGAACTTTGACTGTGTGTTGATAGTTGGACCTTGTACTTGAAGTTTTAGCAAAATCGGTGCGTGATCACTGTTATAACGCGGTAGATGAAAAAGTCCTGCTTCCGGATAAGTTGACAACCAAGAAGTAGTACAAAAGGCCCTATCCAGTCTCTCTTTAGTTAAATGATGATGTGCTTGACTGTTGGTCCATGTATATCCCGGTCCATTTAAAACCAATATCCACTAAACCGGCATTCCTTATGAACGATTGAAACTGTGAAAGAAAAGGAATATGATTAATACCGCCCCATTTTTCACTTGGAGATATTAGAGCGTTTAGATCTCCTATACAACAAATTGGATTATTAGTCGAATTAATTAATGATAAGACAGAGTTCCATAAAGAATTTCTGTCTTGAAGTCTGGGTGGACCATAGATACATAAGAGGTCCCAACTATGTGGAGAGTTTGCCATAGTAATAGTGGTATGAATAAGATTAGAAGAACTAGAATGTACACACAGGTCTATATTATCGGACCAACAAAGTAACAGACCTCCACTGTAGCCTATAGGAGGTACCGTACAATGGTTTGTTAAACCAACTTTATTAATAAAACTAATAGATACAGTGGAATGTAAACGGGTTTCAGAAAGGAAAATAAGATCTGGTTTAATTGAGCCTAGGAACTGATTCAGAGTCTCCTTTGTTGGGGTGTTCCCTAGTCCCCGACAATTCCAAGCAAGAAAACTCATAATTCCATCGGCATTAGGGCTGCCGATGCCACATTGAAAGAAGTTCCTGATCCTGATGTCTTCCCACGCTCCTCTCTTTTGTAATGTTTCTTTATACGATCTCCCTGATTATCAACCGTTGATATAGAAGTGTGGCCACCCTTGTGAGGAAGTTCTTGCTCTTCATCACCCGATCTGTCAAAGAGTGGGTTTTTAGTCGATGATCCTATGTCATTGGAGATTTTTGTCCGTTTAACCTGAGATAACGTAGATAAAAGTTCACCAAAATTATTAGCAACTGAGTTATTAATATGTTCCTGTTCTTGATTAACATAATTATTGCCAATAATGGAATCACGGCCAAAAAATTTGGATTCCAATACAACAGAGTTCAATTCTTTAGATTGTCCTCTCTGGGAAAAGGGCACTTTAAAAGTCTCTTTAATCTTGGGTTCCAAGACCTTAAGGACCATGTCTCTGTGGATATCTGAAATATTCAGTTTGAGAAGATCCCTAAAGGGCATCAATACTGGACAGAATTTTATAGTGTGTCCTATAACACCACATGAGAGACAGAATTTTGGTAATTTTTCTAAGCGAAGTTCTACCAAAATCAATTTGTTGTTGGCCAGTTTTAAATACACATGTTGTTTAAGAGGTTTAATGATATTGTATTCAATCTTGACTCTGCCATATACACTCCATTTCTTGGCTTCTTCCTGTGTTGTCGGATCATACGTGCCAAGTTTCCCTGCCAAACGGTTAACTGCCGTAGCGTTTAAGTGGCCATGCGGGATTCCGTGAAATTGCGTCCAAAACCAAGCTTTATCAAAAATATGGTCTATAGGAGCAAGATCGTTACAGCATCTTTGAATTAGTACAAGTTCTTCATGTAAAATCCATGGAGCACTCTCAATAGCCATGTCTAATTCCGAAGCCGTTCCAAATTTTATAACGAATACATTTTCATTGACATCAGTAAGTGTAAATTTGTTCGGGCCATGGATGACTTTCGATATCCTCTGAAGGGCTTGACCTATATCAATACGCCTCGGACTTTGAAACCAAATAACTCCGCTCATAATGATATCATCAAGATTAGGACATAGATCGTCTCCCTCCACCACCAACGGTGGTTGTTCTTCCGTTGTCAATGCTGCGAATTGCTGAATAAATTGCTGATCTGCTGCATCCATCTTGAATAAGAACTTTAAAATAGCAAATAGTAAAATAGTTGAGTACAATGATGAAAAGAGACTGAATCTCGTTGACTTTTTACTTATACATAACATTTTTGCCAAATATACTTTTGAAATTTTTATATTTATTTAAAGCAAAAGAACTTCTACTACAAGCAAAAGTTTTTATACTTTTGGTTGCCAAGCGACACCTAAACAAACAAAAAAAGTCATTTGGACTCATGAATCTTTCTTTAGATTCGTGATTCCTTAATTCAAACACCCATTAATTTTTCTAAATTTTAGATTTCTCATCATAAAAAAAGAAAAAAAAGTTTGCTGAAACACTACTGAAAAAGGAGTGTTCCAGTCAAATAACTCCAAATTTTTGTTTTTTGATACTCCAAACTTAATTTCCTTTCATTTGCACGTACAAAGGTTACTAAATTTTCTAGTATATTCTACTTTCCAGTTTCCATCTTCTCGAGCAAGCCGTGAGTGCTTGCCTCTTCCTATCACGTTATAACATAATAACATAATAACATTTTTCAGGCATTTCATCAAACAATTCATAGACAAACATTTAATTTGGATTTTAGTCACTCCATGGCCTTTTTCATTTTAGTAACAATAAGAAACATTCATATAGTTATAAATGTATAATAATAACAAATTCTAGCCTCAATGTTGTTGGGCTTTAGGCCCTTTGCTTTAATTATTAGTTTAACTTTGACGGTTATCGTGCTTATCACATTTTGATAGTGTATCAATGTCTTGTAATGACTAACGTAGACATAATCGATTTCTCAAAAATCAAAAACAAATTGTAGGCGTGTCAAGTCAGAGCTAATTGCGTGCACCTGTCCTCCTGGGTTTGAATCCCTTCACCCAAAATAAACTTTTGAGTTATTTTCTTTTAAACCCTACATTGTGATCAACTTCTTTTTCGGCCACCTATTTTTTTATAAATTCAAAATTGACCCCCTTTTGTTAACATCGTCAGTTAACTTTAATGGTCATTTTTTTTGTTCCACAATTGCCCTTCTTATAAAAACGATCTTGTAAACAGGAAATTGGGTCGGAGGCCCAATTTAATGTTTTTTTTTTTTGTCAAAAAGACAAGTTATCTTTTTGTCCCTTTAGGCCCCATATATAGTTTGGAAATAGTCTTGAAGAACAATTCTAAAAGCACTCCCATTTCTAATGCCGAAATTGCCCTTTGAATCTTAGCTTGCGAAGCTTTGCAAACTGGTTTGCCTGCTTTGCAGAGCTTTGCAATCTGGTTTGCAGAGCTTTGCAAACTAGTTTGCACTACTTTGCAATTTGATTTGTCTTGCAAAGCTTTGCAATCTGGTTTGCAGAGCTTTGCAAACTGGTTTGCAATCTGGTTTGCAATAAGGTCAGTTTCGTCTTCTCCATATATTAAATTATTTACAAAAATGTCATAGGGAGCTGAAGCCTATAAAAAGTTGATAAATTCTTTTTAACCATAACTCAAATTTTTTAGGGAGTTTTGACAAAATTTCCCAATGGAATTCATTAAAAAAAATTAAAAACACTTCATCTTTCCTCCGCGTTATCTCTCGCCTTCTCATCATCTTCTCCGCGAAAATCGCGGTTGGCCAAATTTTTCGACGACCTTCAAACATACTTTTCTTTTTGTCAAGAATAATTGCTTTCGTGGCACAAAATTATTTTTAATACCATTTTTTCAAAAAAAAAAAAAAAAATCCACAAACACATGTAAAACGGAGATGAAACAAAGTTCAAAAAAATAACTCCCATCAAATCAAGTGAAACTAGCTGACTTTAAAGAAAAACGAAATAACAACAAAAAGGAAGGGTAAGCCTCAAATATTACATAAGAGACGTGGTTGACCTATCATTCAAATCTATTAGTATAACATATTTGAACAACCAACAGTGAGGGTTTCTCTTTCAACAAAAACAAAACCAGTGAGGGTTCTTCATTCCTCACCACACAATTCTTGATATTTTCCCATAAAATATTCTAAAATAAAGTGGGAGGAGGAAACCGTCACCTAAACATATGGTTGAGAAGAAACAAAGTGGAATGCCCCACAATCCGTCTATCCCAAACAGACAAAGTAAGCAAGTAAAGTGTGTGGCCTATTGAAGTGTTAAATTAATGTGATTGTGGTGGGCGCTCGGATGTCATGTATTGTAGTCAAATTTGGGAATTGCTTCAATAAAGATATCTCCATGTCAAACATCACAGTATGGGTATGGGCTAATCTGTCCTATCTTTCCACTAGATAAGGCAGAAGAATGATACAAGTCGTATAACATAAAAACTACATGTTGCTAAAATCTAGAGTGTAGTTTAGATTAATTTAGTTAAAATTATAGTAAGTAATACCATTTAAAGCGTCCATAGGATCGTTGTGTGGTAACTGACAAGGGTTATAAGAAGTGCGTCCGCTACTTCAATCACATATGAACTGTTTCTTTTCTATAGTAATACACAAAATAAGTAATGAACTTTTTTCGATTTTTCAATCTCATCCACTCGCTCAATGGTTTAGCTATAAACAACGACATGTTTATATCCAAGCTCTTGAACTTAGAGCTAACTTTCGAAGTATGAGAGTTATTGTTAAATGGAAGTCATACACACATTTCTAAAGATGAAGTGTAAACGTTGCATATGCATTTATATCGTATACATGCACATACATGTAGAGAGGCAAACCATAATTTTGAGATTATATGACATCATTACATATTATGATCCTTACAATTACCTTAGTTTTCTAAATAAGCAACTAAGTCATTGAGATAAAAGGCAAAACACATATGCTTGAGTGGGAATTTTAACCATCATTCCTAATTCTTTATAAAAGGCATAGTGGGCGTTGAGTTTGTAGCCATTCAAATCAAAATTAAATGACGATGAGTAAAAATGACCTAGATATTATAGTTTTGGTTGCTAGATAGTCCTTCTCTATCTGAGACTATTCTCACATACCTGTTCACGTGTGAATTGTCATTAGCCTAATACATGTTGTTTTATTTTTTTTTCTCGTCAGGTAACGTGGACCAGCTCTAGTACCATGTTAAGTTTGTGATCATCTAACTCAAAACTAATTAAAAACGAATAAATAAGACTTAAACATTATGTTCTAAGATACAAGACACTCTTTCTTCCACGTGGGACTATTCTTACAAGCACACTTCTTCTTCTCCTTTTTACCAGGGGATCAGATTGATCTTTTTGAAAAAGACAGTAAAAATAGTAGAAGACATGGGAGAGACGGACAATGAGAGCCACAAGTTCACAACAACTCTTGGCATGTCAGTAGTCTGCTAAAGTATGATCATTTCCACATAATGAAGCAAAACGAAAATAACAGAAGAAACACAAGAAAAGATCAATTTACAAGTTAATTAATAGATGTTAAAGAGGTATTAATTATAATAATCAAAGTTTGATTATTTGATTCAAATACACCTCAAAATCCCATGCTAAAAACCTTGGGGATCTTTGTTGAGTTTTGCAAAGATAGAAAAGTATGGATCCCTATATATTGTTACTGGAAAGAAATTTCTTGCTTCAATTTGTTGAGCGAACAGAGTAGATGAGGTGATGATGATTTTGGATCGATTTGACCTAATTTTCGATCTTTCAATGGCCTGAAGGAGATACCCGACGTCGTTTCTTCATCATCATCATCAGCTATTCGATTTACCATTGAAGTTAGATTAGGGTTTGATTGAGAGTGCAAACAAGGGGAAAAACGGAAATCATCCTGAAATAAAAACGATCTGATTATCAAATTGGGCAAAAAAAATATAAAATTAACAACTGAAATTTAGGATAGAGCTAGCTGATGATGGATCTAAATTAAAAAAAAATCAAGAAGAAAAGTAGATGAAAACCTGAGAAGTGAGATCACGCATACGTTTCAAAGATAAAATCGGCCTTGAAGTTGTTTCAGCAACACTTCCGCTTTCACTACTTGAAGAACTAGGTGAAGGTGGAGAAGCAGCTGACCATGGAACCACTTGATTTTCGCTGTCTTCTTCATCATCACTATCATATTCCTCATCTTCATCATCACTTTCACCTTCTTCTTCATCATCATCATCGTCATCATCATTTTCATCATCTGGTTCTTCTTGGTGATCTTTATCAACTTCATCTCTCTCTGATTTTCTATTACATCTACTAAAACATTTCTCACAAATCGAAATTGTTTTACCTAATTTTGATCCTGAAGCTTTCCAAGGAGTTTGAGATTGACATGAACGACAAAGAAGAATTCTCGTGTGTTTAGCAACCAGAAAATTTGCAGAATGAACTTTTGAATCACAATCATAACATAAACTTGCATCATCTGATTCACAGTATATCTCAGCTCTACCATCGCATAGAGAACATTCTTTCATCTTCTCTCCCTCTCTCTCTCTCTAACTTCTCTCACTCTCTCTCTCTCTAACTTCTCTTCCTCTCTCTCTCTCTCTCTAACTTCTCTGCTTCTTTCTCTCTCAACTTGAATTCTTTCTCTCTCTAACTTGTCTGCAACTTCTCCGAGCTTTTTTGGGTTTTCTTTCCTTTCTAGGTTTTAACTGGAATTTCGTACTTGAAAATACAAGAAGTTGTGGAGGGTATTTTGGTCAATTGGATTTTAAAAATATCTTTCTAATTCCTGGCCTAGGATTGTTCTGCTTCTACATTCTCCAGCTGACGTGTAACAAACTAGGGGCTGAAACATCACCTAGGGTTTATTCACTAGTGATTATATTTTGATTCCCAATGACGTGGAAAGTTACGTGGCTTAATATTGACATGAGATTCTGCTTTTCTTACGTGGAAGGTTTAGGTCCATGTATCTGTTTTGTTGGACACATTAAGTTCACCTGGATTTAAATGTTGAGACAAATGGGGACCCATTTGGAATTATTATTTGGGCTGCCCCATGCCCTCTTCACTAGTAATAGGCAAATTCTGGAAAGACCCATTTGTTTAAGGCCACTAGATTATTCTGTCACTTCCTTTGACAGTGGTATTTGGCCTGAGTTTCTATTTCTCCTCTTTGGATTTCTCTCATCCCAGTAGCTATTTTAGGAGGTAAGGTTTCTTCCACATTTATTAAAAAACTTCCACCTTCTTCCACAATCAATGTAGAATTATCTTAATACCAACGTAGTACCAAAGTTGAAGCGACATCTCTATTTCAAATCCGAACATGTCACGTTCCTTGGGCAACAATATTTATGTGGAAAAGCCTCTGATTCAGGTTTTCTTCTTCTGTTGAGAGGCCTTTTATTCAGGTTTGGTTGCAAAATAAAAAGAACTGACAATCCATAGGGCCGGTCTTGAGATTTCGGAGGTTCGAAGCGAGTTATAAGAATGTGACGTACTTGCGTTTCATAAGAAAAAAGTTGTACATCAGAATTCTCAACATTTTTCTTGCACAGATGTGAGGTTTAAACATTAAACTTGTGTCCATAACTTGCAGTCTGAATCGAACGATCTGATTGAGTTACTCGGAAATCGGTTCGGGGTACGTCCTTAGTCGATCCACCGGTCAACTGGTTCATCGAGTTCGGAATTCGACGAGTCAATAGTTTGTTCAGTTTCTTTTTTTCTTAATAGAACAAAATATTAGAATAAGTTTTTGAGAAAAATGCCCAAAGAAATTTCAGCCTTCTTTTTTTCAGTGCTTATAAGGTGATAGTGTTGGTTGTGGCTCGAAGGTGGTTGTGGTGTTAGAGGTTTAGTAATGGTGGTGGTTGTGGTGTTGAGGCTTTGTAATGGTGGTGGTCGTGGTGGTGGTAGTAGTGGATGTACGGTGGTAGAGGTTTATTAATTGTGGTGGTGGTAGTAGAGGTACAATGGTGGATGTTTATTAATCCTGGCGGTGGTAGAAATGTCAACTAAAGTAATTACGAAAAGTATACTTTCATGGTGGTGGTTGTAGTGTTGAAGTTTAGTAATGGTGCTGGTAATGGAGATACAATGGTAGAAGTATAGTAATTGTGGTGGTAGTAGTGGAGGTTATAGAGGTGGTAGCAGTGGAGGTACATTGTAGAGGTTTAGCAATTGTGGTGGTAGAAGTAAAGTAACAAAAATAAGGGTTATTTCTCAAATAACCCCTAACTTTGTGACCAGCTTCCTGCCTAGCCCCTAACTTTGTTAAATATTCTCATATGGCCCATTTTTTCAGTTACCGTTAGCACACCGTTAACTAGTCATCACCTTCTCTCCTCCATCTCATCATCTCTCTCTGCCACCTCATATTCTCGCCATCTCATCGTCTTCAACCGGCGAAGGTCGCCGGCCGGCGACCTTCAAATAAATTTTATTTTTAAATTTTTTCTCTCTCATCTCTCTTTCTAAAAAAAAGGTTCTTCTAAAATTTTTTCTCTCCTCTTTCTCTAAATGCTCCGGCGAAGGGGTTTCCCTTCGCCAGAGCTAGGTCTGTTCGTTGAACAGACCAATCTGTTTGTTGAACAGACTAGCTCCGGTGAAGGGAAACCCCTTCGCTGAAGCATTTAGAGAGAGAGAGGAGAGAAATTTTTTTTAAAAAATTTTTTAGAGAGAGAGAGAGGAGAGAGAAAATTTTTATTTTATTTTATTTGAAGGTCGTCGGCCGGAAAATTGAGAGGCCGGCGACCTACGCCGGTGAAGACGATGACGTGGCGAGAATATAAGGTGGCAGAGAAAGATGATAAGATGGAGGAGAGAAGGTGATGACTAGTTAACGATTTGCTAACGGTAATTGAAGAAAGGGACCATATGGAAATATTTGACAAAGTTAGGGGCTAGGCAGGAAACTGGTCACAAAGTTAGGGCTATTTGAGAAATAACCATAAATAGATAATTTAAGAAACAAAAAATGCTTATGCTTGGAACCGAACCTAGGTTGTTTGATCCTCTTACATGTTCTTTACTAATAGAGCTACTATAGACTACTTGTTGCATTTAGCACATATTTTACAAAAATAATTAAAACCGGAGCCCCTTACTTTTTTCTAATTCTTTTTGTGAGGCCCCTTGGCCTTGGAGGTCCAAAGCGATGCTTTACTTGCTTCCCCCTCAGGGCCGGCCCTGACAATCCATATGTTTGCCAAAATACAATTGCAGTACACATTGTACTGTTGTAGTCCATAGGATAGTCCACCATAGAATGGTTTGGGGAATTAAGCTTTACAATGTCCGATTTTTTATAATGCCTTAACTAGGGGTGCCCTGTTTTTTGTGCGTGAGACCACTCATGGAAGAGAAGGCTAAGATGATCGGTAGAACTATTTTTTCTATCTCCTATTGTGGATATTCCTAGGCGCGGGAATCATCATCACATTTTCTCGCATATTCTCCTTCCATTGTTTTCATCTTCATTTTAATCTCTCTCTCAACTTCATTTTCTCCCACCTTCAATCAATCAAATCGTAAAAAGGTTCCTACAAAAAAACAAATTAATGGTTGTGATGTGAGGTGAAAATATAACATTGAGGTTAATGAACTTCGATGAGTTAGCTTTCTAACAAGTTATGTCTATTTTTATACAAATAGCACATAACTAAGCAAGGAAATGACCTAAAAAAACCTCTAGAAGAGTCAATATAGCTTAAAAGAACCCAAGGAGAAGTCTTTAGAGCCTAGGAGCAAAAATGACATAAGAAGAAAGGAGCACCAAAGGTATTCTAGTCATTTTATACCTAAGAAGGTCTATTGAGTCTGATGAGCATGATAATGAACTTGGTGAAGACTAGAGTTGAAAATGAGAAGAATGAGCACGT
Source organism: Eschscholzia californica subsp. californica (assembly GCA_002897215.1). Lineage (NCBI taxonomy): Eukaryota > Viridiplantae > Streptophyta > Magnoliopsida > Ranunculales > Papaveraceae > Eschscholzia > Eschscholzia californica. The sequence continues at coordinate 147,884 of BEHA01000600.1, forward strand.
TAGGAAACTAATGCAAAATAATTTTGCACACTTGGGTCAAGTCAATGGAGCTAGAGCTAAATTTAATGAAAGAAGTCAAAAAAGTTTGAAGAAGTCAAAATGCAGAAAGGAGTAGCTAACTACGAGGGAAAAGGAAAAGAGGGTCATTTGAGTAGAAATTATAATTGATGGATCAAAACTTGGCCTGCTTTTGTCTCTACACTTTATCTTCTTCCTACCACAAGAGAAAATAGCAAGGGAGACTAGAATTTTGAGGACTTGATGGAGATTTAGTGAGGAAAACTTGGAGAAAGCACAAAAGAAGAACAAGAGAAATTTCTATGCTTGAAACAAATCACGAAACGGTCTGCGATAGTAACACAAGTTTGGTAGTGAATTCTAAGTTCTCTGTTTACCTACCCAACTCTGCCATGATATATAGTATTTTAAGAATCAAACTTCTTCAACTCCAAACTTGTTGTCAATAGTATAATTTTTAATATGAAGCCAAATTAGAAAATAGATAGATGCTGAATGCACCAGCAGAACCTTGGTTTAACATTAATATATGTTTTTGACCATTCAAAGCCAATAAAAGAAATAGAAAAACTTTGACTGCATAATCTTAGCCCAAGGGAAATGTTGAGGTAACTCCAAGCCAATCCTTCTTTTAACAAAAAAAAAAACTCCAAGACAATCCTGTTCTTTAGTTTCCCACTATTCATCTAACCAGTATGAAGTTAAATTCCTCAAGTGTATCAATATCTTACTCACCTGAAAACATTATTAATAACTTGATAGCTCTACATTGATGTATCCGACGCGATTATAATTCATCTCAGTTAAGCGACGAGTAGGACCTACTCAAAACTAAGTCCGGATGCTTCAGCTCAAATGGAAGTTTTTTAATAGCCAACCCATAAAAGTCAATATATATATATATATATATATATATTTTAGTCTCTCTGTCTGAGTCTACGAGTACATGGTGACGAGAGGAAGGGTTCCTGGACAGAAATTGAACGCCTCTTCATGTTATTAGTAATAGTAGTTGACTTTCCTCATACTCTATATTCCACCAAACAAGAGATTATTTCGAACTTTCTGCATTCATATGGCTACCATTAATAGTAATGTGAGAGATTATCTTCCTATCTTTCTTTTTTCATGGTGGATCATACTCCTTTCGTTGAGTTCCTGCACTGCCAAAGATGGCTCCACCATTACAATCACCACATATATTAGTGACCAGCAAACTCTAACTTCCACCGGCGAAAAATTCCAACTGGGCTTCTTTGATTTTAATTCCACTAACCGTTTCATCGGAATATGGTATAAGACAACCCCAGGACAAAAAGCCGTGGTATGGGTTGCCAACAGAAAAAACCCTGTAAATGATTCTTCTGGAGTACTGAGGATTGCTCAGGATGGAAATCTGGCAGTCATGGATGGAAGAGGAACGATTCTCTGGACTACAAATATTTCTGATATCCCCGTTAACAATTCATATGCAGAGCTATTGAATACAGGGAATCTTGTTTTGCGTCAAAAAACTGATAAACAAAATATATTATGGCAGAGTTTCGAAGACCCCTCAAGTATATTTCTGCCATCGATGAAACTGGGTTCAAATAGAAAAACTGGAAAGATATTAGAGCTTAGATCCTGGAAAGGTGTATCTGATCCTTCAGATGGGGATTTTACTGCAGGACTCGAGCTTACAGACGTTCCTCAGGTAGTCATACGAAATGGATCTCAACGTCACTGGCGAAGTGGTCCATGGAACAACAGGGTCTTTATTGGGATTGCTGATATGGATTCAATCTACGGAGATGGTTTCTCGATAACAAGAGACCCTGCAGAAGACACAGTATACATGACTTATAATTATTTCAATATCACTTTTGTAATGCATGTTCTATCTGTAACCGGTGTTTTATATGAACTTCGTCAGGATGGGATAGACACAGGATGGTACGTGAGTTTCTCCACGAAACTACAAGGTGAGTGTGATGTTTATGGTAAGTGTGGTACTTTTGGAAGCTGTAACATACTTGAATCCCCAATTTGTAGTTGTTTGAGAGGTTTTACACCCAAGTATAAAGATGATTGGAGTAAGGGAAATTGGTCGGGCGGGTGTGTGAGAAGGAGCGAATTGCAGTGCCAGAGAAATAACACTATCAGTAACATTACTAATGGAGAAGATAAGAAAGATGGATTTCTGAAGCTTGGACAGATGAAAGTACCTGATTTTTCATATCGGCAAGATGATCCAAGGGATGCCAGCAGTTGTGAGCAGGAGTGTTTAAAGAACTGTTCATGCTTAGCTTTTTCATATGATAGTGGAGCTGGATGTCTAACTTTCGGCGGAAATATAATAGACATACAAAAGTTTTCTGAAGGTGGGGCTGACCTTTTCCTTCGTGTAGCTTATACAGAGCTTGGTAAGTAAGAAATGACTTCAAACTTAACTATTCCTGACACTTCTAGCATTAACAACTGAAATTGTGATTAAAATGCTTATTCAGATGCAGACGTGAAGAAGAAGCGCTCGAAGAAAGTTATAATAATTGTAGTACTAGTAGTTACCTTTACCGCGGGGGTTTGCATATATTTGTTTTGGAGCTGGACGAAATATAAAAGAAGAAAACAAAAGAAAGACATGGAAAATTCGGTGATTAAAGACAATCCAGATCTAATTGTTTTCAAATACGAGAAGTTAGCCATTGCCACAAACAACTTCTCTGAATTCGATAAGCTTGGGGAAGGTGGTTTTGGTCCAGTATATAAGGTAAGTTTATTTGTATCTTGGACCTCTAATATAAAATGAGTTTCATGAACATTGTATGGTGTTCTTAGGGGAAGTTGGTGGATGATGGCCTAGAAATAGCTGTGAAAAGGCTCTCAAAGGGATCTGCACAAGGAACAGAGGAGTTCAAGAATGAAGTTGGAGTTATCTCAAAACTTCAACATAGGAATTTGGTTGGACTATTGGGCTGCTGTGCTGAAGGGGAAGAAAAGATGTTGGTCTATGAGTACATGCCGAACAAAAGCTTAGATGCCTTCCTATTTGGTTTGATATTTTTTAACATATCGATCCTTCATGTTTTTAACCTAAAATTTCTTAAGCCACAATCTAATTCTATATTAAGTTTAATGATTGATATTGGTTCTATTGATCAGATTCGACTAAGCGAGCCCTCTTAGATTGGAAAAAGCGAGAGCAAATAATCGAGGGAATAAGTCGAGGAATTCTTTATCTTCATAGAGATTCAAGGTTAAAAGTAATCCACAGAGACCTTAAGGCAAGTAACATTTTGTTGGATGAAGATCTAAACCCCAAGATATCAGACTTTGGCATGGCAAGAATATTTGGAGGCAATGAAATGCAAGCAGAGACCAGAAGAGTGGTCGGGACATAGTAAGTAAACGTTAATGAGTAATAAGAAAACTATACTCATTTATGTTTTTTTCTTCTCTAAACCTTTCAATCAATCAACTTTGTCTACACAATCAAATGCAGTGGCTATATGCCCCCTGAGTATCTCACCGAAGGGCGATTTTCAGAAAAGTCCGACGTTTTCAGTTTTGGAGTACTACTGTTGGAGATTGTGAGTGGAAGGAGGAACGCTTGCTTCTACCATCAAGATCTATGGGTGAACCTATTGGGCTATGTGAGTGACTAGTTTTTTTTTTTTTTATAAATTAGACGCCAAGAATAGTTACATTTATATGGCATTGATACATCATCATGAATATAATAGGAATACAACATGAATTGAATGAGCATAATAACCGCCAACTAAGACATCTTGAACCCTAAAGACCATATTAAGACCCTTAAGGCCGTCCTAGTGGGCCTGAAAGCCCATCTATTCCTACCCTTTGACCGAGAGTCAATCTCAGGACCTCTTGGGATTAAGAGTGGTATACTGAGTGACTATAGTTGGTTTATAGTAATTCTATCCCTCAGTCAGATATCAAACTTTTATTTCTAGTTATTTAGTTAACTAGAAGATTGTTATTGTCATTTTTCAGGCATGGCATCTGTGGAATGAAAACAAGATTAGGTTACTAATCGATCAAACGATGCTTTCAGAACCACATTTTGAGCAAGAAATTTTGAGATGCATTAATGTGGGGCTACTATGTGTTCAAGAATTTTCAAAGGATAGACCAACTATGGCTACTACACTTTCCATGCTTACCAGTGAAATTACCAATCTTCCTAAACCTAAACAACCTGCATTTGCTGAAAGAAGGGATTCTCCAGATTCAACTTCAAATAGTCTAACACTTACAAGCATTGGCGGTCGTTGAAGTACACTGCTACTGGGTTTTCATTTTGAATTCTTACTTCTAAACCCTAGAAAACTATGGCCATAGTTGGATGGTAATAATTTAATTCGAAGATGTGAATAATTATAAAAAAATAAATAAATTGCGGAGACAGTAACTTACAGAGGTTCAACATTGTCATGAGACTGCTTTAATTTGTTCCTCAGAAGTAAGAGCTAATGAAACGGGCTTATGATCAAATGAGCCAAACAGGAAGGTTGGAAGGGATATGAGTTTGCCCTCCAGTTACACTATTTCTCAAAATGTTCCACAGCCACAATGCAACCTCATCGCAACCCTAATGCAACCTCATCGCAACCCTAATGCAACCCCAATTCAACCCACTGCAAACTACACAAGGAGCTAAAGAGAAAAAATGGGTTAATTCTAATTTGGCCCTCGATTTTGAGAGCAACTAAAAAGATTGGCCCCAATAGCAACCATGAAAAGAAAATTCGAGAGCAAAGCCGCGATGAAACCATGTGCAACCAAAAGAGGTGATACAAAACAGTGAATCACTATGCAGAATGAGAAGACATCAGTATAGTTATCGTTCATAAGTTGAAAATCCAGCTTCTCGGAAGAAGTAGAATTCAAATAGAATTAGAATGATTTCCATATAGCAATACAAACACCGGAAAGAAAGAGTTGCAGTCGCATCAAATGCATAAAGCCTTTAACAAAAACAAAGTGTCATCGGCGATCAAACTGCAGCTTTATATAAGATCACTAAACCCCCAAGTTCGTTTCTTAAGGTTCATGCTTAAAACTTGATAGAGATGAATGGCAGCAACAACCACAAAAGGTGTACCGGAGGCGTTTAAAGAAAGATTCTAAGGTCCAAATTCTGATTTAGATTGGAATCTTGAATAACGGGGGCCGAATCCAAATTAGTTCAACTTTGTTTAAAGTCTTTAACGCCTTTTAGTTTGGACTTGTAATAGTTTTAGTACGTCAATATTTGGTTGCCCAAGTGATTATCATTGTTGATATAAACTCCAAAACCTTGGAGGTCCCAGGTTCGATCCCGAGCGGAGATGAAATCTATGGTTTATTAAACTTGGGTTGTTAAATGTATAAATAAAGAAGTTTAGTAGGCCTTTAGGCCCGTAATTTAGTTGGTTTAGGCCATAGTTAAATTGGGATTTAGACCCGATTATGTTAAAGATTCAAAAATTTTGCTGTATCAGGTTGTGACACTACGTAACATAGTATGATTGGACTGATGAAGCCAAATTGATGAAGGTATTACATCAAAAGAAGACAACATATTATGTAACATGGTTATGCTTTAGAAAAGTTCAAAGAAGCACATGAATAATTTATTTCGAAATCGAATATACGAGCTATGTCCTATCTTACTTACCACCATTAATAAGAAAATGAGTATAATATGCAAGAAAACTCAAATTAATAATGCTAGTGAGATCTTTTTGTATAAAAAAGTCTTTCATAATTTGATCAATGATGTCCCAAGGTTCCAGATAAAAAATAAGGACGGACAATAACAAAAGAAACAATATCTTCGCTATGGACAAAGGAGAGTACAAAAATAAAATAACCCTTCAAACAGCAGAAACAATATCTTCACTATGGACCAAGGAGAGTACAAAAATAAAATAACCCTTCAAATAGTGAGATGGGCAATCGAAAGGAGAGATATCTCTCCCAATATATCCCGAAGTTCACAATAGACGAACTCCTAAGAAATAGAGTCCCCC